>OY856412.1:213589243-213956743 GCA_963693085.1 Alisma plantago-aquatica
TTATGAGGCAGTGGTTTCTTGTGATGAGGGATTGAGATCCTGGGATAATGTGTTGGTGGTAATAATAATGTAACTTTATGTTATGTATGTGTTACAACCTGGTTACCTCAACAATCCTCTTAAAATATACTAACTAATCATAGTGGAACATGTCATGTAGCTACCCTGGCCATAGATCCATCATTGTCAGTAGCTGGTGATGGTGAAACAAGTTCTCCTACGGGTTAACCCGGAGCGCATATTGTTGAATATGCGAGGTTTCTCCTAGCCTAAAATAGAGAGGATTCAAGTGCAGCTGCGGTTGCAGACTCGGGATAGATGGAGCATGGTGAATAGGCCCATGGCTCAAGAGATGTATTTGAGCATGAATACGTTCATGGCTCAGGGAGCATGGTGAACTAGCTCGTGGCTCAGATATACTAGCGTCAAGACCTGTACCAAGGCAGACTAGAGGAAGGGTAGCCTGCGGGAGCTGACCCTGTGGCTGAGGCCACTTAAACATGAGACTGCGGTCCTACTTTTTTTCTCGTGCACTGACCACAAGGTGGGAGGTCGTGGAGTCCGACTCTTCCATTGACCTTGTATGGCACCGGCTCCGGGTTTCGCAACCGTCGGTTGGATTTGATTGGTGCGGCTCACTTCCTCAGGACATAATAACACGTAATCCTGCCAAATAATATTTATTGCTTAAGGCAAAACACGGAACATTGATTGAGGCCCTGCTTGTGTAGTTGATCTTGTTATACGCCGCAGTACTTATACGTTCCTTATGTTATGTGATAAAGATCTTATAAATCTTATCTTGTCAATCATGTTCCATAAAGAAATGCTTGGTTATATGCCTTACGTACACCTTGCTCAATATGCGACTCTTATTCTATGCTTTATCAGTTATCTACTGTTATTGCTTTAACTTTCTGAGGTTTTATGGTTTCGGCGGGGAGTTATGTTTCTCGCTGGGACTGTGTGTCTCACCCCGCTGGTTTACAACCTTTTTGGGTGTTCTCACTAGTCGTGGTGGTGGTCGCGGAGTTGCAGCCGAGCAGCAAGAAGAACAATAGAAGGCAAGAGATGGATATGCTGCTGTTTTAGTTATTTGTAGTAGAGTCCTAGAGTCATCCCTGTACTCTCAGGTCCTTGGAGGCGTTTTGACGTTGTTTTATGATGTATAGCTGTCAATGCTTGTATATCCTGCTGCTGGCCGGATGTGGCCTATTATGTATGTATAAACATGTGTTGAACTCGTGTGTGGATAGGACAACTGACCTCCTAAGCTGTGGACGTGTATCAAGACTTGTAAATGTTTTATAACCTGTTTTCTTGCATGACGGGGATATGGATGTAATAGTTTCTTGGTTTATCTGCTTTCTAAAATCGGTTTTAATTACCCGTGTTTTTGGTAATAGGTCGTTTATGGTGTTTTCCGCATGTTTTCGCGTGGCACCTCGTTGTCTGTGTGATAGCGGGATGTGTTGCCACAAAAGACTTATCAACTTTTACAAGGAGTCTTCTGCCTTCACCAAGGTCTTACCCACTCTTACAACAAGTATTCCCCCTTGAAGGAATTACCCACTCTTCTTGGATCTTCTACCTTTGAGTTCACCTTCGCCAAGGAGAAGCTTTCACCAATGGAATCCTTCCCTTCTTCTTCTTCTTCTTCACCTCTATTAGCCAAGAGAGAGAATCTTCATCTTCATCTTCATGGTAGAAATGAGAGATTGGGAGGTAGAGGAAGTGAGAGCCTCACAACATGTACATGTAGGACTAGCTTTCTTACAAATCTCCTACTCACTCTCATGGATATAACAAGTGATTAAGCTTGAGAGAGAGAGAAGGCTCTTGGAGGCACTCAAATATAATATAGGGACCTTCATAGTGCTTGGTTAACCATGGGAAGAAGCCTAAGTAATCCTATTTATAGTTGGGGATTCCTCCTAGTCATTAGAAACACTTAATGACAAATACTAGCCATTTGGGATGTCACAATGAATATTTTTTTGAGTTTTACAATGCTCCAACGACAAGAAATACTTTTTCTGTACTTCCCGTACAGTGTGATCAGTCAAGTTTACTTTTGGGAAACCGATTGCACTATGCGACAAAGTAAATTTGAAACATCGGTCAAGTTTATCCTGAATGAAACTCGACTGATCACTTAAATCTGCTATTCCAGTGCAGGGCGTTGTGAGTTCTGTGTTTTGGAAACTCGACTGAACTTGGACATTATCAAAATGCATCAAGGGTGTTGGTCGAGTTTGTCACAGGAGAAACTCGACCGAATAGACACTCTGTGACATATTTTGGAAAATGTCATTAGAGTGCTTAAATATTTGATTTAAGTGCTCTTGATTTTTTATAAGCTTAATTACAAGTTATACAATCATCACAAGTGATTCACAACATGATTCTAATAGAGATACATCATATTCCACAAAAGTACACTTGCATTGATTTTGACTAGGCACTTGCATTAGTTTACAACATGATTCTAATAGACCTTGAGTCAACATTGACCATGAGTAAACATTCTCCACCTTTTTGAAGATGATAAACCATTCATAAATATATTGAAAGCTTTTAAGTAAAATCATACCTTTGGAGAAACCTAGGGGTTTCAATAGAATTGAGTTCATATGCTCCCCCTAAATTGATGCTCATGGAGTTCCCATACTCCCCTCAATTGATACTATTTCTCTTGCATGGTTAACTTTCATAACATTTATAGAAACTATGTCTTCTCTATTGGATCTAGGGCTCTAGGGGGGTGAATAGACCTTCAAAATTCTTACAAGAATAGTTAGACCTTCAAATTATATCAATTGAAACCAAATGCTTAAGAACAATTTGAAGTCCTATCTAAGCAAGCATAACAAGGATGAGAGAGATTAAAACATACACTTGGACAAGGTAGTTAGAGTGGTTTCAATATCCAAACTAGGAGACCATCAATCCACTACCTAGAGAGGTCAATCTCTAGGACTTTGCAACCCATGTATACTTATATTCCACCACAAGAGATACTACGAGACCACCATACATCCAAGGTCTTATCTATTCAAGACAAGAGTCTTTCACATACACAAGGACTTGCCCACTTGATCAAGATGTCTTCAACCTTCACCAAGTTTTTGGCCTTGAAGGATTACCCACTCTTCTTGAATCTTCTGCCTTATCCTTCTCCTTCATCTGGAGAAGATCCTCACACCTTCTTCAACCTTGAAGAAGAACAACAACTCCTCCTTCACTCAGAGAAGATCACTTCAACCTTTTCTCTTTGAGAAAGGGAATTGAGAAGATGGAAGGAAGGAGAGCTTTACAAGATAATATGGAGGTAGCTCTCTTACAACATGCCTAACTCACTCATAATCACAAAATGCTTTGTAAATGAGAGACAGAAAGGGGCTCAAAGGGTTGAAACACACTCAACTATAGAAAGGATCAAGGATAACATGAATGAGCGACCTTGGAATGAACTCCAAGGGGTGCTATTTATAGCTGGGGGTGTTCCTTTGAGTATGGGATCACTTAAGAATGAAAAATAGCCATTTTACAACTTGCAACAAATCTATTTTCATTTCTAATAACTCTCCAACTGTTGGAATCACTTTTTCTACGTTTCTTTACAGTACATTCGGTTGAGTTTCAATAAAGATAACTCGATCAATCCACTAACCGACAAAGCTAATTTTTAGACTATCGGTCGAGTTTGTCCTGGGAAATTCGACCGATGAGTCAAAATCAATTTTGGTTAGTGAGTCAATCAATCGAATTTTGTGAGTGTGCAACTCAACCAATCGATCCATTTCCAAAAATCCATAATTGATCGGTCGAGATTCAAACTCGACCAATAAAGTTGTTGTGACAAAATTTTCAAAATGGTTTATGAGTGACCAAACATTAGAATTAAGCATCCCTGGTTTTTTTCCATCTTAGTTACAAGTCATACCATCAATACAAGTAATTACAAAAATATTCTAAGGTGGTTTGGAGTGATTTCCCAAATTGCACACTTACATTGCTTTTGACTTGAACTTGGACAAGCTAGGGCTTGTGTAATGTGATCCTTTTCTTGCACCTAAAGCCTGAAATAAATCTTAAACAAACATATTAGATACATATGAATGGAATGGTTAAGTCATTATCAAAATATGGATAGTGTATAACTCTCAAGTCATCATTCTCCCCCTTTTTGACAATGACAAATCATTCCTCAATCATATTGAAAAGTATATGTAAAGTTATACCTTAGCATTGTGAATTACAATGGGATTCATAATTTTAACAAAATGAATTGATCCCCCTCAATCTATGCTCACTCTTACCTTCATAGTTAGTCTTTCTACACAAAGCAATATAACATGTATGTACTATATGGTCCTTTAGCAAGTCACATGATAAAACATAAATTGAACAAGAAAATGATCACATCGGCAATAAGATCAATATGGTTGAAATTCAAAACATTGAACTTCTCTCCCCCTTTTGGCATTATAAAAATGGAAGGGGGGTAGAAGATCACAAAAATAGGTCTTCTCCAAGCAGAACTAAAACATTCAATCCACAAGATAAAACATGCAACATCATAGCACACATCAAATAGAGACAAGAGAGAGACAAGAAAACCAAGTCATAATCAAAATATGGGAAACATAGCACCAACTCATGAGATATAGTCAATAAAATAGTAAGCATACATATGATTTAGATTACAACACAGAAGGCATGTCCTCTAAACAACTACAAGCCAAAGTGATGAAAATAACAAGACGATAGAAACAATACATCTCAGATAATGTGCCCAGATGTTTTTAGTAGAAAAGAGTCTAGAAAGATATATATGATTAGCATATACAGACTAGAAACTAAAACATCTAAAATTCTAGGCTATCTATGTCCACAACAACAACAACAACATCATCATCATCATCATCATCATCATCATCATCATCATCATCATCATCATCATCATCATCATCATCATCATCATCATCATCATCATCATCATCATCATCATCATCATCAACAACAACAACAAGAACAACATCATCATCATCATCATCATCATCATCAGAAGTTTCAGGCTCGTAGTCATCATCTCCATCTGAAGGCGCAACAAAGATAGCATCTTCACCTTCATCACTAGATGCACCAGCAAAGCCATCATCAGAACCATCTGAACCATCCTCACCATCATCCTCAGATGCCTCCTCATCATTAGTAGTAACAATATCTTCCTCATAAACTTTGTCTGGAATCTCCTCATCGACAGAAGGACTGAAACTATGACCGGGCCACATGGTATTCTGCTCAACCTAAGACATACCAAGGTCATGCAACTCTTGGGCTTGAGGAAAAGTAAGAGAAGAGGTGCCAAGTCCTGCAAGCAAGGTAGCTATAGGACCAGCAAGGATAGGAATCACTCCAGGGTAGATCCACCAATAGCAAGGGGTGTAGCAACAAAATTAATAGGTGGAGGGGATGGGTAAAAGTGATTATATACATAGGTTTCATAATCACCTCCTAAGTAGGACTGGTAGGTAGGGAAAGGATGGGCACATGATAGGTTCACGATAGACATGATAGCACAAAGATCCTGATGCATATGCTCCCGAACCTAAAGGTTATACACTTACTGATGCATCATGTAACCCATGAGGGTTTCATTTGATACATTAAACAAGGCACATGTAGGTTGGGATGGATGAGGAGGTGGAGGTTCTTGGGTGGAGGTAGAGGCTCCAGGTGTGGTAGAAGAAGAGGTAGGCTTACTTTTCTGAACTGTGGTCTCACTGATACATACTCCTTTTCTAGTATGTTTGTAATGAAGGTCATGAAAAAGAGACTTTCCACTGACAGATTGAAAAAGACCACAAATCAGGGCTGGGTAGGGTGGGTGGGTACCACATGTGTTCTTACCAGAGTCGAAGCAAGTCATATTATGGAGAATATATCGAGACCACTTGACTCTAATGTTATTCATGATACAAAACATAATCACTGTGGTAATCTCTACAATTTCAGTTTGGTTCTTCTTTGGATGAATATTGCAGTTGACTACCAGGGCAAGAATGTGGTTTTTTAGGTCTAAGGCAGAGGAGGGAAGGGTGGAATTCTTTCTATAGGAAAATTGAGGCTTCTTCAAGAATTTATGTATTCCATGGAGAGTGATATCATATTACTTGTAGAAGGCTTCAGGGTCAAGGAGTTCAAAATACTCAGGGTAATCCTTCTTCCATGTGTCGGTGACCTCAGTACTAGAGAAAAAGATATTTAGGGTATCCTCTGAGACTTGGAATTTCTTACCGAAAATCATAGAAGTAAGAATAACTTGAGTATTTGGTGGGGGTACAAGAGTGTCATAATTCCATGACAAATTTGCATAGAATTTGTGAACTGCCTTAGTGCTTGTGATGGAATTATTATAGCACTAGCGTTCAACACGCTGGGCAAACATGTGGTGGTCGTACAACAACTCAACAACCTGATGTATAATCTTTTGTCTACATGGGCGAGGCTCAAACAAGGCACGAAAAATGAAGGGGTTCCTAGGAAGGAGCTCCTTGTACCTATTTAGAGCTTCATTGGAGACGAAGAAGGTATCATAAAATGAGATGAGGTGAGAGTTGGAGGAGGAGGATGGTGCTCAGGAAGACGGGGGTTCTCTTTCTCTTATTAGAAGCCATGGAGGCGAGATGAGATAGAAACATAGGTAAAAAACGTAGGGAATACCACCAAAACACGGCCAAACACCTAGGGATGATGTGTAAGAGGTCTAAGAAGGTCAAGCAGGGTCAAACTATGGCTAGGAAGGGGATGGTTGGGGCTAGGGTTGTGAGCTAGAGGGAACTGGAGAGGGAATCGACTGATTTTTCTCTAGTTGAGAGGAAGAAAAGTCGACTGAACCACACTTATATTTGCTTCAGCCCAACCATCAACCGAGTTCTAAGAAAAGGAAACTTGACTGAATGGCTTTTTATAAAAGCCCTCGGCCATGAATCGGTCGAGTTGGAAACTCGACCGATGGTCAACCTGAACCATCATTAGAAAGTTTAATTTCTAGCCATTTGAGTGCTAATGAAATTTATTTTTATAGTCCATTTTGCATTTTAAACATACTTAGGCACATATCACTCATCATTGGGTACTATTTTGTGATAAAATAAGCGTTTGCAAAAAAATACCCAAAACAAGAAAAAAACAATGCTTAAGAACATGAAAATTTTGTTGGATCAAGGGCTCTAGAGGTGGGGGTGAATAGAACTTCAAAAATCTCACAAAATTGATTAGACCTTCAAATTATATTAAGTGTAAGAGCTTAAGCATACAACCAATTTGAAGTCCTAACTAACAAGCATAGCAAGGATGAGAGATAAGGATATCATACACTTGGACAAAGTGGTTTAGAGTGGTTCCAGACTTCAAACTAGAAGTGAGTCAATCCACTACCTAGAGGTGGTTAGTCTCTAGGACTTTGCAATCTGGATGCTCTTATATTCATTTATAAGATTACAAGACAAAAACCACATTCATCCAAGAACTTAATACCTCAAGCAAGGATCTTCAACCTACCGAAGGAACTTACCCACTTGATCTTGGAGTCTTCAGCCTTCAACAATGACTTACCCACTCCATCTTCAAGTCTTTGGCCTTCCAGGAATTACCTATCCTTCTTGAATGTCCTCCTTGCCTATCTCCTTCACTCAGAGATCTGGATCACCATGCTTTCTTCAACCTTGAAAAATAGCAACTCCTTCTCCTTCACTCAGAGAAGATCTTCAAACCTTTTCTTCAATAAGGAAAGGGGGTAGGAAGATGGAGGTGGAGAGATTTACATGGATACAAGGGATATCTCTCTTACAAAGGATCTTAACTCACTCATACTCACAGATTTGACTTGAAAGTAGAGAGAGAGAAAGGGGCTCAAGGGGGTGCAACACTCTCAACTAGCCTAGGACCAAGCATATAGTGAATGAGTAACCTTAGAATGAAATCAAAGTGGTCCTATTTATAGATGGGGGTGCCACTTTGAGTTGGGGAACACTTAGGGTCAAATTATAGCCATTTTTTCACAAGGAAACAGATCTATTTTCATCCAAACAAGTCACCAATGATTAGAATCACTTTTTCTGAGTTTTCCGTACAGTACATTCGATCGAGATTCAATAAAGTTAACTTGACCGATCAGGTAAAAGACAAACCCAATTTTCAAACCATCGGTTGAGTTTGTCCTAAAGAAACTCGACCGACCAATGAAAATAACATTTGGTCAGTAACCCAATTGGTCGAGTTCTGTGAATGCACAACTCGACCAATGCACTCTCCAGAGAATTGATCCAGTGGATCGGTCAAGATTGTAACTCGATCGATCAACAACCCATGATCAATTTTCTAAAGTGCTTAAAAAGTGATTAAAACTTGGTACTAAGTGTCCCACATAATTTTCTCATCTTAGTTACAAGTCATATCATCAATACAAGTGATTAAAAAATTCTTCTAAGGTCATTTACATGGATTTCCTAATTAGCACACTTGCATTGCTTTTGACTTGAACTTTGACAAGCTAGGGCTTGTGTAATTTGATCCTTTTCATGTACCTAACACCTGAAATCAATCTTGAATACACATATTAGATACATATGAATGGAATGGTTAAGTCATTATCAAAATATGGACAATGTATAACGTCTAGGTCAACATTCTCCCCCTTTTTGACAATGATAAACCATTCCTCATACATATTGAAAAGGATATAGAAATTATACCTTTGCCTTATGCATTAGGGGGATTCAAGATTTGAACAATGTGAATTGCTCCCCCTCAATCTATGCTTATTTTAACCTGCATAGTTAGTCTATCTACACAAAGAAATTATAGCATACATGTACTATATGGTTCGTTGCAAGTCACATGATAAAGCATATAATGAACAAGAAAAGGATATCATAAGCAATAAACAACACTATGACCGAGAATAGCAATATGATTGAGTTTTAAGACATTGATTCTATCCCCTTTTGACATTATCAAAAAGTGAGAGGGTCAAAGAGCATATAATCATGTCTTCTCCAAAAACAATCAAGCAGATATTCAAACATGCAATCTCATATCATATATCAACCAGAGACGAAAGAAACACACAAGCTAAGTCATAATCAAAATATGGTGAAATATGGCTCCAACTCATAATATATAACCGATCAAGGAGCAAGAGTGCTCATAATATAGATTACAACTTAGAAACACGTTCACATAAAAGTAGCTACAAGCAAGAACCGATGAAAATTGACAATAAAATAGTACATCTCAGATAATGTACCCAAATGTTTCTAATACAAAATAGCCTAGAAACATACATATGATCAACAAACTAGACTAAAAATAAGAAACAACTAGACATCTGGACTATCTATGTCCACAACATCATCATCATCATTAGCTCCAGGCTCGTAGTCCTTGTCTCCAGCTGAAGGTGCAGTAGTAGTGCCTTCATCACCAGAAGCAGCACCAGAGCCATCACCATCATCAGAAGCATTGTCGCCATCACCATCACCATCATCGTCATCAGTAGTAGTAGTCTCGGCATCATCCTGGTCAGGCATATCCTCGTCCACAGAAGGACCGAATCTACGACCGGGCCAACGAGCATTCTACTCATCCCAAGTCATAGCAAGAGCATTAAGCTCATTAGCCTGAGGGAAGGAGGGAGCAGAATCACCCATATTGGCAAGCAAGGTGTCCAGGGGGCCAGCAGGCAACGACAGGTAGATGGGAGTAGGACCACCGACAACAGAGGGTGTGGGAGTAGCAGCGGAAGGCTCGAGTGTAGGGTAGTAATGATGATATGCATATGAAGCATAATCACTACCGGGGAAAGGCTGGTAGGTGGGGTATGGGTGTGCACATGATAAGTTCATGTTTGACATGATTGAACATAAATCCCGGTATAGGTGCTCCTGAACCTGGAGGTTGTATGCCTGTTGGTGCATCATGTAGCCCATGCAGGTTTCATTGGACACACAAAACGAGGCACGACTAGGTCGGGGTGGCTGAGGAGGAGGAGCTTGGGTGTTACGACCCGCGTCGAGCTTATCCCGTAAGTATGCTGTTAAGCATGTGTTTAGCTGATGTGTTGAGTTATAAGCATGTTTTTGTTAATAATGTTTAAAATGGTTATGATATGTGCTTAGTGTGTTTTCTAGCTTCTAAAGCATGTAGGATCTTACGCTTGAAGCGTTTCCAGAGAAATCGTTCGAATCTGACCTTCGAGTCAAAAGTTGCATGTTTTTGGGCTTATAGGGACCCGATTGTAATTTTTGAAAGTTTTGAACCTTGCGATCAGGACCCTAAGTTTCTTCCTTATCCTTTCTCTCTTCCTTATCTCGTTTCACTTTTACAGAAATGAGAGAACGCTTCTGCGTTCTCCTTCCTTGCGTGAGAAAGAGAGAAAGAGAGAGAGAGAGAGGGAGCTGAGAAGGGAAAGGCGTCGGAGCTTCGTTTTGCTCCGATCAGTTGCTGCAGTTCGTCCTTTTCCTCTGTGGATCTTCTTCTCCGTCGATTCGAATCGGTTTTGCAGCTGGAGCTGCATTTGCAGGGAAAACGGCTTGGAGATTGGGGTGCACGGTGCAGCCCCAACTCGTTTTCTTCTTCTCTTCAGGTGCGGTTTAGTCATATGTATCGATTGTGATCGTATCGCGGTGTTTGTTCGAGATTTGCCCGTCGATTCAAGAGAAATCGACTTTTGCAGGCTGTTTTTGTGTTCTTCCTGTGCGCGGTTCGGCCGAGTTTCAATTCGGTCGGCCGAGTTCCTTTTTAGGGCATTTGTACAGCGTTTTTGGATCGGCCGAGTTTGAGTCTTTGGTCGGCCGAGTTTCCTAATTAAATAAGCGAACAACGTTTTTGTCAGCCGAGTTTGGGTTCTGATCGGCCGAGTTTCCTTGTAGGTATTTCAAGCGGTGAGTTGGTCGGCCGAGTTCCCCAGGGGATCGACCGAGTTTCCAGTTGGTCGGCCGAGATTGTTCGGCCGAGTTTCAGAATCTGGGAGGCGTTCGGCCGAGTTCCAAAGTGGTCGGCCGAGTTTCAAGTGGTGAGTGGCAGTTCATTTAGAAATCATTATTAAACTCATTTAAAATGCTTATTTGCTTCAGTATCAGTTGATATGACTTTTAAACAGTGTAGCAAGTACTTTTGTAGTATGAATAGTTCGATGGAACTTGAAATGCGTGATATGAAAGATGGAAAAGAGGGAATTCTATGTCTTACAGTTGATATGAAATAATCTTGTTTAATTGTATATCGGTTAAGCAGTTAATAGACTTAGGTGCCCCAACATCGTAGAACCCCATTGCGCAGTCTGTACCTTTGGGGTGAAACGGTCAGTCCTGGGGATACGCCCAGGCATCGAAGACTCGTGTCCAACTAATACCGATTGTCTCGGTGACACGTAGTCTGAGTGGTAGGATTCCGATCAGTCCTGGGGATACGCCCAGGCATCGGAGATCCAAGAGAACGTTCCGGTCAGTCCTGGGGATACGCCTAGGCATCGAAGAAGTCCCGGTCAGTCCTGGGGATACGCCCAGGCATCGGAGACTTAGAGACCCTCCACTGTGCACTACAGGTTGCGGAGGAGTCCAGAGCACTCAGAGTTAGTGCAGTGAGGCCTTGTGAGCCTGAGAGTCCTGTGCAGACCAGGACGAGAAGTCAGACTTAGCATTTCCCGGGTGTGTCGCTAAGTCTTGTACGGTGAGATTGTAGTTCGCTACTGATCTTCATATGCAGAGTGCACTGCATATGTTTGGGGCATAATAATGTAAATATGTAATCATATAGGATCACAGTAAATTTATATAATCGAACTCCTGTACAAATTTTATATATCTGTTTATTCACTTGAAATATCTGTTGTTGCTTAGATATGTGATTATTATCTGCAAAATTGTTATGTCATTAGAACTGCCCTGCTTGCACTGTATACATGTTTTATTTCAATTATAAACCTGACGAGTTGTTTAGTGATAGCTAGGTGAAATGTTATTCACTGAGCGAGTAGGCTCACCCCTCTACTCAAACATTTTCAGGTCAGCACCTGCATCAGGAGTCGGAAGGATTGTTTCATCCTAACGCTTAGTTGATAGAAGGTTTGTAGTTAGTCTAGTTAGAGGTCTCTTAGTCCATTCCCCTCGATCCTCGGGACAAGGTGTGAGTGAGAGAGAGAATGTGTACACAGATGTAAATTAATGTTGTGATTTCTTTATGTTAATCAATGTATTATGATGTAGACCTTGCTTGTATCTTTAATCAGTTAAATAGAAAAGTTCCTGCAGTTTGCTCAGTTTTCTGTTTATAGTTTAAACTTGGTTATCATTTAAATGTTTTAATCGTTTTAAAAAGAGACAAGTGGTTGGTTATGTGTTAATCCCACCTGTCGTGCCCTAATTCCGTGGTTTGTGGTTAATGTGAGATTGGGGCGCGACAATTCTTGGTATCAGAGCATAGGTTGAGTACATGAATACTATAAATCAAGGTCAGGGGACGATAAGAGACCAATAGGATTAAGGTTTAGGTGTCTTTCTTCTATCTGTAGTTTTCTATCAGGAATTGTTCTGTTATATCATTGCAGATGGCAGAAAGAGGCTTTGATCATGATGATCAGGCTGAGAGCCATGTTGGCCCCGATCCTTTGTACTTGGGTCCAGGTGGTAATGACCACGTGGATGAAGCATCCCGGATGTACAGAATGTTTCTGGAGACCAGGGAGAAGTACAAGGTTGATAGGCGAGCTTCTACTTCTACCAGCAGTAAGGATCTGATGCGATCTTATGAGCTTGTGAAGAAGCTTGGTGGCACAGAGTTTAGTGGCACCACAGATCCCGCAGAAGCTGATGAGTGGTTTAGACAGATAGAAAAGGTCTTTCGTCTGATGGAGCTTCCAGAAGATAAGAAGATTAATCATGCGGTCTATCTTTTGACAGGCGATGCAGAGTTGTGGTGGCGTGGTGTGGAAGAAAAAAGGAGAGGTACAGAGCTTTCCTGGTAGGATTTATCTGAGGAATTTCATCTCAAATTCTATCCACCCACTTTTCTTAATGAGAAAATCAGGCAGTTACAGAATATCAAGCAAGGGAACATGACAGTTACAGAGTATGAAGTGCTTTTCACACGGTTAGCAAATTTCTGTCCGCAGCTTGTTCCCGACAACATAGAGAGATGCAGAAGGTTTCAGGAAGGACTAAGGCCAGAGATTTGGCATACAGTTTCTGCTACTAGCAGGAGGAACAGAGAGAATTTTGGTGAGTTTGTTGAGGCTGCCAGACAGGTTGAAGAATCTGTGAATGCTGACAAGGTGCCTGAGTCTAAGAAGAGATCTGCGGACTTCAGTAGAGGGAAATCCAGTAGTGGATATAGAGGTGGAGGTAGAGGTTTCTTTTCGAAACTTGGGCGCGGCTTTGGTTGTTTTGGCAGGCAGAGATCTGAGGACGTTTCTTCTTCTAGAAGCAGAGGAAGATACAACCCAGGGAGATGGGGCAGTGCGTCTAGAGAGCAGCCATCTGGATCATCTACTTCTGTGACTGGTCCACAGAGACAGGAGGTGCGAGTATGTAATACTTGTGGAAGGTTGCACTCTGGACAATGTTGGGGTTCAGGCCCTATAGAATGTTTCCACTGTGGACAGACTGGACATATCAAAAGGGATTGTCCTCAACTTCGACAAGCAGCATCACAAGCTTTCCAACCTCAATACCATGATGTTCCAAGTTCTTCTGTGGCTTCTGGTTCTAGAGGTGGTGGAGTGTCTAGTGGCAGGAGTGGTCAGAGAGGACAGCGTGGCAGAGGAAGAGCTTCAGCACGTTTCTTTTCTTTGACACCTCAGGAAGGTATAATCTCTTCACAAGTTGTTACAGGAGAGATGCTTTTGTTTAATAGTATACCAGTTTCAGTTTTGATAGATCCGGGAGCTACTCATTCTTTTATACGACGTTCTTTAGTTGATGAACTTAATCTGTTAACTCAAGAGTTGACAGATGAGTTAGTGTTGAGGGTTCCACTAGGTGGACCAACAGTTTTATCCGAGTTTTGTCCCGGATGCTTGATATCCTTTGGAGGTTTCACCTTTGCTGCTAATCTCATACCCTTGGATGTAAATACCTTTCAAGTCATCTTGGGTATGGATTGTCTTGAAACATATCGAGTGCAACTCGATTGTTGGAAGAAGGAAGCTACCTTTCAACTAGGGGAATTTTCTTGTGTCTTTACTGGAGACAGGAAAGTTCTGCCTACGTGCATAATATCAGTTGCTGTAGCTGATAAGATGCTACAGAAAGGATGTGAAGCGTTCCTTGCTCATGTGGTTGACACCAGAGCAGAGAAGAGCACCGCCAGTGTTTATGATGTGCCTGTGGTTCGTGAGTTCTCTGATGTTTTTCCAGAAGAGTTACCAGGCTTACCTCCTGTCAGAGACATTGATTTTGAAATTCAAATATATCCAGGTAGTCATCCAGTAGCATTGCCAGCCTACAGAATGGCACCTGCAGAGTTGAAAGAACTCAAGGTGCAGTTACATGAGTTGTTAGATAAGGGTTTCATTAGACCCAGTTCCTCACCGTGGGGTGCTCCAGTCCTGTTCGTTAAGAAAAAGGATGGTACCATGCATCTCTGTATAGATTACAGGCAATTGAACAAGATCACTATAAAGAATAAGTATCCTTTGCCGAGGATAGATGATCTGTTTGATCAGTTGCGTGGAGCGACGATCTTTTCTAAAATTGATTTGAGATCCGGATATCATTAGCTTAGAATAAAGGCTTCTGATATTCCCAAAACAGCTTTCAGAACCAGGTATGGGCATTATGAGTTTTTGGTCATGTCGTTTGGGCTGACCAATGCCCCAGCAGCCTTTATGGATATGATGAATCAGATTTTCAAACCATTTCTAGATCAGTTTATTGTAGTCTTTATAGATGATATTCTGATCTACTCCAGAGACGATGAACAGCATGAGCAACACTTGAGAGTAGTGTTGCAGTTTTTGAGACAACACCAGTTGTTTGCTAAATTTAGCAAGTGCGAGTTCTGGTTGGCCGAGGTAGCATTTCTTGGACATGTTATCTCGAAAGATGGAGTTAGCGTGGACCTTAAGAAAGTCGATTATGTACTTCAGTGGGAACAGCCTAAGACTCCTACTGAGATCAGAAGTTTCTTGGGTTTGGCAGGTTATTACAGAAGGTTCATACAGAACTTCAGTGTGTTAGCATCACCTTTGACACGCTTGACAAGGAAGGATGTACCGTTTGTTTGGTCTGATAACTATGAGAGAAGTTTTCAGATTTTGAAGAGAAGGTTGACTTCAGCACCAGTGTTGGTTTTGTCTGAAGCAGAGAAAGGTTATACAGTGTTCTGTGATGCTTCTAGGAGAGGTTTGGGCTGTGTACTGATGCAAGAAGGCAAAGTTGTGGCTTACGCATCTAGACAACTTAAGAAGAATGAAGAGAATTACCCGGTCCATGATCTGGAATTAGCTGCTATAGTTCATGCTCTTAAGACATGGCGTCACTACTTGTATGGTGAGACTTGTCAGGTGTTTACAGACCATAAGAGCTTGAAATATATCTTCACCCAGAAAGATTTGAATTTGAGACAGCGCAGATGGCTTGAGCTGATTAAAGACTATGATGTGACAATCGATTACCATCCGGGTAAGGCAAATGTTGTAGCTGATGCCTTGAGTAGAAAGTCAAGTTCAACAGCTAATGCATTTTCTATGGCATGTTTCAAGAGAGACTTGCTTGTAGATATGCGAAAATTGAACTTGGACTTGGATGTGACTGGACAAAGTGGGTTGATTGCTCAGATGCAAGTCAGACCTACTTTTTATAATCAGATCAAAGAATTACAGCAGAGTGATGATGAGTTGTGGCAAATCATGCAGGAAATGTCAGAAGGTAAGAGAACAGAGTTCAGGTTTTCTGATGATGGCGTGTTGTATCTTCATGATAGGTTGTGTGTACCTGGAAACAGTGAGTTGAAAGAGCAGATTCTTGAGGAAGCGCATACTTCTATGTATGCAATGCATCCAGGTAACACAAAGATGTACATGAACCTCAAAGAGCTGTACTGGTGGTCTGGCATGAAAAGGGATGTGGCTGAATACGTGGCTAGGTGTGGGGTGTGTCAACAGGTTAAGGCTGAGCATCAGAAACCTGCTGGTATTTTGCAGTCGCTTCCTATACCAGAATGGAAATGGGAACATATCACGATGGACTTTGTGGTAGGTTTACCCAGGACGCCTAAGGGTTCAGACTCGATATGGGTGATTGTGGATAGACTAACTAAGTCTGATCATTTTCTTCCAGTCAAGTCAACCTTTGACGTTTCAAAGCTGGCTAAAGTTTATGTGGATGAGGTAATCAGGTTACATGGGATTCCAGTTTCCATTATTTCTGACAGAGATCCAAAGTTTACATCTAGATTCTGGAATCAGTTACATCGTGCGGTGGGCACAAGGCTGAAGTTCAGTACAGCGTTTCACCCACAGACAGATGGTCAATCTGAGAGGACCATCCAGACCCTAGAAGACATGCTGAGAGCATGCGTGCTACATTTTAGAGGCAACTGGGAAGAACACTTAAGCCTAATGGAGTTTGCATATAATAACAATTACCATTCTAGTCTTGGAATGGCTCCATATGAAGCTCTTTATGGCAGGAAGTGTAGATCTCCAGTTTGTTGGTACGAGGTGGGTGAGAAGGAAATTCTTGGACCCGAGCTAGTCGATGTAACTACAGAAAAGATATCTGTGATCAGGGATCAGTTAAAAGCTGCTCAGGACATACAGAAAAGTTATGCAGAAAGACGACGTCGACCTCTCGAGTTTGAGGTTGGTGATGAGGTCTACTTAAAGGTATCACCGTGGAAGGGAGTTCTGAGGTTTGGCAAGAGGGGTAAGTTGACCCCTAGGTATATGGGTCCATATCCTATTGTTGAGAGGATAGGACCTGTAGCTTACAGGTTGGATTTGCCGTCTGAGTTGGCAAATCTTCATGATGTCTTCCACGTGTCTATGCTGAAAAAGTGTCATCCCGGTACAGAAAAGATTGTAGATCCAGAACCGGCGCAGCTTAGAACAGATGTGTCCTATGTTGAAGGACCAGTGCAGATAGTTGATCACCGGATCAAAAAGCTTAAGAACCGCAAGATTCCTTTAGTGAAAGTAATGTGGAGAAACCATAATCTTGAGGAAGCTACGTGGGAACTAGAGTCTGAGATGCGTGGCAAGTTTCCTTTTCTCTTCTAGGAATTTCGGGACGAAATTCTTATAAGGGAGGGAGATTGTTACGACCCGCGTCGAGCTTATCCCGTAAGTATGCTGTTAAGCATGTGTTTAGCTGATGTGTTGAGTTATAAGCCTGTTTTTGTTAATAATGTTTAAAATGGTTATGATATGTGCTTAGTGTGTTTTCTAGCTTCTAAAGCATGTAGGATCTTACGCTTGAAGCGTTGCCAGAGAAATCGTTCGAATCCGACCTTCGAGTCAAAAGTTGCATGTTTTTGGGCTTATAGGGACCCGATTGTAATTTTTGAAAGTTTTGAACCTTGCGATCAGGCTCCTAAGTTTCTTCCTTATCCTTTCTCTCTTCCTTATCTCGTTTCACTTTTACAGAAACGAGAGAACGCTTCTGCGTTCTCCTTCCTTGCGTGAGAAAGAGAGAAAAAGAGAGAGAGAGAGAGAGAGGGAGCTGAGAAGGGAAAGGCGTCAGAGCTTCATTTTGCTCCGATCAGTTGCTGCAGTTCGTCCTTTTCCTCTGTGGATCTTCTTCTCCGTCGATTCGAATCGGTTTTGCAGCTGGAGCTGCGTTTGCAGGGAAAACGGCTTGGAGATTGGGGTGCACGGTGCAGCCCCAGCTCGTTTTCTTCTTCTCTTCAGGTGCGGTTTAGTCATATGTATCGATTGTGATCGTATCGCGGTGTTTGTTCGAGATTTGCCCGTCGATTCGAGAGAAATCGACTTTTGCAGGCCGTTTTTGTGTTCTGCCTGTGCGCGGTTTGGCCGAGTTTCAATTCGGTCGGCCGAGTTCCTTTTTAGGGCATTTGTACATCGTTTTTGGATCGGCCGAGTTTGAGTCTTTGGTCGGCCGAGTTTCCTAATTAAATAAGCGAACAACGTTTTTGTCGGCCGAGTTTGGGTTCTGATCGGCCGAGTTTCCTTGTAGGTATTTCAAGCGGTGAGTTGGTCGGCCGAGTTCCCCAGGGGATCGGCCGAGTTTCCAGTTGGTCGGCCAAGATTGTTCGGCCGAGTTTCAGAATCTGGGAGGCGTTCGGCCGAGTTCCAAAGTGGTCGGCCGAGTTTCAAGTGGTGAGTGGCAGTTCATTTAGAAATCATTATTAAACTCATTTAAAATGCTTATTTGCTTCAGTATCAGTTGATATGACTTTTAAACAGTGTAGCAAGTACTTTTGTAGTATGAATAGTTCGATGGAACTTGAAATGCGTGATATGAAAGATGGAAAAGAGGGAATTCTATGTCTTACAGTTGATATGAAATAATCTTGTTTAATTGTATATCGGTTAAGCAGTTAATAGACTTAGGTGCCCCAACATCGTAGAACCCCATTGCGCGGTCTGTACCTTTGGGGTGAAACGGTCAGTCCTGGGGATACGCCCAGGCATCGGAGACTCGTGTCCAACAAATACTGATTGTCTCGGTGACACGTAGTCTGAGTGGTAGGATTCCGGTCAGTCCTGGGGATACGCCCAGGCATCGGAGATCCAAGAGAACGTTCCAGTCAGTCCTGGGGATACGCCCAGGCATCGGAGAAGTCCCGGTCAGTCCTGGGGATACGCCCAGACATCGGAGAAGTCCCGGTCAGTCCTGGGGATACGCCCAGGCATCGGAGACTAGGAGACCCTCCACTGTGCACTACAGGTTGCGGAGGAGTCCAGAGCACTCAGAGTTAGTGCAGTGATGCCTTGTGAGCCTGAGAGTCCTGTGCAGACCAGGACGAGAAGTCAGACTTAGCATTTCTCGGGTGTGTCGCTAAGTCTTATACGGTGAGATCGTAGTTCGCTACTGATCTTCATATGCAGAGTGCACTGTATATGTTTGGGGCATAATAATGTAAATATGTAATCATATAGGATCACAGTAAATTTATATAATCGAACTCCTGTACAAATTTTATATATCTGTTTATTCACTTGAAATATCTGTTGCTGCTTAGATATGTGATTATTATCTGCAAAATTGTTATGTCATTAGAACTGCCCTTCTTGCACTGTATACATGTTTTATTTCAATTATAAACCTGACGAGTTATTTAGTGATAGCTAGGTGAAATGTTATTCACTGAGCGAGTAGGCTCACCCCTCTACTCTAACATTTTCAGGTCAGTACCTGCATCAGGAGTCGGAAGGATCGTTTCATCCTAACGCTTAGTTGATAGAAGGTTTGTAGTTAGTCTAGTTAGAGGTCTCTTAGTCCATTCCCCTCGATCCTCGGGACAAGGTCTGAGTGAGAGAGAGAATGTATACACAGATGTAAATTAATGTTGTGATTTCTTTATGTTAATCAATGTATTATGATGTAGACCTTGCTTGTATCTTTAATCAGTTAAATAGAAAAGTTCCTGCAGTTTGCTCAGTTTTCTGTTTACAGTTTAAACTTGGTTATCATTTAAATGTTTTTAATCGTTTTAAAAAGAGACAAGTGGTTGGTTATGTGTTAATCCCACCTGTCGTGCCCTAATTCTGTGGTTTGTGGTTAATGTGAGATTGGGGCGCGACATTGGGTAGAGGTAGAGGTAGGGGCAACAGAGACAGAGGTTGAGGGTGAAGCACCGGGTGTGGCAGAGGCAAAGACAGACACCAACTTCTGAATTGTGGTCTCACTGATACACACACCCTTCCTGGTACAGACCACAGATTAGGGCTGGATAAGATGGATGGGTTCTACGGGTGTTCTTGCCAGAGTCAAAACAGGTCATGTGGTGGAGAATGTATCTTGACCATTTGACTATGACATTCTCTAGAATGCAGTACATTATGACCGCAATGTTCTCTGCAATATCCATTTGATTTTTCTTTGGATGGATGTTGCAGTTGACCACTAGGGCTAATATATGCTTTCTGAGATCAAGGGAGGAGGAGGAGGGTAGGGTGCTCTTCTTCTTGTAAGGAATATCGGGTTTCTTCAGGTAGCGATGGATATCAGGAAGAGTGATCTCATTTTTCTTGTAGAAACTCTAAAGATCCAAAAGGTCAAAATACTCCCCGTAATCCTTATGCCAGGTGTCATTCTCCTTGTATCTTGAAAAGAAAACATTCAGAGATTTGAAATCTCTTCCCGACGATCATGGATGTAAGGATCACTTGAGTATTTGGTGGGGGTATAAGGGTGTCATAATTCCAATGCAGGTTTGCATAGAATTTGTGAACTACTTTTGTGCTTGTCATAGAATTATGAAAGCAGTCAAGCTCAACAGCCAGGGCTGATAGGTGATGAACGGATAGCAACTTCGCCACTTGGTTGATTACATATTGACGCCTAGGGCTAGGCTCAAACAAGGCTCTAAACAAACAAGGACTCCTAGGAAGAAGGTCCTTATACTTATTTACAACCTCTATTAAGACAAAGGAGGTATCATTAAAAGGAACCAAGCGAGATGACGAAGAAGATGATGGAGCATTTCTAGGGGTGGGTCTCTTTCTTCTATGAGAAGCCATGGAGGCAAAAAGAAGGAGAAGAAGAGAGCAAATGCACAAATCAAACCACCACAACCATTTACAAACCAAGGTAGAGCAAGGGGAAAGGTCTAGGGAAGCCTATCAAGGTCAGAAAAGGGCTATGATAGGGAATGTTAGTGTTGGGGTTGAGATCTTAGGTCTTGAAGAAGGGGAATCAGTCGGCTATTCTCTAGTTGAGAGGGAGAATAGTCGGCTGAACCCAACTTAAGTTGGCTTCAGCCCGCTGATCGATCAAGTTTTGAGAGTCGAAAACTCGACTGATTGGTCCATTTCAGAACAGCTCTCGGCCACAGATCGGTCGAGTTTGTCCTGGGGGAAACTCGACCGATGGTCAACCTGACCTAAAACCATCAAACTTAATTTCTAGCCATTTGAATGCTAATTAAATTCATTTTTCAAGTCTATTATGTATGTTGAACATACTTAAGCACATATCACTCATCATTGGGTACTATTTAGCGATAAAAACTCGGAATTCAAGAAATGCCAAAAAATAAGTGAAACTAAGCATGTCAACAAGCAAAATTTAGCAGTTTTAGGCAAGCAAGGTGATTGAAGAATGGGCAAGACATATAGAATAAAAGCAACTAGATAGATAACATGTCAATATCATCTAAAGCAATTATGAGCAGTTTAGATCTAATGAAGTTAAATTGCTTTGGTGAAAATGTCCGCCAACTGATTTTTTGTGTCTACATGCATGATATAAATATCCTTTTTGGCAATGTGATCATGAAGAAAATGATGACGAACATGTATATGTTTATCCCTACTATGCAATATAGTATTATAAGAAAGATTGATTGCACTAGTATTATCACAATAGATAGGAGAAGCATCAAAATGAATGTTACAGTCTTGGAGCATTTGCTTCATCCATAGGACCTGGGCACAAAAACTTCTGACTGCAATGTACTCAGCCTCGGTAGTTGATAATGCCACAATGCTCTATTTTTTGGAAAACCAAGATACCAAGTATGGTCCTAGGAGGAAGCAAGTGCCACTTGTGCACTTTCTATCAATCAAACAACCTACGTAATCAGCATCACTATATGCTATAAGAGTAAAATCCCTTGACTTAGGGTACCATAGTCCAAAGTTTTAGGTTTTGGCTAAGTACCTCAAAATCCTCTTAACAATAATAAGATGTGATTTCCTAGGGCTTGATTGAAAGCAAGCACACAATCCAAGACTAAACATTATGTCAGGTTTAGAGGCAGTTAAGTAAAGTAAACTTCTAATCATACCTCTATAGAGCTTCTCATCTACCTTCTCACCTTCTTCATCTCTATCAAGTTTGGTGGTGTTGGACATGGGTGTGTCCATCAGCTTCATGTTCTCCATTCCAAAGCGTTTGAGTAGCTCATTGGTGTACTTGCCTTGGTTGATGAAGTTTCCATCTTTGGTTTGCTTGATTTGGAAGCCGAGGAAGAAAGTAAGCTCACCCATCATGCTCATCTCAAACTCACTCTACATAAGAGAACTTTCTACTGATTGTAGCCTTGAGCCACTAACCTTGCTTTGTTCCTTACCACCTTGCCATTTTCGTCAAGCTTGCTGCGGTAGACCCATTTGATACCAATGATTTTTCTGTCACTTGGTCTTGGCACTAGAGTCCACACTCAGTTCTTCTCGAACTGCTCTAGTTCCTCCTGCATGGCTAGGATCCACTCGTCATCTCCAAGAGCTTCGTTGATGTTCTTTGGCTCCAGTTGTGAGATGAAGGCACTGTCTGCTTGTTCTTTGTTGTAGGCAGCTCATGTCTTCACCTTATCGAATGGATCACCAATGAGTATCTCTTTGGGATGATTCTTTGCAAAGCGAGGAGTGGGATCCTTCTTCTCTTCATCTTCTTCTTCAACCGTCTTCTTACCTTTTTTGTCGATGTTGAGATCTTTTAAGATAGGAATTAAGTCATCTGCAATATCATTATCAAAAACATTCTTTCCAATAGCAGGGTTAGATTCAACAAACTTTACATTAATGGACTCTTCAATCTTAGACAGTTCAATATTGAAAACTCTATAAGCCTTTCTTGTAGTGCTATAGCCTAGGAAGAAAGCCTTGTACAATTTCAGATCAAATTTTTCAAGAGAATCCTTTGTGTTCAAAATAAAATAAGGACATCCGAAAACGTGAAAGAAGTCGAGGATGGCTTTCAACCACACCATAACTCATAGGGGGTTTTCTTCCAAGATGGATGCATAAAAACTCGGTTCTGCACAAAGCATGTGGTGCTAACATCTTCAGCCCAACACTTCTTTGAAATGTCATATTCTAAAAGCATGGTCCTAGCAGTCTCCTGTAGTGACCTATTCTTTCTCTCTACTACCCCATTTTGTTGAGGTGTACGAGGAGAAGAGAAATTGTGCGAGTAACCATATTTTTTGCAAAAGTGCTCAAAAGGATCATTTTCAAACACTCCCCTATGGTCACTACAGATAGAAACAATCCGGCAAGAAGCTTCATTTTCAACCCGTTTACAAAAATTCGAGAAAACATCTAGAGTATCACTTTTAGAGGCGAGAAAGAATGTCCAAGTATAGTGAGAGAAATCATCGACAATCACAAGACAATACTTGGAACTATGAAACATTTGAGTTCTCATAGGTCCGAATAGATCAATATGAAGAAGCTCAAGAGCTCTTTTGGTACTAAGGACTCCTTTGGATTTGAAGTAGGACTTGGTTTTCTTTCCTTGTGAAGGTTGGCATTCCTCATCCTTTTCAAAATCCAATTTAGGAAGTCCCCTAACCAATTCCTTTTTGCTCAATTTCTTCATTTGATGCATATTCACATGACCCAACTGTGAGAACTCGTTACACTAAATGAGATTACTCAAAACATAAAACATAATCAATCACTAATTAATCACATACCCAAAAATTTAGGTAAATTAAAACCAATTTCAACATCAACACCCGCTCAAAAATACCTGCATAAGAGCCCAACATCTTTCTTGTATCCATACTATGCCAAGAATTTGATACAAATTGATTTATCACCTTAGACAGAACATATATACACAGGAGAACAATATTCATATATGTCACACAAACAAGCATTAACATGCTAACAAAATTCCGATTCGTTTGAACACCATATACAAACTTTTCATGCCCGAACCGGAGAGTACATGGACGACTCTAGGACACACTAGACATCTAATCAATTTTATCAAAGATTCATTACTATAGATCCTCTTTGCTTCCATATGTTTGTTTTTGTCACTTTTGATTACCTAAAAAAAATGTGGTGAACCACAAGGGTGAGAGCCATGTCCCAGCAAGAGATATAACCTCCAACAACATTTATTGATTACAACATTTTTAAGTAATTAAATAGTTAAGCAATTTAATCAGATATAACAAATAAGCTCAACAATACTGATGATTAACAAAATACATAAAGGAGAAGATAATAACTATCATCGTTAGCCAGACTATCATCCTTTATCTTGTTGATAATATAAGAAATTCAATAGCATATGCATATCTAGCATCATGAGTAAGTCTAGTAACATAGAATCTCTATCATTATGAATAAGTCTAGCCACATAAGCATAGATAACAACATGAGCATGTCTAATTGGTTGAACACATCAACATCATAAGAAGAGCTAACAACATAAGCACAACTATCTGGATAAGCATGATTAGCATTACATGCATTTCTAGTTACAAAGGCATGGCTAACATGCTAAACATAACTAACAACATGAGATAGCTAGCATCATGATTATAATTAGCATTAACAATATAGTTATCAACATAATCATGGCTATTGTATGTACGCATCTAAAATCTTAAGCATATCCACAACATAAGTATATGTACTATCTCTTAATTGAACTAAGCATCATCTTTATGTAAAGATAACAAACAAGGGTTATCATCCAATATGAAACGTCGCATATAACCCTAAACAAATATGCTACACGGCTGTATTACATATTTTATTACTCCCTGGGGAATTTGAATCGTACCATTCAAAGTCCAATCGACCCCTGCAAAGGGCTATTTGGTTCCGTACAAGATCTAGGAGTGCTGGTATCCTAAGATCTCTTCCCCTCGGTCAGTACGAGTAAAAAGGCAGTGACATATCAGTCAAAGCTGCCACAACAGTGACATATAGTCAAGATGTTAACCACTAGTCCACCCTTGGTACAAGTCATGACACTAGAAACTAGGGTATTCAAACCCAATCATTGAGGTAAAATCACAGTTGTCCTCTAATCACATCATGTTATAATCACCGACACATGACCACAACCATTCTCAATCACATCATATGTATAAGGCATGACCATAGACAACCTCCACAATCTATGTTGTGGATGACAAGGATATATCCTCAACCTACCACCCCCACAACTCAACAATATGCGCTCCGAGTTTCCCTTAGGAATACTCGTTTCACCATCCAGCAAGTTCTGACACTGAAGATGGCTCTATGACACAGAGCACTACATGATTAGAGTTGCACTTGATGAGTTATGCCAGTTGGGTGAATTAAGGCTGCATCAAACAAGTGGACATACAAACCCTAAATCACTTCTAGCAAGCATATAAATATCAAAACTTGAAAAGATATAAAACGTATGAAACATAATTTCTCATCTCATCATCACATGGTAATATTCACTTGCCATTCATGAGACTACACTAGTCATCATACTATCACAAGATATAAATCCTTTTCACAATATCATAGGGTATCAACCCTTATCAACACAAGAGGATTACACCTCATTCAGGGTTCAACCATGCCCAAAGGTCATTAAGACCATCATACCATCACAAGATATAAATCCTTTTCACAATATCACAGGGTATCAACCCTTATCAACACAAGAGGATTACACCTCATTCAGGGCTCAACCATGCCCAAAGGTCATTAAGACCATCATATTATTCCCTACAAGATCATCATTATCTTTACATGCCTTTTAGTAAGGATCAACAACATCACTTACATATAATACACTGTATCATCATAATATTGCATTAATAAGCTGGGATATATTCATTAACAACCATAGCAGGGTTATATTAACATTAAGAACATTCCTTTATCACATCAACATGCAAGGAATCTAGATATGAATAACCCTCATCATATTCATAATGCACATGTTTAACATAAGAAAGTATCAACCATGTGGCTATGATAACCCACATTTAGCATACTAAGGTTATGATCATATTAAGGAGGTTATTCCACCATCATTCCATAATATAAGAATGTTAAACATGATTGCTCATCTTTATCTATTTGCATTAGAGTTAGGTTCAACAAGATAAATTATATTAATTCTACTAATCAACACTCATACCCAAACCCTAACTCACATCATCCCCCTTTGGATCATGGATGCATAAGGTGAAGCATCACCATCACATTCCATACTATCATTAAGTATGAACCCACACATAAATCAAGATGTAACCATCAGGTTATAGCATACTAGGGTTTCAACAACAATAAGAGAGTACCCCATGATTGCATTAGTCATTCAAGGATTATTCATACCCAATTACCATCATTTAGTTATATTTAAGCTAGGTATAACAAGCTATACCTCATTAGTGTTACATATCAACACAATATGGTTATCATCTCTTCTATTCATATGAGTGAATAGGTAAGACTACCTTATTAAGGGTAACCCTCCATTTGTTCCATCATCATTCAACCCATATCACCATGCCACAATGTCACCCATAACCATTGGATGTTTAAAAGGTAAGACCATTGGTTGTTTAGATAAGTAAACCCCTTGGATAAACCACCTATGAAGTTCTTGATTTGTGCTCTTGAAAGAGTCACCATTTAACCATAGACATCCCTTGATTAAAAACACAAAAAGTTCCATTGAGATTAGGGTAAAACCCACAATCGACTATTCATTTAAAAACAAGCCATCCATTGTCAACAAGTAAGCTCCTTAAGTTGATCATATAAAGGAAACCATCTAAATCACATTATTAGGATCAACATATTACATTAGCCATAATTCCACTTTCTTGGAGGAATAAAAATTAGATCTTGACCATTGGGTCAAGTTCATATGTTAAAACCATCAATTACAGTATAGGTCCGACCATTGCATCAAGTGACCCAAGAAACCATTGGTCTAAGGCTTAATTGATGCTACAACTACAATGCTTAACTCACCATAGGTTGCCGAGACCTGATCCACCATCAATAGTGATCATTAAATCACCATAGGTTGTTAGATCAACACTATATTGATTAAATCATCATCAAATATTAAGCTAATGTCATCATTGATTGATAACATCAGTAGGGTACCAAATGGTTGATCATTAAACTTCTAATTGATCCAAAACCTGACCTAAGGGGGTGACCATAGGTTGTCACCATCATCTGAAATCTTTGATCTTGACCATTAGTTATCACGAAGACAACACCATAGGGTTGGTGCAATGGTACCATCATCCGGTCATGGGTTTATAGAAAAATCAATTTTAAACCCTAAAATTGACAATTGGTTGATAGGTGCTTAGCACCATAGGTTGTCAAACCAACCTGATCCAAGTCATATTATACCTTAGGAATAATTTACACATGATCACATTTTCATCTAGAACTGAAATCCGAACAGGGAACATTATAAAAATCAAAATCCAAGTCATGCATAGCTTTTCAGTGCATAAATCATCATTTTCAAGCAAGAACATGATCTAGAAAACTTATGATAAGCAATAAACATAGAGCAAGTTATAAAACTTGCCTCTAATGAGAAGATGAAACCTCATATAGAAGAAAACTCGAGCAGGTAGAGTATAAAATTCAAGAATAAGTTATGAATTCATCCATCTAGCACCTTTCTTCATCAAATGAGCAAACCCTAAGCATAAGGAGCAAGAAAGGTAGGGTTTTAAAGCTTTAGAGCAATTTCTACCATGGAACAACAAGGTTCCAACATGGTGAAAGATAGGAGGAAGGATAACAAATAAATAAATGGAGGAAAGAAGGGAATTCTTACTCTTTTAGGTCAAGATCACTAGAAGGAAGATTTTTCAACCCTAAAATGAAGTCAATTGCAACCCTAGATCCTTTTTCCAAGAAGATCCCACTTTCTTCTTCCTTGGACAACAAAATTTTCAGCAGCATAGAGGGAGAACGAGGTTGGGAGAAGGAGGGGAGTGGTGGAGATAAAATGGCTAGTTTTGGTGCTTAGGGATAAGTATATGAAAATTTAAGATAAAGAAAAAGAAAAAGAAAAAGTAGAATTTCTAGTATCTATCCAAGTGTCCATGGCCTTAATTTATTAGAATATACAAGCACACACACAAGAAACTCCCCCACCATCTGTATAGACCTGATTATCTTTCCTTTGTCAAATTTCCCAGCCAATCAAATAATTCATTAGTTGATAGCTACTAAAGGTAGCTCATCCATGAAGGGGTAAACCCTAAAATACCCTTGGAGAAAACACCTTCAGACCAAGGTTTAAATAGGCTCCCCATGGATCAACAAGCTCAAGAATGATGAGATAATATCCAAGGAACATAATGAGTGATAAATTGCAAAGAAAACCTCTCAAATGGGTAAATTGTAGAAAAGTCCAAAATGTGCATAAAATTGCATTACTTGCTCAGACATTGTCCAAATTGGACCAAATTTGAAACTTAATCTTGTCTTATGATTTCAAAGAATATCACAAGGTTATATTAGGGTTATGAGAATTCTACTATGATAATTAAGCTTGTTCAACTCATTAAGCAAGTTTAGGGGCCTTACAACTATAAACCCCTAACATGGATTTCACCCCCGAAATCCTAGGTAAACAAAGATGGGTACTTACTTTGCACCTCATCTATTACCTTCACATGGTTACTTGCATATCATGGTAATGTCACATCATTCATACATATCTCCTCTTGGGTCAGCACAAAACCCCCACATAAGAAGACATTTGCAAATATGGAACATAGAAACTTATTGTGCCACCTATACAAATCTAATAGTAACTTTCTACTTTAAATTATAGCTATCATCATGAAATTATATCTTTTTTTTTTGGTCGGCGAAAAAACTCTGTTGCTATTGATTCCAAAACTTTAGGTACAAACATAAGCGCACCCCCTAACCCTCAAGAGAGGATTACCAAGGAAAAACAAAAGAAACAAAGGTCTTGTATACAAGACCCAAAAGAAAGAGAGATACAGAAAGAAAGACAACATAGGAGTCTTTATACAGAAAATGTACTCCACCCAAACAAAAAAAAGGAGCTCCACTCTCAATATGCATACCCACAAATTGTGAAGACTTTATAGTTGGAAAGGAAGGCATCCGCTGACTTTGAACTCCCATGCTGGCGTCAATCCAAAATCACTCAAACTGCTATTGCTGATGAAGAGAATAATCTTCAACACCGTCCTTCTGTACCAAACTAGATCATAAGAGCAACTACAACAACTGTACATCGGCATCAATAGCTAGAAATAGGGACCTGACTCCCCTTCCTCTTGGCGTTAAGCACACTTACTGAAGATAGAAGAAGGAGGAACCCAGATACAAACCTCCAAAC
The DNA here is from genome assembly GCA_963693085.1 of Alisma plantago-aquatica. Taxonomy (NCBI): domain Eukaryota; kingdom Viridiplantae; phylum Streptophyta; class Magnoliopsida; order Alismatales; family Alismataceae; genus Alisma; species Alisma plantago-aquatica. The sequence continues at coordinate 213,618,538 of OY856412.1, forward strand.
CATCAAACGTCAGCACAGATTCATAGAAGCTCAAACAAAACTAGAAAGAACAAAAAGAGCATATGGTTGCCATTGACACATCTCCTCCTTTTACTAGCCACACAATAACCACTTCAACAGGTAGATCAGATACACCAATCACTAGAGGATCAAACCTAGACCCCCACCACTGACAATACATCACACCCAAAAAGGAGTGGTTGAAGAAACCAAGCAGACCTCCAGAAATCAAGCAGTAGAAGAAACTGTTTCAGAAACGATTACTAATAAGCAAGTATCAGGAAAATAATAAGAGGAAAGATGAGAAGGTTAACCCCCATCCTTCCTTTTCCTAGGAGATTTTTTCCTCCTATTTGGCCTAAACTTGTTCAGCAAGTCAGTCTCCCAAGGATCAAGGTCCAGTTTAGAATTGGATTCCACATTAGACTCATCGTCTTCGTCAAATAGCTTCTCCTTTTCTGGATGGAAATATGTGGAGAATTCGCTGCTATTCCAAATTCTATTAATCTTCCATGAAGAAGAACTCATCTCAACTCTGCTTCGCCTGCTCAAATCCAGTTCCCAAACATGGTTGGGACTCCCAGCACAGATAACCAGAGAAGACCCAGCCGTTTTAGGTTCTGGTGTGTCGAGAGGGATGTGAGACTTTTGCTTTCCAGCAACTGAAAGAACAACATCCATGACCTATTGAGAAATAGACTTGCATAGGGCACCATCTATTGCAGCAGAATCATCAACATCGACTTCCAGTTGCTTCAAATCTTTCTCCCCTTGACCTGCTGAAGAAGCCTTCTTAGAATTCTCTTTGGCAAAGTCTCGAGCACCTGGAGGTTTCCCCACTCAGATCTGAAGGTCATTTCTAGGTGGGGCTTTCCTCATCTTCATAGGGCAGACAATAGCTCTGTGTCCAAACCTCTTACAGTTTGGACAAATCACCAGTTTGGCAAGAGCCTCCACCTTCAGAGTCTTGAGTGTCGAGTCAACCTATACCATAATCTCCTTCAGAAGCTTGGAATCATACTTCATCTCAATGCACACCCAGGCATCACCAAGACATCCTACAGCTACAGATAGATCATCTACATCCACAGGCCGCCCAATGGTGCTCGCAACACAGGAAATGTGTTTGCGAGTCCAGAGAATCCCCAAGTTTTCAACCTTGAACCAAATTGGAACATGAGTGAAAGAAAGAGGTTGAAGAGGAGCGCCCGGTTTCCACGAATGAGCCACAATCAATGACCCGTCCATGAACCACAGAGCTTCATCCAAGACCCTATCCCTTTCACTGCTGGAAGGCATTTTGATGATGTATCCTTCTCGTTCCTCAACAACAAATTCTACTGGGCCGCTTGGTCTCCACTGCCTACGGATCCAACCAAGCAATTGACCGGCAAATGGCTTTCGACTTACAAATCTGACGAAACAGTACTCCTCCCAGTCAGGCGCGAGACAGTCCTGGCTTGAAATGGAGGCACACCTCCTCCCATCCTTGATAATCGGCTCGACGAAATCCAACAACTCCAACTCGACTTCATTGCGATCCAATCTGTTGAACTGGAGCCAATCGGCAAGTCGAGAAGATGAAGGACCCCTTTCTGATTCGAGCGGCACTTCGGTAGGGTTGGCGGCGGCAGACACTTGATCTATGTCCTTGCGTGGCAGATCTGCTGCTGTGACCTGGGCCGAAGGACCTCCATCTCCATTTGCCACTGATTGGCATAGTGGAGGACTCGCAGACTCAGCGGCCTGACCTTCGCCCACTCTACAGGTCACCGATCGCCCTCGCCCCCTTCCTCCACGACCACGTCCGTGACCCATTCTTAAAAGGGATGAGTCTAAGGCTCTGGCACTCCTTTCCTCCTAATTATATCTATTTTATCAACACATTACTCAAAAGTCATAATTTCTAGCTTTTTACCAATCATGGCATGTGTCCCACACCATTCCTTGAAGCATAAAAAAAGTCAATGTATCCATCCTTTTTTACACTGACACTAGAACTCTTGTCAGTTCTTTTTCAACATCAAAAGAAATGCTAACGCTGGCAACTGTCATTCCATACAAGGAAACATCATTCCTAGTCAACCTTGTTAGGCGTGAAACAACAACACTATTTTCACCTTACTAGGATTTATACAAACTACTTAGAAGACATATCATGATCCCATAAAGAAATTTAATCAACCCCATCTCACTCTTGTTCTCATAGCTATTGCTTCTTCGGCAACCCTAAGGTTTTTAAAGAAATATTGATCATATTTTTGACCATATTTGAAATACTTTGACATGTCATCATTTAAATCTTGATATAACTTGTATGACATAACTGGAACACTCTGTTCCTCCTATTCATAAATTCTATTTGTACATTGGTTAGTCTAAAGGACATAACTCTGAACTCATCATGGTCATGTGAATTATGTCATCCAATCCAAATCTTATGCATTGATATTTGATCATAGGTTAATCTTAAAGGAACATGTATCACATATCTATTGACCAACAAACCATCTATCCTTGATAGTGGTCTTGCCCAACTATCACTGAACCATACACAACATTATAGAATCACTTTTGTTTTTCCTTCCAAACAATATTTATAAGATCATCATCAACTCTCTCTCTATCTCTCTACGAGAGAGGAATACTTGGAATGTTCATTTAATAAACATCTCCAACCTTCACATATTTCTCATACTGTTGATACATCTTGGATACTATGATTCATCACCTTGGTATCCACCTCATGTTCTATTAGGAACTCCCATCCTTATCTCATCTACTTTTACCAACATAATCAAATCTCAAGACATATAAGAGGGGTCTTCCTAATTATTGGAAGGTTCAAAAGCAAACTCATCACAAACTTTATTATCTTAGAACCATAGTCCAAGCAACCATATGCTATAATAAGATATCCACCCTCATGTTTGCAGTGAATCCACATGTACCAAGTGGCAATGATCCACTTGAAAGATATGCCCTAGAAAGGAAAGACACAAAGGGAAACACACTTCCCACATCATAGAAGCATTTTTCAAAGGTCACTAGAAAAAGGTAACCAATTCTATTTTCATTATGCGAGTTACAACTTCTTATGTATCATTTTACCCTTTTCATTTTGGGTTCCTTGCCATTAGCATAGGAATCATCATGATTAACATATATCATTACTCCTTCCTTGATGGCTATTTATCACACTTGGGTATGTTCTCTTATTTTATTATGTTTTTCAAACACTTATCAACAAGTAAATCATCATATTCCACATTTTCTTCATTAAACATTAATCATCTCCCTTAATTTCTTTCACATGCCATGCTAATTTTTCATTAAAATTTTCTTACATACATAGGTTGGTCTGAGATTAACTCAGGTTCCACCTTATTCCTTTGTCATTGTTCCCATTCATCTTCTCATTTTGTACTTGTTATAGGAGTTCTCTCCAATTTTATGTGGATTTCATACCTTTATTCACTTTATAAGCATAGATTTATCTGTCTTTTACTTTATTATCTTCTTGAATCACATCATCAAGAACTCCTTTTTTATTATTTGTATTCAGATTTAGATACCATGGTGTTGTATCTTTCTCTTCTAGTTACCAAACATTCAAGTTTTGATAGATAATGATGAAATTCTCATCTTATTTAAGGTAGGATTGAGATATTCACACCATGATTTCTTATTCATTATGCTCTTTAGATTGTCTCAAAATGACTACTTGATCAGAGTAATCAGAAAGATAACAATCTAACAGTTTCATACTTACCTTTCTTCAATAATTGATTACCTGGCCAGGGCATCCAAGTACTGAGATTAGGCAGTATGCACCATGTTTTTGTGTCACGCTCCTAAGTTAGACATCATCCTAATCTTAAGTCCTAGTGTCCCTATGGACTCAGTGAACCTAAAGCTCTGATACCAACTTGTGAGAACCCATTACACTAAACGAGATTACTCAAAACATAAAACACAATCAATCACTAATTAATCACATACCCAAAAATATGGGTAAATTAAAACCAATTTCAACATCAACACCCGCTCAAAAACATTTGCATAAGAGCCCAATATCTTTCTTGTATCCATGCTATGCCAAGAATTTGATACAAATTGATCTATCACCTTAGCCAATATATATATACATAGGAGAACAATATTCGTATATGTCACACAAACAAGCATTAACATGCTAACAAAATTCTGATTCGTTTGAAACACCATATATAAACTTTTCCTGCCCAAACCTGAGAGTACAGGGACGACTCTAGGACACACTAGACATCTAATAAACTTTCTCAAAGATTCATTACTATAGCTCCTCTTTATTGCCACATGTTTATTTTCGTCACTTTTGATTACCTAAAAAAATGTGGTGAACCACAAGGGTGAGTCCCATGTCCCAGCAAGAGATATAACCTCCAGCAACATTTATTGATTATAACATTTTTAAGTAATTAAACAGTTAAGAAATTTAGTCAGATCTAACAAATAAGCTCAGCAATACTGATGATTAACAAAATACATAAAGGATCAGATAATAACTATCATTATTAGCCAGACTATCATCCTTTATCTTGTTGACAATATAAGCAATTCAGTAGCATATGCATATCTAGCATCATGAGTAAGTCTAGTAACATAGAATCTCTATCATTATGAATAAGTCTAGCCACATAAGCATAGCTAACAACATGAGCATGTCTAATTGGTTGAACATAACAACATCATAAGAAGAGCTAACCACATAAGAACAACTATCTGGATAAGCATCTTTAGCAGTATATTCATTTCTAGTTACAAAGGCATCGCTAGCATGCTAAACATAACTAACAACATGAGATAGCTAGCATCATGATTATAATCAATATTAACAGTATAGTTATCAACATAATCATGGCTATTGTTTGTACGCATCTACAATCTTAAGCATATCCACAACATAAGTATATCTACTATCTCTTGGTTTCACTAAGCATCATCTTTATGTAAATATAACAAACAAGGGTTATCATCTAATGTGAAACGTTGTGTATAACCCTAAACAAATATGCTACATGACTATATTACATCTTTTATTACACCCTGGGAAATTTGAATCGTACCATTCAAAGTCTAACCGACCCCTACAAAGGGCTATTTGGTTATGTACAAGATCTAGGAGTGCTGATATCCTATGATCTCTTCCCCTCATTCAGTTTGAGTATAAAGGTAGTGACATATCAGTCAAATCTGCCACCACATCAACATATAGTCAAGATGCTAACCACTAGTCTGCCCTTGGTACAGGTCACAACACTAGAAATTAGGGTATTCAAACCCAATCACTGAGGTACAACCACAGTTGTCCTCTAATCACATCATGTTATAATCACCAAGATACGACTGCAGTCGTTCTCAATCACATCAGATGTATGAGCCATGACCATAGCCAACCTCCACAATCTGTATTGTGGATGACAAGGGTATATCCTCAACCTACCACCCCCACATACTCAACAGTATGTGCTCCGAGTTTCCCTTAGGAATACTCATTTCACCATTCAGTAAGTTCTGACACTGAAGATGGCTCTACAACACAGGGCACTACATGATTAGAGTTGTACTTGATTAGTTATGCCAATTGGGTGAATTAAGGTTGCATCACACAAGTGGACATACAAACCCTAACTCACTTATAGCAAGAATATAAATATCAAAACTTGAAAAGATATAAAATGTATGAAACATAATTTCTCATCTCATCATCACATGGTACTATTCACTTGCCATTCATGAAACTTTAAGATAAAGAAAAAGAAAAAGTTGAAGTTCTAGTATCTATCCAAGTGTCCATGGCCTTAATTTATTAAGAATATACAAGCACACACACATGAAGCTCCCCCACCATCTGTATAGACCTGCTTAGATTTCCTTTGTCGAATTTCCCAGCCAATCAAATAATTCATTAGTTGATAGCTACTAAAGGTAGCTCATCCATGAAGGGGTAAACACTAAAATACCCTTGGAGAAAACACCTTCAAACTAAGGTTTAAATAGGTGCCCCATGGCTCAAAAAGATCAATAATGATGAGATAATATCCAAGGAGCATAATGAAAGTGATAAATTGCAAAGAAAACCTCTCAATTGGGTAAATTGTAGAAAAGTAAAAAATGTGCATAAAATTACATAACTTGCTCAAACAATGTCTAAATTGGACCAAATTTGAAACTTAATCTTATATTATGATTTAAAAGAATATCAAAAGGTTATATTAGGGTTATAAGAATTCAGTTATGATAATTAAGATTGTTCAACTCATTAAGAAAGTTTAGGGTCCTTACACCAACCGACGATGCCAAAGAGATATATCCTTTTTATCCACAATTAAGCATGTATCAAGTACGGGCTTTAGAGAATCAAGCACAATAACATATGGATTACCATTTATAGTTCCCTTATATATAACATTGTAAGTGAGGGAATCTAGAAGTAAACATTCTAAATAAGAAAGTAGAGCAAGATAACCATTATCACAAAGTTGGCTTACACTTATCAAATTGTGATGTAGACCATCAACAAGCAAAACAATTTTAATACAAAGCTCATTGACTACATCACCCTCACCTATTACCTTACCCTTTTTGTTATCCCTGAAGGTCACCGATCCTCCTTTCTTCTTTATGAATTTGTTGAAATGGCTGATTTCACCTGTCATGTGCTTTGAGCAGCCACTATCAACAATCCACCTTCTTTTGACCTGCATAAAAGAAGGATGTCGATGCCCAACTCAAACTTAGGGATCCGGGGTTAGCTTGGAGACCCATTTCATCTTTGGGTTGGTTCCCTTTGTCTTGTAAGGACAATAAGTAGAATAATGGTCATCACATTTACAACGAGCACATACCATTGGGTTCTTAGGGCCAGAAGTCTCTCCATGGAAGAAAGGAGGTTCCACACTCTTCTTCTTACCATTACTCTTATTCTTGTTCTTACCCTTAGGAGCAGTCCCATCATATCCTAAACCACTAGTACCAATTTGTTTGGTATAGTGTTCTAGGACATCATTAAGGGATTTCTTTCCCATAAGAAACTTTTGCAAAGAAGCTCTTAATTTAGCATTATCATCACTAAGAGTAATGACATTAGAAGTTAAGCTAGCAAGATCATCTCTAGCATACAACAGGTCGGCCTCTAAATAGAGGGTTTTAGTATGAAAAGAGTCACGTTCTAGAGCAGTGCTAGCTACCTCATTACTTTGCAATATTGGTCTATAGGATAGATCATTTATTTGAGCAAGCAACTTAGCATTTTCAGATTTAAGCAATTGAATTTCTTTTTGATAAGCATAAGTTTCTTACTTCCTAGCTTCATCTATGAGGTTAAGTTCTACATTTTTAGTTTTAAGAACATCAATCTCATCTTGGCATTTTTAGTTCTCTTCCTTAAGAGTAGCAATGTTCTTAAGGTAGACACCATTCTCAACTTCAACTCCATTGTATTGGAGCTCAAGATCAAGAAATTTCCCTTGTAAAGTATCAATACTATCAAGATGTAGCTTTTTATTTTGCTCTAGAATCTCAATCTTAGCATAAAGATCATCTATAATCTTTCCTAACCTTTTATTTTTAGTTTTGCATTTAGTAAAAGATGACCGACTAGCATTAAGCATATCAATAAGTGTTTCCTTAGACAATTCATGCAAATTAACTTCACTTACCTCACCTACATCATCACATGTAGAGGCCATGAGAGCAAGGTGGCATTCTCCATCTTCAGAGCCAGAAGAACTTGAGAAGACTCCTCCCAAGCTGCATGAGTTGCATCTTTGCTTCTTCTTTCTTTCTTTTTCTTTCTCTTATATTTGCCTTCATTCTTATACTCCTTGTCCTTCTTGTGGCTGCTCTTGTGGTGGTTCTTTTTGGCCTTGGGGCAGTCACTCTTGTAATGGTTTTCTTGGCCACATTCATAACACCTAGGAGTAGATGAAGAAGACTTCCCTTTGAAGTGCTTGCCCTTGGAGTAGTTAGCTTCATGCTCATTTGGACCTTCATCTTTACTTGAGAAAGGAGTAGGGGACTTGAGAGCAAGTTGTTGCTGCTAAACCATCTCTTCAATTTGAGCTTTGAAGGTTATGTCCTTGATCTTCTTGGACTCCTTCTCTTCTCTCTTTTCTTCTTCTTCTTGCTTGTTAAGCATTGTCTCATGAGCTTGGAGGTTGCCAACCAGCTACTCGATTGACAATTTACTAAGCTTGTACACTTATTCAATGGAGGTCACCTTGGGCTCCCATCTCTTTGGAAGAGATCTCAAGATCTTTGAGTTGATTGTTCCTTTGTCCATCAGACTACCAAGAACTTCCAATCCATTGATGATGACATTAAGCCTTGTGTACATGTCCACCACTCTTTCATTGTTGCCCATATTGAAGTTCTCAAGGAGACCACCAAGCATGTAGATCTTTGCTTCCTTTACTTGCTCTGTTCTCTCATAGGTGACACATAGCTTGTTCCAAATCTCATGTATGGTGTCCCATGAGGAGATCCAGTTGAACTCAGGTGGGGTGAGGGATGCATAGATGGTGCTCACAGCTTTGGCATTGAGATGAGCTTGCTTCATTTGGGCTTCTGTCTATGTGGAGATTCCCCCCTTTGGATCTTCATACTTTAGATGCACCACCTTCCACATCTCATAGCTTACTCCTTGGAGGTAGAACTACATTCTTCTCTTCCAATAGAGGAAGTTGGTGTCGTCGAAGACCAGAGGTCGCATGGAGAAGCTTCCCTCCAAGTTGAGAGATCCAAGTGCTAGATCTCCCATCTTCTCCTACTTGTGGAAGTAGCTTGGAGAAGACCTGCTCTGATACCACTTGTTGGATCAAGGGCTCTAGAGGGGGGGTGAATAGAGCTTCACAAATCTCACAAAACAGATTAGACCTTCAAATTATATTAAGTGTAAGAGCTTAAGAATACAACCAATTTGAAGTCCTAACTAACAAGTATAGCAAGGATGAGAGACAAGGATAGCATACACTTGGACAAAGTGGTTTAGAGTGGTTCCACACTTCAAACTAGAAGTGAGTCAGTCCACTACCTAGAGGTGGTTAGTCTCTAGGACTTTGCAATATTGATGCTCTTATATTCATTCATAAGATTACAAGACAAAACCACATTCATCCAAGGACTTAATACCTCAAGCAAGCATCTTCAACCTACTAAAGGAACTTACCCACTTGATCTTGGAGTCTTCATCCTTCAACAAGGACTTACCCACTCCATCTTCAAGTCGTTGGCCTTCCAGGAATTACCTATCCTTCTTGAATGTCCTACTTTCCTATCTCCTTCACTCTGAGATCTGGATCACCATGCTTTCTTCAACCTTGAAGAACAACAACTCCTCCTTCACTTGGAGAAGATCTTCAAGCCCTTTCTTCAATAAGTAAAGGAGATAGGAAGATGGAGGTGGATAACTTTACATGGATATAAGGGATAACTCTCTTATAAAGGATCCTAACTCACTCTCACGAATTTGACTTAAAAGTAGAGAGAGAAAGGGGCTCAAAGGGATGCAACACTCTCAACTAGCCTAGGACCAAGCATATAGTGAATGAGCAACCTTGGAATGAACTCCAAGTGGTCCTATTTATAGATGGGGGTGCCCCTTTGATTTGGGGAACACTTAGGGTCTAATTATAACCATTTTTGCACAAGGCAACATATCTATTTTCGTCCAAACAAGTCACCAACGGTTAATATCACTTTTTCTATGTTTTCCGAACAGTACATTTGGTCGAGATTCAATAAAGGTAACTCGACCGATTAGGTAAAAGACAAATCCAATTTTCAAACCATCGGTCAAGCTTTTCCTGAGGAAACTCTACCGATCAATGAAAATAGCATTTGGTCAGTAACCCAATCGCTCGAGTTCTGTGAATGCACAACTCGACCGATGCACTCTCTAGAGAATTGATCCAGTGGATCGGTCGAGATTGTAACTCGATCGATCAACAACCTGTGATCAATTTTCTAAAGTGCTTAAAAAGTGATTAAAACTTGGTACTAAGTGTCCCACATAATTTTCTCATCTTAGTTACAAGTCATATCATCAATAAAAGTGATTACAAAATTCTTCTAAGGTCATTTACATGGATTTTCTAATTATCACACTTGCATTGCTTTTGACTTGAACTTTGACAAGCTAGGGCTTGTGTAATTTGATCTTTTTCATGTACCTAACACCTGAAATCAATCTTGAATATACATATTAGATACATATGAATGGAATGGTTAAGTCATTATTAAAATATGGACAATGTATAACGTCTAGGTCAACAAATTTTAGCACTTAGCAAGCAAGGGTGATCAAGACATGAGAAAAGTATATAGGATAGATAGAAAATAACTAGAGGGCATATCAGATTCATCTAAAGCACTTATGAGAAGTTTAGATCTAATAAAATTAAATCGCTTCTAGCTAGAGGTTTAGTGAAAATGTCTGCCAACTGATTTCCTATGTCCACATGCGTGATATAAATATCATTTTTGACAATGTGATCACGAAGAAAATGATGACAAACCTCTATATGCTTGTATCTACTATGCAATAGAAGATTGTAAGATAAATTGTTTGCACTATTATTATCACAATAAATAGGAGAAGCATCAAAATAAATTTTAAAGTCTTGGTGCATTTTCTTCATCCATAGGACCTGGTCACAACAACTTCCGGATGCAATGTATTCTATCTCGGTAGTTGACAAAGGCACTGTGCTATGTTTCTTGGAAAACTAAGACACCAAGCATGGTCCTCGGAGGAAGCAAGTGCCACTTGTGCACTTTCTATCAATCAAACATCATGCATAATCCATATCACTATAATTCATAAGAGTAAAGTCCCTTGACTTGGGATACCATAATCCAAAATTTGGATTTTTAGCTAAGTACCTTAAAATCCTCTTAACAACTATAAGATGTGATTTCTTGGGTTTTGATTGAAAGTGAGCACCCAAGCCAACACTAAATATTATATCAGGTCTAGAGGTAGTTAAATAATGTAAACTTCGAATCATACCTCTATAGATCTTCTCATCCACTTTCTCACCTTCTTCATATTTATCAAGTTTGGCAGTGTTAGACATGGGGGTGTCCATCAGCTTGGTGTTCTCCATCCCAAAGCGCTTAAGTAGATCACTTGTGTACTTGCCTTGGTTGATGAAGTTCCCATATTTAGTTTGCTTGATTTGAAAGCCAAGGAAGAATGTAAGCTCACCCATAATGCTCATCTCAAACTCACTCTACATAATATCACTAAACTCCTTGCAAAGATTCGTTATGCCAAAATAGATATCATCAACATAAATTTGAATAATAAGAAAATTTTTAGAAGTGTGTTTGAGAAAAAGGTAGAATCTACTTTGCCCATGATATACCCATGATCTAATAAAAAGTTATTTAGTTTCTCATACCAATCTCGAGGTGCTTGTTTGAGTCCACAGAAAGGTTTTTGTAAAAGATAAACACGGTTAGGTAAACTATCATGTTCAAAGCCCAGAGATTGTGCAACATACCCTTCCTCTTCAATTGTACCATTCAAAAATGCACTTTTAACATCCATTTGATGAAGAAGAAAGTTCTTATAACTAGCAAAAGCAAGCAGCATACAAATGGACTCAAGTCTAGCTACATGTGCATATGTTTCATCAAAATCTATACCTTAATGTTGTTTGTAGCCTTGAGCCACTAACCTTGCTTTGTTTCTTACCACCTTGTCAATTTCATCTAGCTTGTTGTGGTAGACCCACTTTGTGTCAATGATCTTTCTATCACATGGTCTTGGCACTAGATTCCACACTTTGTTTTTCTCGAATTGCTCAAATTCTTCTAGCATGACTAGGATACATTCATCATCCTCAAGAGATTCTTTGACGTTCTTTGGTATGAGTTGTGAGATGAAGGCGTTGTTGTCTTGTTCTTTGTTAAAGAAAGCATGCGTCTTCACTCTTTCAAAAGGGTCACCTAAGATCATCTCTTTAGGATGATTCTTTACAAAGGGGGGAGTCAGACCCTTCTTCTCTTCATCTTTTTCTTCTTCTTGAGTGTCCACCTCTTTTACCTTTTAGGTGATGTTGAGTTCTTTTAAGATAGGAATCACATCACCAGTAACATCATCATTTGGAACAATATATTTGATAATAAAGGGGTTAGTCTCAATAAACTTAACATGAATAGATTCTTTTACTTTAGCAAGATCAACATAAAAAACTCTATATGCCCTGCTAGTAGTGCTATAGCCAAGAAAGAAAGCCTTGTTTGATTTTAGATCAAACTTGTTGAGATAATCTTTTATGTTCAAAACAAAACAAGGACATCCAAAAACATAAAAGTACTCGATAGAAGGTTTCCTACTATGCCATAGATCATAGGGGTTTTCTTCAAAGAAGGATGTGTGAAAACTCAATTTTGCACAAAATATGAGGTACTAATGGCTTCGACCCAAAACATATTTGGATTGTCATACTCTAAAAGCATGGTCATAGAAATTTCTTATAGTGACATGTTCTTCCTCTCTACAACCCCATTTCATTGAGGTGTTCGAGGTGAAGAGAAGTTATGTGCATATCCAGATTCTTCACAAAAATGTTCAAAAAGATCATTTTTAAATTATCCCCCATGGTCACTATAGTTGGAAACAATCCGGCAAGAAGCTTCATTCTCAAATCATTTACAAAAACTAGAGAAAATGTCCAGCGTATCACTCTTTGAAATAAGAAAGAAGATCCAAGTATATCGAGAGAAATCATCAAAAATAACAAGACAATACTTGGAACCATGAAGCGATTGAGTTCTCATAGGTCCAAATAGATTAATATGGAGAAGTTCAATATCGCTCTTGGTACTAAGGACTCCTTTGGATTTGAAGGAGTACTTGGTTTCCTTTCCTTTGGTACAAGGTTGGCATTCCTCATCCTTTTTAAATCCAATTTGGCAAGTCCCTTTACGAAGTCCTTTTTGCTCAACTTCTTCAATTGATGCATATTTACATGACCAAGTCGACGATACCAAATAGAAATATCATTCGAATTGACTACTAGGTATCTACCAACAATAGTATTAATAGAGTCAAGAACAATTATATAAATATTACCATTTCTAGTTCCCTTATATATGACATGATAAGTGAGGGAATCTAGAATCAAGCATCCAAAAGAAGTAAATAGCACACGGTAACCATTATCACACAATTGACTTACACTCATTAAATTGTGATGTAGGCCATCTACAAAAAGAACATTCTTGATACACAAATATTCACCTACATCACCCTCACCTTTTACCTTACCTTTCTTATTGTCCCCGAAAGTAACCGAACCTCCTTTCTTCTTTGTGAATGTGTTGAAATGGCTTATATCACATGTCATGTGCTTATTACGACCACTATCAACAATCCATTTTCCTTTTTTCCTACAAGAAAGGAGAGTATCAGTTCCCAACTCAAATTTGATATATGGAGTTAGCTTGGGGACCCATTTCATATTTGGGTTGGTCCCCTTAGGTTTGTAAGGATAATAAGTAGAATAATGATCATCACTTTTGCAATGAGACAAAATCATAGGGTTCTTAGTGCCAGTAGACTATCCAATGAAAAAGGAGGTTTTCTTGCTCTTTTTCTTACCTTTGGCCTTATTCTTACCCTTAGGTGATCCCCCTACAAATCCCAAACCACTATTACCACTTTGTTAGGTAGAATGGTCAAGGATTTCATTTAGGGAGTTTTCCCTTTGAGTAATTTCTACAGAGAGGCTCTAACTCTATGATTGTCAATAGTTTGAGATATAACAGTAGAATACAAACTAGCAAGATCATCTCTAGCATGAACAAGGTTGGTCTCTAAATAGAGAAGTTAGTCAAATAAGAATCTTTTTCAAGAGAAATAGAAGCAACATCATTACTAGGCAAAATAGGTCTAGAAGATAAATCACTCACTTGACCAAGCAACCTAACATTTTTAGGTTTAAGAAATTGAATTTCTTTAAGATAAACATCCTTCTCATCTCTACGAGCATCAACAATAAGCTTAAATTCAACATTTTCAGCTTTAAGTATTTCAAGCTCATTTTGGCACTTTTGGTTGTCTTCCTTAAGATATTCAATGTTCTTAAGGTAGACAACATTCTCTACCTCAACTCCATTGTGTTGGAGCTCAAAATCAAGAAATTATGCTTGCAAGTTATCAATGCTCTCAAGATGAATTTTCTCATTTTTCTCAAGAATCTCAAGTTTAGCATACAATTCATCAATGATTTTACCTAACCTCTTCTTTTTAGATTTACATTTAGAATAAGAAGAACGACTAGTAACAAGGGTATCAATAAGAGTTTCTTTAGATAACTCATGCAATCTTACCTCACTTACCTCACTTACCTCACTAGTATCTTCACTTGTAGAGGCCATGAGTGCAAGGTGGTACTCTCATCTTCATTGGAGCTTGATACACTAGAGGATGATGCTTCCCAAGTTGCATGAGCCATGTCTTTGTGTCTCCTCTCCTTCTTTTCCTTCCTCTTGTATTTGTTATCTTTCTTGTACTCTTCTTCCTTCTTGGAGCTGCCCTTATGGTGTGACTTTCTTGCCTTAGGACATTCACTCTTGTAGTGTCCTTTTTGACCACACTTGTAGAACCTTGGAGTAGAAGAAGAAGATTTCTTTCCTTTGAAGTGCTTTCCCTTAGAGTAGTTGGCTTCATTCTCACTAGGTCCATCATCTTCACTAGAGGAGGAGGGAGAGGTCTGACAAGCAAGTTGTTGTTGAAGGATGATGCCTCCACTTGAGCTTTGGAGGCACTATCTTTGATCTACCTTGCTTCCTTCTCTTCTTGCATGTATTCCTCTTCTTGCTTGTCAAGTCTTGGCTCGTGAGCTTGTAGATTCCCAATAAGATCCTTGGTTGGAATGTCACCAAGACTTCTCACTTCTTCAATGGAGGTCACCTTTGACTCCCATCTCTTTGGTAGAGACCTCAAGATCTTTGAGTTGATTGTTCCTCTATCCAAAGTTTGTCCCAAAGAAGATAGGCCGTTGATGATGATGTTGAGCCTAGAGTACATATCATCAACTCCTTTCCTCCCCATCTTGAAGTTCTCTAGGAGGCTGTTCAACATGTAGATATTTTCCTCCTTCACTTGCTTTGTGCCTTCATAAGTGATGCACAACTTGTCCCATATATCATAGGTTGTATCCCATGAGGAGATGCAGTTGAACTCGGATGGAGTGAAGGATGCATAGAGGATGCTAATTGCTTTGGCATTGAGCTGGGCATTCTTTAGGGAAGCTTCATCCCATGTTGACACAGCTCTGGTTGGCTCCTTGTAGGGTGTAATCATCACCTTCCACATATCAAAGTTCATCCCTTGAATGTAAAATTACATCCGCCTCTTCCAATAGAGGAAGTTGGTGTCGTCGAAGACCAGGGGTGCATGGAGAAGCCTCCCTCTAGGTTGAGTGAACCCAGTAGGTTCTCACCCATCTTATCATCTCATGGGAGATTTGTTGGGGAAGACCCAAGCTCTGATACCACTTTTTGCATCTAAGGCTCTAGAGGGGGGTGAATAGAGCTTCAAAATTCTCACAAGAATAGTTATACCTTTAAATTATATCAATTGAAACCAAATGCTTAAGAACAATTTGAAGTCCTATCTAAGCAAGCATAGCAAGGATGAGACAGATTGAAACATACACTTGGACAAGGTGGTTAGAGTGGTTCCAATATCCAAACTAAGAAGCCGTCAATCCACTACCTAGAGATGTGACGCCCCACGCCACGACCAAATGAGATTACTCAAAACATAAATATGAAAAAGAGATTAATGAACTTATTAGAAAAAAAAATAAAAAATTAAAACCTTTTTGCATAAAACCACCATATAGCAAGAACCTTTACACATGTACCCTTTCACGCCTCAAAGCATTCACAAGGCATGTTGTCAACCGATAACAAAGGTACTATTCCAGAACATATATACATGATCCCATCACATATGATATACACATGACACATAAACAAATCACATCTGCAAAACATCTACAAAATGCTTCCAAAGACCCGAGTGTACAGGGATGACTCTAGGACTCTACCAATAAAAGACATCCAAAAACACTTCCAACCTTATCAACTACTGCTCCTTTGGCTACTTCTCAACCTCTTATGCACATCTCTACTTCCTCGTGCTCATCTACCTAAAAAGGTTGTTAACCAATGGGGTGAAACACACAGTCCCGGTGAGAGATATAACTCTCCGCCAACTCTATTATTATCAAAGATAAGATAAAATAAGAAGCAATATAAATAACAAGAAGAACAATTACCGATGAATTATGAAACATCTTAATAATTTAAAAGGAATATGAAGAACATGTATATTTTCTATCAAGAACATTGTATAAAGATCAAGCAAGGCCTCAACCAATGTTTTGGTATTTGATCCTATATAATTATACTACACGACTGATTACGTATTCATTATGCCCCGAGGATTTGAATCATACCATCCAAATCCAACTGACCACTATATGAATATGTAGTCGAGTCAGTGCCATACAAGGTCTAATGGAATATACGGAATCCACAATCTCACCTTTCTCGGTCAGTACGAGTAAACATGCAGTGACATCATGATTCATCTACTTCCAGAGACATTTTAGTCTAGTTGTGCATATTTACCCCACCTTGGTACATGTCACAACACTAGTGTAATTGAACTACATCTTACAGAAGTTCTCTTCCAAGTATGACTTACATTCAATCATGTGATACAATCCCAGGTATAACTTACAGCCAATCATGTGATACAATTCCAGGTATGACTTACAGTCAATCTTGTGATACAATTCCTTTTAGGATACAAGGTGGTATTCCAACTTGCACCTCGCATATTCAGTAATATGCGTTCCAAGTTAAACTTATTTCACCATTCAGCAAGTGTTGAAACTCAATGGATCTATGGCATAGGGAAAATATACTATTAGATTTCTGTTGATTAATTAGATCAATTTCAACATCTTTAAGCATCAATCAAGTTACAACATATAACCTCTAAACAAGATCTACATAAATAGGGCATGACTCATCACTAGGATCAATGTCCATCAAAAGGACCACATGTCCATCACAAGGTCCAATGTTCATCACAAGGATGAATGTCCAACACAAGGGCCAATGTCCATCACATCATAACCACTATAGCTCATACCTGGCTATGTACTTCAACCAATATCACCTACATGGTTAGAAATTGATAACAAGAAGGCAAAGCATCATCATATCATAGAACTCATGTTATACATCTTACAATTTCACATCATAACTATTAGGGTTTCACTTTACTCGATTAGGATTTATAAGGTTAGATTGCCAACCACCCTTAGATTATCACTTTCTTCCTCATTGTGAGATATGTTATGAGACATAGAAGCATGTTTCTTATTATCATTATAAAACATGTTATGTAGCTTAGAAACATAACCCTCACATCATACATACAACTACTCTATAGGATACCACACCATCACTATGAGACATCAACATTAACATGATATGTCTCAACTATCACCATAGAGTATCACATCATACCATGTGACCCCATCATCAACAAGATGCATCACTACACCTCATATAGGAGTATCGGTTAGGATTAGGGTATCGAAAACCACACTAAGGTAGGTTATTGGCCTACCAACTCAAGGATGAGTATCGGTTTATCACAAAAGATATCATTTTATCATCACTTTGTATCGGGCTCATCTCCTCAATGAGAGTGTGTCGGCCAAGGCAAAACAAAGGATATCGGTTTAGAGGTACAAGAGAAGGTGTATCGGTTATACCATCTCTTAAGGTATCCACCTCACTATCCATTAGGTTATCGGTCTACCCATCCACTAGGGTATCAACCTACCCACCTAACTAGGGTATCGACCTACCCATCAACCAAGGTATCGTCTTATGCGTCCCTTTGTACGTCGGCCACATAGGTATCCATAGGATATCAACCATCATGGTTTGGTTGTATCAATTGATCCTTAAGGGGAGTGTTTTCCTCAACAACTCTAGGTGTTTCAGGCTAGGGTATATCGGATTGCAAGGTGTGTCAGGTTGCACATGTATCAGATTAGGGTTACCCATGCCCGACTTCCACACTCAACTATAAGCATGGAGACTCAAAACTCTTCCTGCGAAAGCATCACTAGATCATAACAAGCCACATCATAAGGAGCATATTGGTTTATATAAGAGCATATCAGCCTATCATATCAGTTTGCACCTCATATCAGTTAGCATACCATAACTCATGTCAGTTTAGTCATCTTCTACCTCAAGGTGACGACACTACCAAGGCAAAGAAAGGTGTGTCTCATGGAAGCAACTTAACATATTTATATTCTCAAAATAGAATGTAAAGCTACCAAGAAAAGCTACTAGAATGCAAGAAAAGACAAGCTAAGAGAAACTAGCAAGATAACAAGTAGAAAGGTGATAATAACAAAGTAGGTTTAGAGTAATACAACCCGCCTCAAGAACAACCACCAAGCTTTAAGCTCCAAGCTTCCCAAGCTCAAGGTAGAAGAAGATACTCCTAACTCAATCTCCTCAACACCTCCAAGAAGGAAGATAGGACCGAGGTTAAGAAAACAAAAAAGAAGAAAGGAGATACCAAGGTCCATGGCCTAGAAGAAGAAAGAAGAAGAGATGGAAAGCTAGAAAACCATGGCTTACCAAGGAAGAAGATGAAAGAGAGCATCACAATCTCTTGGCTCACCCACAAAGCTCCAAGGGAGAGTGATCTTCAAGCTCAAGGTCGATCACCAAGGACAGAAAGCAAGGATCACTAAAAGGGTTCACTTGCATGGGAAGAGAGGGGTATATATACATGGCCGAAGAGAGAGAGAGAGCAAGGGAAAGGTGTCACCAACTTAGCACCTTAGATGACACATGTCCAAGAAGAAAGGGAATATGCCACACCATGAAACAAGGTGATAGAACCTATGTCTCGCCCACTTGGTCACTAAGGAAGATCAAGGTCGACACACCCATCCACCTCCTACACAAACTGATAGGGATGGAACCCTAGGTCACAAACCGATATGACACTTCCCTAGAGTCACCACAACCCGACATGGTGATCCTCAAGATGCCACCAACTGATACCAAGACTCCTCAAGGAAAACACAAATCGATACAAGGTCTCACCAAGGCTCTCAAGCCTGAGACAACACTCAAAAGAGCAAAGCACAGCTCAAACATGTGCCCAAAGCATCACCAAGGATGTCACCACTCAACCAAGGTCAAAATAAGGCACCCAACACTTTCTATCTCTTCTAGAGGATGCCAAGAGAGAGAAGAAACACTCTACAGGTGGCAAACTTGCACATCAACCCCTACTTTGGGTAAGTTGCAAGTTGCACCAAAACCTCTCCACAAAACACAAACAAGGAACACATACCTCTAACATGCCCTAATTACATCTTAGATTATTAGAGCAAGGAACTAAGCAACATGTTTAAGCAAAAATAAGCAAGGTTAGCCCAAAACGTGGGTTAGGGTCCTTACAAGAGAGGTCAACCTCTAGGACTTTACAACTCATGTATACTTATACTCCATCACAAGAGATACAAGGAGACCACTATATATCCACGGTCTTACCTATTCAAGCCAAGAGACTTTCACCTACAAAAGGAATTACCCACTTGAACAAGATGTCTTCAGTCTTCACCAAGGACTTACCCATACTTGCATCAAGTCTTTGGCCTTGAAGGAATTACCCACTCTTCTTGAATCTTCTGCCTTGTCCTTCTCCTTCACCTGGAGAAGATCTTCACACCTTCTTCAACCTCAAAGAAAAACATCAACTCCTTCACTCAGAGAAGATCACTTCAACCTTTGCTCTTTGAGAAAGGGGATTGGGAAGATGGAAGAAATGAGAGCTTTACAAGATAACATGGAGGTAGAACTCTTACAACATGCCTAACTCACTCATAATCACTAAATGCTTTGTAAATGAGAGAGAGAAAGGGGATCAAAGGGTTGCAACACACTCAACTATAGTAACAACCAAGGATATCATGAATGAGCAACCTTGGAATGAAATCCAAGAGGTCCTATTTATAGATGGGGGTGTTCCTTTAACTGTGGGATCACTTAAGAAAAAAATAGCCATTTTACAACTTGCACTTTCTTTTCCAACAACTCTCCAATGGTTGGAATCACTTTTTCTGTGTTTTCCATACTGTACATTCGGCCGAGTTTCACTAAAGATAACTCGACCGATCTACTAACTGACAAAACTAATTTTCAAACTATCGATCGATTTTTTCCTGGGAAACTCGACAGATGAGTCAAAACCAATTTTGGTTAGTGAGTCAGTCGGTCGAGTTCTGGGAGTGTGCAACTCGACTGGTTGATCCATTTCCAAAAAACCATCACTGATCGGTCGAGATTCAAACTCGACTGAAAAAGTTGTTGTGACAAAATATTCTAAATGGTTTATGAGTAACCTAACGTTCGAATTAAATGTACCTGATTTTTTCTCATCTTAGTTACAAGTTATTTCATCAATACAAGTGATTACAAAAATATTCCAAGGTGGTTTAGAGTGATTTTCCAAATTTCACACTTGCATTGCTTTTGATTTGAGATTGGACAAGCTAAGGCTTGTGTAATTTGATCCTTTTCATGTATCTAAAGCCTGAAATCAATCTTAAATAAACATATTAGATACATATGAATGGAATGGTTAAGTCATTATCAAAATATGGAAAATGTATAACTCTCAAGTAAACATTCTCTTCATATATGTACTACATATATGTCATCTCCCGTTCACATAAGACATGCTTTCTCCTCACACATGCCTTTTCCGTGTCTAACATAAGACATGCCTTCTCCCCATTTGTCATTTAAAAAAGTAGAGGTTAAAGATCTAAAACGAAACATGTTAGGAAAAGAAGATATCAAAAGTTAGAACGAGAGTAGGAGAGAAACACTAGGGGCTTGTCTAAGCATAACATGTAAATCAAATCAAGATATGCATTAGGACAACCCTAGATGTAATTCTAGCAATAATGAAGGAAAAAATAACAATAAAGTCCTTGAAATTATAACATAATGTGTTGTAGAAAATTAATAAAGCACAATTTTGACCCTCAAGATGATGGAATTCGCCCAAAAAATGTCAGAGATGATGACTAAAGCCATGAGTCTTGCTCTTAAGGTCATTTCTTCATAAAAAACACTAGCTTTTCACCAAAATCTAACACTTGAGATAAACATTCAAAAACTGCATAAAATCTTGAGATGCTCCAATATCTACATATAATGTGGATCTATTTGTTGCTCATCACAAGACTATGCAAGCAACTCAAGATAGTAAATATGCAAGTTAAGGAAAAAGCTTGAGTAATGCGGAGGGGTGTGTCATGTCATCCACAACCCCTTGCCCTATCCATGAAGCATAGCATATAGTTGAATACCACTTGATCAAAAGATGAACAAGGCTAGAACTACATGTATATGGACTACTAGTAGATGATATCACAAGTTAAGGCTACTAGTAGGATCTAGATCATAGCATAAGATACACAAGTTAAAGAACAAGCTATGACTAGATGTAGAGGAATATCCAAACAAAGAGATATGTAATTTCAGAAGCATGAAAGAATATTACTCACTAGAAAACATTCATCATTACCAAAAGCTGATTACCACCAAGAAAATCAAGGTTGTATCAAAAAGAAAGATATACAACTAGATAGATGTAACAAGTTAGAGCACAACAAAAGTAATTTACAACCAAGAGATCTAAAGAGATCATCATCAAACCTGCATAATAACTCAAGATAGATAATTGTAAGATATGATGATACCAACTTAGAGCAATTAAGGAGATAGAGTTGTAAGCAAGATAAACAATTTAAAGCATGGCAATAAGAACATATAAAGGTACCAAGGGGAGTGCCATAGAATAAGGCTATCAATTGAGAAAGTCTAGTTGAGAGGGAAATTCTCATACAAAAAGCCAACTGTATATTCTGTGCACATTGTTGTCGGTCGAGTTTATGGGTTGAACTTCTCGGATGACAAAAACTGTTGGAAACACTCACTGGTGATTGTTGGTCGAGTTTCTTTTAGGACAAACTCGACCGACAACATCTACTATAAAAAACACATATATTTTAGAAAAATATATCTAGAGGCATGATAAAATATAGATCATATCAAAACATGTGTAAACAAGTTAGTAATGCACTATGAAAGCATCAAAAACACGGTTTGAACAAGAGAGTGATGAGAATCACAATATACCACTTTTGACTCAAAAACCATATGTATAGTGCATACTAACTTAGGAAAACACATTATGATTGGATATGAGCAAGAATAATATTACCTCTATTCTTACCATTTCTTTTCCACTTATTGCCACTCCATACATATCTCACCTTTCTTATTTTATGTGGATTGAGAAGCCAACATGTCAATTCAATTGCAAAAGACCTACAAGAAGAAAGATGAAATTGTCCCCAATCATATTTTTGGATCCAAAGGGGTTAGTTTAGCAGCCCAAGTTCTATCGCTCTTGGGTTCTTTCCTAAAAGGGCAATATGTAGAATAATGACCAATTTCATTATAGTGAATACATAATATCCTCGCCTTGTAACTAGAGGATTCTTCATTGAAAACTGAAGGTCCTTCATCTTTGTTGTTCCTTTGGATACTATCAAGTCCAAAATCATATCTACCCATTTGTTTGGTAGTATGATCTAGGATTTGATTAAAATCCCTTTTAATATCTAAAAATCTTTGCATAGAAGATCTCAAACTATGATTATCATGCATAAGAGAAGTAATAGTACAAGACGACTGATTGATATTATCTCTAGCATGTAAAAGATCATTTTTTAAGAAAAAAAGCTTTGGTCATATAAGAATCTTTATCAATATGAAGAGCAACAACATTATTCTCTCTACTTGTAGAACTAGAACAAAATTCAAGAATTTTGATTTTATCTAAAGAATTTTCTTTTTCAAGCAAAGCAATCTTATAAAGATAAACACCCTTTTCATATTCTAATCCTTGCAAAACAAAAACTTTGTCCTCATTTTCAGATTTAAGAACATCAATATCAAGCATGAGAGAATTCATAATATTACTATGCTCTTCATTACAACTAGGCATACAAGGTTGAGCTTCTAGAAATCTAATCTTATTAAGAAAGCTAACATTTTCAAGTTTTGAGAGAGTCTACTTGACTAAGATAAGCATTGTTTTCATCTAGCAATAAAATATTAGCATATTCAAGATCATCTTTTTCTACATGAAAATTATCAACAATTCTAGCAAGCTTTTTCTTTTTCTTTTCAAAAGACTTAAAAGAGGAACAAGTAGCATAAATAATATCAACTTAAGATGCTTTATCTAGAGAGTTTCGATTTACCTCATTTGAGTCTACAATGTTTGAGGCCATGAGAGTAAAGTGGCATTCTCCATCTGCACTAGAGATTGATCTAGATCCTCCACCTGATTCTTCACTTGAGCTTGAGTTAGAGGAGTCACTAGATCTTAGTTGGAGTCACTTGAGCTTTTATGCGATTTCTCCTTATTCTTGTGCTTCTCTTATCTTCTCTTGTGACGATGGGTGCCTTGTGTACAATCTTCTTTGAAGCAACCCTTGTTTCCAAATTTGAAGCACCGGGTGAAGGAGGATGACTTGCCTTTGTAGAGTCTACCCTTGGAGTACATGTCATCTTCTTCAAATTGAGAGGATGGAGAGGCTTGACCAACAATAGCTTCAATGTGTGCTTTAATTTCAACCTTCTTCATTCTCTTGATATCTTTCTCTTCTTCTCTTTCTTATTCCTCTTGCTTGTCAAGTTTGAATTCATGTGCTTGTCAATTTCCTATGAGCTCTTCAATATGGATATCATCAAGAGACTTTGCTTCTTCAATGGAGTTCACCTTAGATTCCCACCTTTTGGGGAGAGTTATAAGGATCTTTGAGTTGATCTCTCCTCTATATATAGGATGACCCAGAACGAAAAGACCATTCACAATGGTGTTGAGCCTTGAGTATATCTCGACTATCCTCTCCTTCTTTCCCATCTTGAAGTTCTCAAGAAGCCCTTTGAACATGTAGACTTTTCTTTCCTTTACTTGATTTGTCCAATCATAAGTGACAGAAAGCTTTCTCCATATCTCATGGGCTATCTCACAAGAGGAGTTTGGTTAAACTCGGTGGGGGACATGGAGGCATAGAGAATGTTGATGACTCTTACATTCAAGGTTCCTTTCTTCAAAGTAGGCTCATCCCATTCTTCTATTTTTGTCTTCAATAGCTTGTATAGAAGTGCACCATTCTCCATATCTCAAGACTTGATCCTTGGATGTAGCTTTGGATCATTCTCTTCCAAAATAGAGAAAATTACTCCCATCAAATATTGAAATGTTGATAAGGTATCTCCCTCTTTGATAATCACCCATCTTATCCTACTTGTGAAAGTATTCTTGGAGAAGACCCACTCTGATACCACTTGTTAGATCTAGGATGGGCTCTAGAGGGGGGTGAATAGAGCTAAATGTACTTAAACAAAATTTATTAGACCTTCAAGATATTTCTAAGATAATATGGCAAGTATGAACTTTGAGTGCAACTAAAACATACTTAGAAAGGGAGAGAAAGATTGAACAAGCAGAAGAACACAAACTATGTAGATTGGTTCCATTCTCCGAACTTAGAGAAAGTTAGTCTACTACCTAGAGAGGTCAAGATCTAAGTTTTACAACTATTGCATACTTATATTCCATTATAAGACATACAATATATGATCTTCCTTTTTTGGGCCAAGGATACCCAACCTTCTCTTTGAGGAGAAGGGAACCAACAACCTATCAAAGGCTTACCTATCCAATATTGAGTCTTCAACCTCACCAAGGGCTTATCCACTTTTGCAAGAAATTTTCTACCTTCACCAAAGTCTTACTCACTCTTGCAACAAGTACTCTGCCTTGAAGGAATTACCCACTCTTCTTGGATCTTACACCTTTGACTTCACCTTTTCCAAGGAGAAGCTTTCACCAAGGGACTCCTTCCCTTCTTCTTCACCTCTATTATCTAAGAGAGAGAATGTTTATCTTCATCTTCATAGTAGAAATGAGAGTTTGGGAGGTGGATGAAGTGAGAGTCTCAAAAGATATACATGTAGGACTAGCTCTCTTACAAATCTCCTACCCACTCTAACGAATGTATCAAGTGATTAAGATTGAGAGAGAGACAGGAGGTTCTTGGAGGCACTCAACTATAATATAGGGACCTTCATAGTGCTTGCCTAACCATGGGATGAAGCCCAAGGGATCCTATTTATAGTTGGGGATGCCTCCTAGTCAGTAGAAACCCTTAAGGACAAATTCTAGCCGTTTGGGGTGTTGCAAGGGATTTTTTTTTTGAATTTTGTATCACTCTAATGGCTAGAAACACTTTTTCTATGCTTTCCATATAGTGACATAGGTTGAGTTTACTTTCAGGAAACTCTACTGATTGCACTATGTGACAAAATAAATTTGAAGCATCGGTCAAGTTTATCCTAGATGAAACTCAACCGATCACTTAAATCTGATTTGCCAATGCAGGGTGTCAGTCGAGTTTCATATTTTGAAAACTCAATCAAACCTAGACATTCTCAACATGCATCAAGGGAGTTGGTTGAGTTTGTGATAAGAGAAACTCGATTGAATGGGCACTCTGTGATGCATTTTGGAAAATATAATTAGAGTGCTTAAATATTCAATTTAAGTACTCCTAATTTTTTCTAAGCTTAATTACAAGTCATACAATCATTACAAGTGATTTACTATATGATTCTAATAGAGATACATCATATTCCACAAAAGTGCACTTGCATTGATTTTGACTTGCCTTTTTTCCAAGTTAGATGCGCAAGTTATGGCATTTGAAGTGTGTCTATACCTAATCTAAAATCACTCAAGTTAAAGCATTAGACACAAATAGGTGGAAAGGTTAGTCATCATTAAAACAAGGATTTCGTCTATTTAGACCTTGAGTAAACATTGAACTTGAGTCAACACTATTGCCTCAACACATTCAAAATTGTTGTTGAGTTTGTTAGAGGTAGACATATGCATGCCTTTAGCTACCCCTAACATCATACAGTTCTACTAGCATCTGACAAAAATATTATCCTCATTACCTTTTTAGCCAAGAGAACAACACAAATATTTAGTGAATGCATAACCTAACTCCCATTTTGAGTGTGCCAAACAATGGAATAACATGTGCACTCGACAAAACAAACATCTCCTAAAATATGTGAAATCTAAAGTGATAAATTCTCTCAACAATTGCACAATTTATAGGTCCTTATAAAGATGAGGCGGGTAATAAACAATGTGCAACCTTATGAACTATAAATTTATATTCAAAAGTCGATACACAAAGTACCTGGAAAGACAACTATACACACATATGCCATATGAATTATTTGAAAACAAAATTTTTTGTATATTAGCATTGAATGAAAATTACATCAAAAGGGGAATAGAATGGTCAGGAGTCCCTTGTCTACTTACTTATTTTCTTCTTTTTCACCCTCACCCATATTTTGCAGTGTGAGCAACAAGATACATGAAACTCTTTTATAGGGCTATTGATAAACTAGAATAATCAAGCTAAACCAAGTACACCCATAACTTGTCAACTATATCTTAAGACCTAAAAGTATGAATTGAAAAAATTACACGCAAAAATAAATTGATAACAAGAAGAATGAAATCCAATACTAAAGAATAAATGCTAAATATAAAGGGGAGCAAAGTCCTAGAACTTACCGTAGAGCGTTGGTCCACTATCTCATTTTTGGTTGCTTGAAACATTTGTCCACTTCAACAAAATTGTTCGAGAACACCCACACCCTCACCCTCACCCTCAAATGTCTTTGTCATGAATAAGGAATCAATGAGAGTCAAGAGTAGCGGGTTATTTTTATTTATATGTAGTGGTTCAAAAGTGGAACCCATTCAGGATATGCAGCCGTATCATATTTCAATTAGCATCTATAACCGAACCAGTGAAAGATAACAATATTGGCCATCCACATCACAGCCGAGTCTAAAAATCCCGTTATGTAAATTACAGAAATATAACATACACACACTTACCAATTGGCTCAATTGATAAGTTTAGTTGATTTTTGGCCACAATTTGCTGATTTAATTTCTAGTTGTAGCACTTGAGAAACAAAGAGAACATTTATAGCAATATCTAAAAACTCGACTTCACATTTGTGGTGATAGAACTGAGCCTCTTCTCATGATCATGATAATAATAATTATAGAAAGGAAAACGAATACGATATACCTAAGGAACAGTAGATCTTTACATAGGCTTTATGCCCCGCTTATTACACAGATGCATGCACGCCTGCGATACTCACCAACGATATGGTTAAAACGTTTACTGTCTTATGTTGTTTATTTTCAGAGTAACATGTGATTGGTAAGTGATAATTTGTTAAGTAAGGAAAAATATAAGTAAATGTGACGAATGTTGAATAACTCTAGCTATTATACTCCTCTATACTGCGGAACCGATGATTATATTTGTGTTGGTATGCCATACACGCCCTTAAATATGTCATGTGTGTTATACCAATAATTCATCTAGCATCTAAATTTGAATAGTTCCCAATGATGGATCCGGATTCAAATCTTAGACCCTTTTTTGATTTACCAACTTTATGAGATGTCTGGTTTCTGCCGTAGATTTTGAGACAGGGGAAAGAGAGAGAATTCTTTTTTTAATCCCAACAACGCATCATCTGTATTTGAGTAAGTGGGGGTGACGAATAGAAGAAAAAAAAAAAGCGAGGGTGACGTATAGGTAATAATGTTGTACCATTTAAATAGACGGAACAATATAAAAAAAAACCGTCCAAATTCTTACCCATTTCAAAGCTCCATCATCCACCTATCTGATCGTCTCCGTGCCAAGCGCCGTAGTAGTTGTTTAAGGTGGGTGGGGGTTCGATTTTTTTTTTTCTTTCTTTTTCTATCTAATCAACATCCGTATTTGTTTTTCCCTTTCTTGCCGCAGCTACTTCTGACTTGTGAGGCTTCTCGACTCAGGCCCTGTTTGACAGGATGTAACAAGGGTGCAAAAGGCAATTATAAAAGTAGTGCGTTAATAAGCATTGCTTCCTAGATACAGATTAAACAATATGGTTTCGTTTTCTTTTATTTGGTTGATTGCGTCTGGGATGGATAGACTGGGAAAAATTGAACGGATATTTTACATTTGTGAACAGGTACAGCTGGCCACGTATGTACGGCAGAAGGTTTTAGACGCAACAGGCAATTTTTTTTTTATCAATACGGCTGATATATTAATAGATAGATAAAAAAACTCCATGACCACATGTGGAGGTACACATATGAAAAAACAAAGAAAGTAAAAAGTTCATGACACTAGAGGTGTTTGTGAGCATGCATATGTGTACGTGAGGGGCACCCCATAACAAGCCCCTACGGAAGAGAAACAAAAAGTGGGGACATACCCCCATAGGGAATCGGAAAAAGTCCACAACAAAAACCCATATCATAATCACGGTTTGCCTCCTCCAGAAGTTATGCTCGGATCAGGGTATGGAAGCTCATCTCCTTCGTCAGTGGGGATGGTGCGGCTCCGTTGTTCCTGTCGTTGTCACCGGTGCAGTGCGGGTATGCCGAAGAGAAACAAGAATGTCAGATGTTATAACGTTATCGGGGTGTGGTGCGTGAAATCTGTGGTAGATTCTCTCCCTCAAGATGTGCCATGTAACAATGGTAATGATAGAAGTGTGATTCATCTCAAACCTGGGGGATGTGTCAGAGCCAAAGGGGGAGGTGGTAATATCCTTGTAAAATGGTTGAGTAATATGTGTAAGGTCGATGAAGTTGGGGATGATTCTATTCATAAAAGGGCATTGGAAGAAGATGTGTTGGGAATCTTCATACGCCGAGAAGCATAGGTAACATCTGGATGGGGCCGAAATGCCACGACGTTGAAGGTTGTGGTCTGTGAGAAGCTTATCGTTACAGAGCAGCCAACTGAAGAGTTTATATCTGAGAGGTATATTGGTGTGCCATACTGTGGTCATGGGGTTGGTGAAACTTCTGAATGAGAAGTGCTTGTAAATAAGTCTGGTAGAATATTTAGTGCCCCATATCCATGAGATTTGAGAGTTTGTGTCAGATTCTAATGTATTTACGATGTCAGGTAAGCAAATACAGGGAGGTGTTGTGAAAGGGTTGACTTGAGGGTGTTGTGCATGTGGCTGCTGTATAGAGCGAGGGCTTTTCTAATGTTGATATACTGGGTGGGTCGGGGGATCTGGAGTGATATAGTATAGTTGGAAATAGGTTGTTGCTTGTACCATGGATCGTACCAAAAGAGCATATTGATGTGACAATGAGGTGGCGTATGGATGGTTGCTAGAATAAGGTGGAGGATGTTGTTTAGCTGCTTCCAGAGAGGGGAAGCCGACTTCTTTGTTACGGGTCTCAAAGGTGGATGGTTGTCATAGTATTTCTTATGGATGTGTTTGGACCAGACAGATGTTCTGTTTTGGCATATATGGCCGATAATCTCAAGGAGAAGACATGTATTGTGTAATTTGATGTCAATGATGCCCCAACCTCCCGATCAACAAGGGTTGTTATGGACTTCCGTTGGTCAGATGTGAATGGGCTCCCTTATGTTCCCAAAGGAAGGTTCTGCGGATCTTGTCAATATACTTCACCACCGTGGAGGGAATTGGAATGCAGCTCATGTGGTATGTGATCATTAGTGTGAGTGAGATGTTCAAAAGAGTGAGACGGCCTGCTAAACTGAGAAAATTTGATTTTCAGTCAAAGAGTTTTTTCTCAAGTCGTTTGATGACGGGGGTCCATGTGGAGATGGGGATGCGGGTGGTGGAGATAGGGAGGCCGAGGTAGGTGAAAGGAAAAAGTTCCATGTTGCAACTAAGAAGAGTCTGGTATTTATGCATATCCTCATAAGATGTATGGATGCCAACCGCCCCTTTTTTAGGCGTGGACCAAACCCTCAGAATTCTGGGCATATGAAGCGCATGGGTGCAGCTCTATTTTCCTGTAAGGGTATGTTTAATTTTCCGGATATGTTTGGATTATGAGGAATGCAGAATTCGTAGACTCCTGGTTTAACGAATTGGTGGTTTTCAGAACTGCAACAATACAAAACTTTAGGTTTGGATTTGATGGGAGGAGATCTCCGTTTTGTGCGGCGAACAAGGTGAAAAAGTGGAGAGACAACATGGACCATGGAATAGTACACAATTCACACAATGGGCATGACGCAGGCTCGCTGCATTTTGGGCATGTTTGGTTACCTGGATTTTGCCGTATTGGATTGTATTTTAGACTCCAGTTCAACAAATTTTATATTTGGTTTGCAGGATTGAAGAAATGAGACTAATCCTGGGATTTTTAGACATAATAGGAATCCCACATTTTGATCTCCATCAAAATTCTCCTGGACGCCAAAATCCATCATGGGCAAGATGGTAGACACGAAAAAAAAATCTCATACTTACAAAATCCAGCAAACCAAACATAAAATTTTACTTTGCGGGATTTTGAGAATGCAACATTTCAGTAATACAGGATGGAGAGAATACAAGATATCAGTAAATCCTATTAACCAAACGTGTCCTTTGACGTCCGGCCCTTTTGAGATGTATAAATGAAAATACAACAACTATTATTTGCCCTGAAAATGCATGATTCCTTTTATTTTACATCTCCAGAAAAACAAACATAAATTTTATGTTGCTGGATTCAAGAATGCAACCCAATCCGGGTGAATACTGCAATCAAGCGTCCCCTGATTTACCTTCTTTCGCACCGTACCGAACAAAATCTGTATCTGAAAAGTAAATAATTAAATGTTAATCAAACAACTTACACCCTACCAAACAAGGCCTCAGTTGAGGACGATCAAAATTTTGTTTGGCAATGAAAGCGAACATGTTGGTGAGACTCAATAAATAGAAGATACATTATACAGATGATGCAAATGATGAATTTCCCTCCTTGCTGGATACAATGGATGGATGAATGCATGTGTTCGGCCTCATTCCAGGTGTTGATCAATGGAGAACCGACAGAACAAGACAAATTTGATCCATTTCACGTAGGACTGGAACTGATTCCAGTCTCGTACTATTGAGCTGTTCTGGAACTATTTCTACAGTCAGCTGTCGGGCTAAGTCTTTCACTTCGGGTTCTAATGTTGGTCAGTATCACGATGATGTTATAAGGTTGTTGTTGGATTCAAGAAAAGACAAGGTATTGGGTTTGGCAGCGCCGACAAGCAACTTTCACCGAGAAACATATCGATTAATTATGGACTTCAAGCAGCTGAAAATATGGGATGTAGAGCAAGGTCCGATTCGCTGCCCACCCGAACCGCTCCATCTCCTCAACGAGTCAACGGACAGGATCACAAACGCGCTCTCGCAAATATTGCTACGGTTCCTCATCCGTTAATTGGTGACCTGTAATACCTGGTACAATGGCCGTGACCTACATATTTTGATATATGGCATATATCTAATTGTTATCCATCAGTTACTAATAGAGTTGGGCGTAAATGCCGTATTTCTTCATATTTTATCAGCTGTATACTGCTACTTTTCAAATTTTGAAAATGCAATTGACAAAAGGAAAATGGATTTTCTTTGGGATAGCATGGCACATGTCAAAAATATACACCTAGTTGTCATCTTTGAAGGTGGGGATCATTAAACATCGACTTGAAGGTGGAGATCATTAAGCTTCAACTTCAATCACATTGTATGTTCAATAAACACATTGTTTTACTTATAGATTTACTTGACTTCACCATGTCTAAAACAAATATCATGAAATTGAACCTCCTTAGGGCCAACATAAAAAAAAATAATGTTTCTTTTTTAGCAATACTTGCAAAAAGGGCTACACCTTATTGAAGGCACCATCAAAGCATGCTGATCAAATATTAGTTTTTGGTCTGACTTTTGCTCTTGTTTGGACACACTAAATCAATAGAAACAAAACATACACATCACAACCAATATTAGAGCGATCTCATTAGGTGTTGCATACAAAATACTCACAGCTAATAAATGCAACATTGTCAAACACATGCTTGACTACATATCTCATTCGACCATATTTGTTACAACCTAGATTCTCGAGAATTTGATGTACCTATATGCAAATAAAGTATTAACATGGAGATATTATAAACCCTAGATTTCTATGACTTGTTTAGAAAATTTTGATTTATAAATGCAAATTCACCAAAAAAGGAAGCTTTCATGTGTTTTGTTGTTTTCAATAATATATTAATGATTGGTGAATAAAGATATGCAGGAATCTCAATAATCTAGAAGATTTCAACAAGACCAAATAATTGGATAATTAACATATGATAATATCCTAATTGGTTGAATATCAAGTTGAGGGACTCCCATGAGCTTAGTTGGGCCACATCTTTAACCCAACGTGGGAAAATACCTCAATGGAGATAATTTCCAAGTTTGAATAGATAATGAGCAAATATGTGACCTAAGTAATTAATGTAAGTAATTACTTGCAAGACATGGAGCATGCAATTTACTTTCTTATTTTATAATCAAGTTTTACATAATATGAAAAAATATTGTTGTTGAGATTCCTTCAAAATTTGGAGTCATTTGGAGTTTTCTAAAAGCCTCTAGTATTTTCTAAAAAATTAGTTGAAGTGAGTAATCCTAGAAATAATCAGATGTAAAATATATTAAAAAAATATCCCCTAGTCTAAAGTCTGCAAGACGTGGGACTTAACAGTGGAAGGAAATTTGGGTTTTTATCCGAGCCATTAGATCTAAAATAGATGATAGTTATGAAAAACACTATATGGGGGGGTGAATAGGGTTTTATGATAATTTTAAAAATTATTTAAGCAAACAACCACAAAAAGATTGGAGAAGGAGGCAAGGTGTTTAGAGTGGCTCCACCTTAGCAAATACTAAGGGAGTCAGTCCACTACCCGGTTGTTCCCAATTGAGATTTTGAAAGCAATTGTATTTTATTACCTCGCAAGGATGTTACATAAGATACAACTACCTTCACAGCCCGAGATAGCCTTCACCTAGAAGTAGTCCGACCAACCTTGAAACAGCCTTCCTCGAAGTAACTCCAAGCTCCCCCTTGAAGTAGCATTCCTCTTGAAGTAGCTTCCCATTGAGACAGCCTTCTTGAAGTAATCCTAAGTCCACCGAGCTACCTTCACCATCTGAAGAAGCTCCAACAACCTTCGTTCCACAGCCTCCAACCTAGGAGTAGCAAAGGAGAGCAAAATACAATAGAAGGAACAAGATTGGAAGAAAGAAACAATGTTACCAATTAAGTACAACGCTTTGATCTTATATCAAGCGTATTGATCTCCTATACACTATAGATGAACGTGGTAGTGTGGTGGCTAGGAGATACTAGGCTATAGGACACTAATGTAGAACTCAAGGAAAATAGATTGCAAGTGTAGCTCAGCTTGTTGCTCACAAGGAATGATTCTCAAGTGTAATTATATGCTTAAGTGATGCCTTGGGTGTCCTAAGGCATGTCCTATTTATAGGAATGGCCTACTAGTGCTTAGGGATGTTCTAGACACTTTCTAGGGTGTTCTTAGTGCTCAACTATCTGTTAGGTGTCCACTAATTACATTGCAACAACTAGTTGTTTAATGCTGAAAAGTGCAGTCCATAACCTTTCTCGGTCGAGAAGTTTGTCGACCGAGAGTCTCTCGGTCGAGGAATTTGTCGACCGAGGGAAGGTCTAGAATGAGTGTATTGCAACGTTCATTTCCAACTACCAACCACTTTTCAACTTATTCTAACGTCTATAGAATTTCTAAAAGGACTATTCTCGGTCGAGAATATTGTCGATCGAGAGTGTCTCGGTCGAGGAATTTGTCGACTGAGAATGTCCATGTTCCAATGTGTTGAGCCATATACTAAGTGTGTGTATCAATGTGTAATTGTGCTTATATCTTAAGGGAGGATCTTTCTAAGTGTTGTGAGTGGATAGGGAAGATCTAACACTTGATTTACATGATGTCTAAGTACTTGTACATTATATACTTATACAAGTTTTTACATTGAGTACAGCCATAAAAGTAATCTAAGCGTGTTGATCTTCCAATTTGTATAGATCTTCAACTATCCATTTCCTTATTTGTTTATCCCTGAAACACTCAAATAACAAGTTAGATCCACAATAATGAAATGTTTGTCATCATCAAAACAAAGGGTTTGATAATGTCAAATTTAGCCAACAATCTCCCCCTTTTTGAAGATGACAAACATTTCTAAAATATAAATCAAGGAAATTTAAATAGTATGAGTTTCATACCTGATGTTTACCTTATGTAAGTATTCTCTTGTTTATTCAAAGAGGTATGGAACTCTTTTAAGGAATATAGCAATAATTTATGTGAAGCCAAGAGAATATGAAACTCATTTATTTGATTTATATTCTTTCTCCCCCTTTGTCATTTCAAAAAGATAGCCATATAACCAATTTTCTCCCCCTGAATGGGATGCTCCCCCTTAATTGTATACTATAACAAGAATGTCAAATTTAGCAATAGTTCAAAACTCATGATTTATTTCTCAATCATTTGCAAGGGATGTTAAGCCCTGAAATGACATGAGAATCCTTTAGGCTCATGAGTATATTTTGATAGTTTCTCAACCATTTACAAGGGATGTTAAGCCCTGAAATGATATGAGATTCCTTTAGGCTCATAGTGGAATCAATTGATGTATCTCTTAACCAAATACAAGGAATGTTAAGCCCTAATTTGTTTAGATAATTCATTTAAGAGCATCATATTCAAGAATATTGTAAGCTTCTGTATTTGAATTACTTTAAGGATATGAATGTCATAACTAGCTTTGAAGTGCAATTGAATAAGTAAAATAATGAATCAATTTGTTTTTAACATGTTGAGAAAATATACTAAGGTTGAGTGCAGATGAATGATTTACAAATAAGAATTTTGTCAGGCTTATTTTAGGTCGACCATGACTTCGACCACGACGCCCCTCGGTCGAGCCCCTTTTTCAACCGAGAGGCATTTCTATAGATTTCCAATGTATGCATTTTCATAGATTATTCAATGGGCCACTTGATTTTGTTGTGTATGTTTAGAATAAGATACTTCAATTGCAATTAACTTAAGTGACTGGAATATGCAATGAACTTTACATATTACATTAAATGTCTAAATGACCCTGATCAAAAGAAAGAATATGTCGATAATTTTACTACTTCTCTAGAAAATGCAGGTTTGAGGCAAAAACTACTTCGGTCGACAATTTTCTTGACCGAAGAATGTCTCAGCCGAACTTATTATCGACTGAGATTGTTTCTGTTGTGTTTTTAGTAATTATTTGCAAGTAAAACATAAGGTATTTCCAATATAATTACATAAGTATGCAAATTAAAGCTCGGTTTAGTTGAGATAAGACATTTTGAATATCAAAGTAATGTTTTAGTTCAAATCTCAACTAATCATATTCAAATATCTAAGTTTTAGGAACCCAAACTAGATCAATGTCCTTTTTCTTGTATGGGAAAGAAAATGAATAATGTCCAAGACGTAAACAGTAATGACAACATATAGAATCAATTTCATTTCTCTTCTTAGCTAGATTGTCTTTAGGCACATACATAACTTTAATCTTGGGCACTTGTGTCCTTCTCACTCTAGGTTTTTGATAGGATTTACTGTAAGGACCCTGACCTTCATTTTCGGCTTACCCTGTTTGTTTTGCCTAAACATTGTGCTTGGTTGCTTGCTAATCATCTTTAGTGGTGATTAGGGTTTGCTTGTGCTTAGTTGAGAGCTGGAGGTGCTACTTGCAAAATAACCTGAGTTAAGGTTGAAGAGCAAGTTTGTCACCTTGAGAGATGTCTTTCTCTCTCTTTGCTTCCTCTAGGGTTGAGAGGAAGGTTTGGGCTCGTGCCTTGAGTTGTCTTGGGCTTGGTTGAGTTCTTTTGGGCCTTGTTTTCCCTTGTTTGGGCCTTTCCTTGCTTGGTTGAGCCCTGTATCGGGCAAGGGTGCTTTGTGTCAGCTATGGGGTATCGCCCATGGGGGTGTGTCGGCCATGGAGGAGTAGTGTGTCGGCCTTTGACCTTTGTTGACCTTATTGCCTTGGTTGTGTCACCCTAGCTTGGACATGTGGCCGACCCTTGGGGGAGTAGTGGCATGGCATGTGCATGAGTTTTGCAAGGTGGTAAAATGTGTGGACAAGTGTCCCTTGGTAAGGTGACACCTTGCCTTGGTTTAACCTTGACCCCCCATCTATATATGCCTTGTCTTTCTCTTCCTTAGGAACCCTTTAACTCTTTGTTTCTCCTCTCTTCCTTGTGTGCACGATACACCTCTCCCTTGCAACCTTGGTGGCCGATACCCTTGGAAGTGATAAGGTTGGTGGTCGATCCCCTTGGAGGAGTTCCCTTCTTCTTCCTTTAGCTTGGTGGCCGAACCCTAAGTGGGTCTTGTTTCCTTGGTAACCATCTTCCCTCTCTCCTTAGCATCTTCTTCTCCATCTTGCCTACTCTTCGGCCATGGTGGTTATGCTTCTTGTTCCTTTTCTTGAGGTGGCTGAAGTAGTGTGCTTGGAGCTAGGATCTTAAAACTTGGAGCTTTGGAGCTTGAGGAGTTTTCTTAAGGCGGGTTACATAACTTCTAACCCTAGCTATATTACCTTCTCTATGTTTCATGTCTCATATATGTTGATGATTGGCCATTGCATGCTATGCATCTTGCTCTAGTACATGTTGTTGATCTTGTAGATATTATGAGTATGATGTTGTTGATGTTATGGATGGTCTATGTGCCTTTACACCTAGTTGGACGAACCATGGTTTAGGGTTTCCTTGTTGAGCAACACTCTTTTCTCTCCTTGGTCTAGAGAAGTGAGTTTGAGCTCTAGTAATGTGGGCAATACCCCTCTCTCGATTAGGTTGAGAGGTGAGCTTATATTCTAGTTGCTTGAGCAACACCCTCCTCTCACCATGGATTAGAGAGGTGAGCTTTTGGGTAGATGATGACCTATGTTGGGGTGGATCCTTATAGTTGCCCGATTTGTGATAGAGGTTGTGCAAAACCCCTCTCTCTTAGTTGTTGAGAGGTGAGTCGACCTTCTTGATCAGTTAGGGTCTGGTGCCCTTGTGCTTGAGGTTGAGGATGATCTTGTGGGGTTGTGCCTTGCACGATATGACCTTGGAAGTTGTGCTGCCCGATAGCCTTGTTTGGAGTTGTACCTTTGGGCGACATACCTTGTTGAGATAGTTGGCTTGGTGCCCGTTATGCTTTGGTCGATATAGAGTCTCAACCCTAGCATGGGTGTTAGAGTTTCTTTGGGTGACATGAGTTGTCTACCCTTGTGGCATGATATGTTCTTGAGGTGGAATCCTTGGTAGATATGCTTGCTCAGGCATTAGGTTGATCCTTGTATCCTTTGGATGATACACCATGTATAGAGGATGCCCGATACACCCCTTCCTATCTTGAGATGGTCTTAGTCGATAGGCTTTGATAGCTTGGTGCCCGACACAACCTTGGTTGTTATCCTTGCTTAGATGAGCTTGGGCGATATGGTATGGTGCCCAGGATGGCTTTGGACGATACCACCATGTCTTAGTTGAGATTTGACTTATATGAAGTGTTGGACGATATGGCTTCATGCCTGACATTCTAACCCTAGAGGTTGGCCATTATAATGCTTCATGGCCATGCACGACACCATTCTAGGGCGTCATGGGTACCCTGGCCGATAGGGTTAACCTCGGATGATGCTGAGATGGTCGTACGATAGGGGCGCCTTGGGCGACACCCCTTTGGTCGATATGGCTCATGTTGAAGGTTAGCCGATGGTGAAACCTAACCCTAACCCTAGCTTGATGCCTGATAGACCCTTGGCTGATAGCCATGGTAGTGTTGCACATTATACCTTGGTGCTGGCTGCCCGACACCATGCATGCTGATGGAATCCTTGATGCATGTTAGAGGATGTGTAGTGGTTGGCCGATATGGTGGTGAGTTGCCTTACGGTTGGAAATCCTAGTCGTTATACCTTTGGTAAGGGTATTTCTATACCAGGGTACATCCTTTGATGAGGGATGGTGCTGCTCACCATGCTTAGTGAGGGTTGCCAGAGTTTTGGGTGAGGGTTCTGATAACTTGGAATGTATATAGTTGATAAGTTTAAATAATAGATTGTGAACCAGGAAGCTTGGAAGCATATGATGTTGCTACACATGTTGATACTGTTGGATAAATTGGATATTATGATAAATCCCCTTGTTTCGATGATGACAAACATTTCATTCTTATTATTCTAACGAGCTACTTGAGTGTGCAGGATTATGGTGGATGACAAAGCAACTAGGGAAATCACGAGCTTACATATTTATTTTCATGCAATGTAATCACTATTGTAAAAACTTGTACAGTTATATAATGTACAAGTACTTAGATTGCATGTAAATCAAGCGTTAGATCTTCCCTAGCTAAACACCATAGTTAGACAAGTCATCCCTTCCAATAGGATCACATTATGCACACTCATGCACACACTTAGTGCCTTATTTGATAAATTGAAACAGAGTCAATCTCGGTCGACACACTCCTCGACCGAGACACTCTCGGTCGACAAACTTCTCGACCGAGATTGACCAAAAGTAGCCGTTAGACACAACAGTTAACAGTTGCAAATAAACGTTAATCCAGAGATCCTCTCAGTCGACAAGACTTCGACCGAGTAGGTATCTCGGTCGACAAATTGTCGACCGAGATGGTCTCTGACAGCAACTGCAGAATAAAGCAACTAGCCGTTGCAAACGCACCTAACTTATACCTAACAGCTAGTTAAGCACTTAGAAGCCCCTAGAAGTTGTCTAGAACGTCCTTAAGTATTCATAGGCCATTCCTATAAATAGGACATGCCTTAGGACACCAAAAGACACCCAAGCTATACTTGAGCTCAATACTCACTTGCAATCTGTTTTAGAGCAATAGAGCAATTCCTACACTTGCCATTCATTCCTATTGCTCCCATTTCGTGTCCTATAGGCTAGTATCTCCTATCCACCACAATCACATTGTCATATACATTGGTTAGGAGATCTATACGCTTGATATAGGCAAATCAAGCCTTGGGATTAAAGGATAAGTTGTAATTTCTGTTTTCTCTCTTATTCCTTTGTATCTTTTGTACTCTCCTTGCTACTCCTAGGGTTGGAGGCTGCGGATTGGAGAGGATTGACTTCTCAAGTGGAGAAGGGGACTTCAAGCTACTTCAAAGAAGGCTATCGCACGGGAAGCTACTTCAGAAGGCTGGTGCAACGGGTGTTGGTGCATCTACTTCAAGGGAAGGCTGCTTCAAGGTTGGGCGATTACTTCTAGGTGAAGGCTGCTTGAAGGGTTTGGGAAAAGAAATTGTATTTTATGTAAAGTCCTTGCGAGGTAATAAAATAGATTTCTTTTCAAATCCCAGTTGGGTAAGCAACCGGGTAGTGGACTGACTACCTTAGTATTTGCTAAGGCTAGGAACCACTCTAAACCCTTGTGTCTCCTTGTCCAATATCTTTACCTTGGTTGTTTGAGTTTAAATTATTTTAAAATCTCTATAAAACTCTATTCACCCCCCCTCTAGAGGTTTTCAATTGGTATCAGAGCAGGCTTCAAGGAGCCCTAACAAGGTCTTGAAGAAAAGATGGGGGATGGATTGCTCAACAACCTCAACATTGAAGGAACACTTGTTGCTAGGCCTCCACCGTTCGATGGAACAAACTACCAATATTGGAAGAGGAGGATGCAATTCTACTTTCAAGGAATCAATTGGGAGTTATGGAGAATGGTATCTACACCATACACACTCCCACAAGACGATTTCGCAGTATGGGATGCTAATACGGTAAAACTAGCCCAATTGAATGCAAAAGCTGTAAGTATTTTATATTGTTCTATTTCAGTAGGAGAATTTAATAGAATATCGAATTGTGATACCGCATATGACATTTGGCAAAAATTATCTATAACCTATGAGGGTACAGTACAAGTTAGAAATTCCAAAGTTAGCATGCTTAAAACGAAGTTTGAACATTTTCGTATGGATCCTAATGAAACTATTAGTGAAATGTTTGCAAAATTTTCTACTATTGTTAATGGTTTGAGTGCTTTAGGGAAACCTGTTCTTGAGGAAGATCAGGTATCAAAAATACTTCGATCTCTTCCTCCAAAGTACAAACCAAAGGTGACAGCT
The DNA here is from genome assembly GCA_963693085.1 of Alisma plantago-aquatica. NCBI lineage: Eukaryota > Viridiplantae > Streptophyta > Magnoliopsida > Alismatales > Alismataceae > Alisma > Alisma plantago-aquatica. Next base: position 213,658,933 of record OY856412.1, read on the forward strand.
ATTGCAGAAGCAAATGACCTCACTCGCCTCAAAATGGAGCAGCTCATCGGAAACTTAGAAGCTCATGAGGCAGATCTAGAAGAGGAAGAAAGGAGAGAACATGAACGCCAACATGGGAAAAAGAAGGACATTGCTTTCAAAGCTTCAACTAGAGACAATCATGACACAAGTGAAGATGATAGTGAAGAAGAAGAAACCCTCGTTGTAAATGGTAAGAAATATAAAAGTGTTAAAACTAATAAAACTTCTAGTGTTTCTTCTTCCAGGTGCTTTGAATGTGGCAAGAAAGGACATATGAAAGGAGAATGTCCAAAACTTAAGAAAGGGAAGAAATCATCTCACAAAAAGAAAGAAAAAGCATATCGAGCTGCATGGGATGATTCAAGTGATGATAGCGATGATGAAGAAGTAGAATGCCTCATTGCTACAACAAATGAAGACGAAGAAGAGGTAAGTCTTTATGATCTACCAAAAGAGGATTTAATTGCAAGTCTTCAAGATACTCATGAAAAATACATTGAATGCAAGAAGAAATTTAAGAAGACAAATAAAGATTTAAATGCTAGAATTCTTGCTCTTGTATCTGAAAATGAAAATCTTAAAAAGGAAAACGAAGATTATGCTCTTAAGATTAAATCAATAGAAGCAAATTGCAATCTTCTTTCCTTAGAAAAATCAAATTTGCAAACTCAGGTGAATGATCTCCAGAAACAACCTATTCTATGTTCACATGTAGATTATGATAAAGTTGTTAAAGAAAGAAATGCCCTAGTATCCAATTTAGATCAAGCAAAGAAAGATATTGCTAGGTTGCAAAGAAATGTAAATGAGTTAGGAGGAAATAATCTACTTGACAATATTCTGAAAATTTCCTCTAGTTACAATGGAAGGAAAGGATTAGGATACGATCCAAGAAGAAATAAACCCAAAAGAGCTTCCAAGACTATATTTGTACCTAGGAACACAATTCCTAGAAATAGAAATGAAGTTGATGCTATTAGTTGCCATTATTGCATGCGTCTTGGACATTATTCATTTTCATGCCCTTTTAAGAAAAAGAAAGATGAGTTAGCTTGGATTCCTAAAACTTAGAAGCTTCAAATTAATTAGTTGAGATTTGACCTAAACTGACTTCTGATATCATAATGTCTTATCTCAACATCATCGAGCTATAATTTGCATAACCTTTTTTATTTGAAGTTGATTAAGATTTCTGAATATTTTCCAGAAACTTGGTCGGTCGAGCAGTTGTCGACCGAGTAAGTGTCGGTCGAGCAATTGTCGACCGAGCATGTCACTGTTTTCAGAATGCTGTAAATTTGCTGAATTCCTTTGAAATTGTTTAAAATTAATGACTGTATAAATCATGGAAATCATCCTTGAAAGATTATGTGAGATTAATTTGGATAATTATGCTTAGTTTAAAGAAAATCTCTGTTTTATCATGCTTCTAATCATTACATAAGCAAGCAAAATAACTTATTGGTGATTTATATCTTCGAAGTGCTTGCAAAGAGTACATTGTTTTCAATTGAAATCTCTGAAATATTCATTATGCTTTCATGTTTAGTATCATTTAAACGTGCATCAAAATTAATATGAATGCTTAATTGGAAATCTGAAATTTCTGCCTCTTGGTTAAAACAAAACTTAGCCAAGGGGCGCTACGGTCGTAGTCAAGCGCGACCTAAAATAAGCTTTGACAAAATGCTTATTTGGACATCAATTTATTGAACTTAATCTTAGTATACTTTTAATAAATGTCAAAATCAACATTTAAAATTATTTGTGACCTTAAAAGCATTAAATTGCTTAAATTGTAAGATTAAGGGGGAGTTTCTTCTAAAAACAAATTGGTTTTATTAATTAAGAAGCTTAGAAAAACATTGTAAACATCATTTGAAGGTTGTTATGAACCTAGTATTTTTACTCTTAGAAATGTATAAATTTCATAAAATTGATATATTTTTGTACTTAAAGGAACTCTCTAAACAAATCAGGGCTTAACATCCCTTGCATTTGGTTGGAGACATTTTTATGTACTCTAAGATTAAAGGAATCTCATTTCATTTTGGGGCTTAACATCTCTTGTAAAATGGGTGAGAAATCAATATACATATGCCATGAACCTAACATGATCTCATATCATTTCAAGGCTTAACATCCTTTGCAAATGATTGAGAAATAAATTGTGGATAAATTAGACAAAAATGACATAAATCCCTGTTTCTAATAGGATATGTAATTAAGGGGGAGCTTAATATAAAATTAAGGGGGAGACGAAATAAAATGTTCATAATGGATATCTTTTTGAAATGACAAAGGGGGAGAAAGAATATAAAATCAAAAATATAAATATAACTGAGTTTCATCTTCTTGTAAAAACAAGAATGGCTACAAAGGGTAATCCTCAGGTATGAAACTCACATGCTTTATATTTCCTTATTTCATATTTTAGGAAATGTTTGTCATCTTCAAAAAGGGGGAGATTGTTGGATAAATTGGATATTATGATAAATCCCCTTGTTTCGATGATGACAAACATTTCATTCTTATTATTCTAACGAGCTACTTGAGTGTGCAGGATTATGGTGGATGACAAAGCAACTAGGGAAATCACGAGCTTACATATTTATTTTCATGCAATGTAATCACTATTGTAAAAACTTGTACAGTTATATAATGTACAAGTACTTAGATTGCATGTAAATCAAGCGTTAGATCTTCCCTAGCTAAACACCATAGTTAGACAAGTCATCCCTTCCAATAGGATCACATTATGCACACTCATGCACACACTTAGTGCCTTATTTGATAAATTGAAACAGAGTCAATCTCGGTCGACACACTCCTCGACCGAGACACTCTCGGTCGACAAACTTCTCGACCGAGATTGACCAAAAGTAGCCGTTAGACACAACAGTTAACAGTTGCAAATAAACGTTAATCCAGAGATCCTCTCGGTCGACAAGACTTCGACCGAGTAGGTATCTCGGTCGACAAATTGTCGACCGAGATGGTCTCTGACAGCAACTGCAGAATAAAGCAACTAGCCGTTGCAAACGCACCTAACTTATACCTAACGACTAGTTAAGCACTTAGAAGCCCCTAGAAGTTGTCTAGAACGTCCTTAAGTATTCATAGGCCATTCCTATAAATAGGACATGCCTTAGGACACCAAAAGACACCCAAGCTATACTTGTGCTATACTTGAGCTCAATACTCACTTGCAATCTGTTTTAGAGCAATAGAGCAATTCCTACACTTGCCATTCATTCCTATTGCTCCCATTTCGTGTCCTATAGGCTAGTATCTCCTATCCACCACAATCACATTGTCATATACATTGGTTAGGAGATCTATACGCTTGATATAGGCAAATCAAGCCTTGGGCTTAAAGGATAAGTTGTAATTTCTGTTTTCTCTCTTATTCCTTTGTATCTTTTGTACTCTCCTTGCTACTCCTAGGGTTGGAGGCTGCGGATTGGAGAGGATTGACTTCTCAAGTGGAGAAGGGGACTTCAAGCTACTTCAAAGAAGGCTATCGCACGGGAAGCTACTTCAGAAGGCTGGTGCAACGGGTGTTGGTGCATCTACTTCAAGGGAAGGCTGCTTCAAGGTTGGGCGATTACTTCTAGGTGAAGGCTGCTTGAAGGGTTTGGGAAAAGAAATTGTATTTTATGTAAAGTCCTTGCGAGGTAATAAAATAGATTTCTTTTCAAATCCCGGTTGGGTAAGCAACCGGGTAGTGGACTGACTACCTTAGTATTTGCTAAGGCTAGGAACCACTCTAAACCCTTGTGTCTCCTTGTCCAATATCTTTACCTTGGTTGTTTGAGTTTAAATTATTTTAAAATCTCTATAAAACTCTATTCACCCCCCCTCTAGAGGTTTTCAGATACGACACATGCATATGGTCATGAGTGTAAGGCATAATATATTCCCATGATTGATAATAATACTATGAATGATAAAGCTTATGTGTGATGTACTCATGGATGCTTCTTTATACTTGATAGTATAATAATAATCTTGTTAATCCATGATGGCTTCAGTTATCTTTGTGGATGTGTGCACTAATCATGCAGGTATTTCATGTGGATTCATGGCCTGGTCAGAGCTATGAGGTATATGTGCTTTGACTAGCATAATGTGATGATAATCCATGTTAATGAAATAACAAGATGATAGGTCTGAGGACCTGATATAAGGTTGAGTGCCTAGATGAGGTGTTATCCTCTGATGATGTGATAAGGAATGTGTTCCCAGGATGATGATGCATGATTTTGATGCCTTGAGAGGCAGTGGTTGATATCATGAGGGGTTGAGATCCCAGGACAGTAGGTTGATGACAATAATGATGTAATTCCATAAGGCTATGTTTATGCTTTGGTTGCCTCAACAATTGGCTTAAAATATACTAATTAATTATAAATAAACATATCATGTAGTTTTCCCTGGCCATAGATCCATCATCATCAGAACTTGGTGATGGTGAAACAAGTTTATCCTGCGGGATTACCTGGAGTGCATATTGTTAAATATGCGAGGTTTCCCCTAGCCTAAAATAGGAGGGTTGAGTGAAACTGTGGTTGCAGACTCATGATATATGGAGCATGGTGAACAAGCCTATGGCTCACGATATGTGATGATGAGCATGATGTGTTCATGGCTTGGATGTATGTACTGGCACCTATGATGAGGTGAGCTAGAGATATGGGTATCTTGCGGAGCTGACCCAGAGGTTGAGGCATATAAGCATAAGAGTGCAGTCTTGCTTGATGATTTGTGTAATGACCACAAGAAAGTGAGGTCATGGAGTCTGGATCTCCTTAGACCTTGTATGGCACCATATTGGGCTTCGCAGTCAATGGTTGGATTTGAGCAGGGAAGGCTCACTTCCTCAGGGCATAATAAAAATGTAATCCAGCCGAATGGTATATCTTGCTTAGAGCAAAACACGAAACATTGATTGAGGCCTTGCTTATATAGTTGATCTAGTTACAGCTTGCATATATGTGTACGATCCTTATATCTTGTGATAAGTTCTTATAAAGCTTATCTTGTCAATCATGTTCCATAAATAAATACTTGGTTATATGCCTTCTGGATATATTGGTAAGCTCGATGGTAATAATAGCTTCGTTCAGTATGCTGCTCTTGTTATACGCTTTATCAGTTGTCTGTTGTTATCTGCTTTAACCTTCTGAGGTTTTATAGTTTCGGCGGGGAATTATGTTTCTCGCTGGGACTGTGTGTCTCGCCCCGCTGGTTTACACCCTTTTTAGGTGATCGCTCTAGACGTGGTGGTGGTCGTGAGGTTGCATCCGAGCAGCAAGAAGAGAAATAGAAGGCAAGAGATGGACATGCTGTTGTTTTGGTGGTTTTGTAGTAGCATCCTAGAGTCATCCTTGTACTCTCAGGTCCTCGGAGGTGTTTTGACAATGTTTCGCAACGTCTTGCAGTTGTAATCTTTGTATAACCTGCCGTTGGCTGTACGTGGCCGTTATGTATGTATAAACAGGTGTTGAACTCTGGTGCGAACGGTACAGCTGGTTTCGATAAGCTGTGTACCTATAACAAGGCTTGTGAATGTTTATATAACATGTTTCTCTACAGGATCTGGATGCAAAAGTACTCTCATGTATGCTTTCCGCAATTGGTTTTAATTAACCTGTGTTTTCAGTAATATGTGGTTCTGCACGTTTTCGTGTGTCATCTCATTGTTAGTGTGATGGTGGGGTGTCATATTTGGTTTGGTATTAGAGCTCTAGGTACTCTGAGTTTATAGGGATCCAGGACTAGGTTTGCGTCTGTTCTTGTGAGTTTTCCAGATTTTCTTACAATAACCTTCTGCTCTCAGTAGAAGATAAAGCTTAAAGATGTCTAGAAATCATGAAGAACATGCTGCCGAGAGCAGCAATGCTACATCAGTTGATGGAGCAGGAGGGCAGGTACATGAGGATCGGGTGCATGAGGTCCCCCAAGTTGACCCAATCATTCTCGAAAATCCTGCCTACCAACAGCTTATGGGGTAGATGATGGCTACGATGAATCACATGGTGGAAAGGTTGCCAGTGCCTCAGCCAAGAGCACAGGCTCCCCATGGTGAAGCATCGGGTATTGGGAAGACCTATGAGCAGCTTTGCCAAGTCAGAGCTTCAGATTATGCTAGGATGGCTGTTCCAGCGGATGTAGATTTGTGGCTGACTGGTCTTGAGAAGGCCTTCTAGATCCTCGACATCCTCAAAGTGGACAAATTCAAGCATGTTGTCTACCTTCTAAAGGGTAGTGTTGGCCACTGGTGGGCCATCGAGGAGGAGAAGCGACCCGGTGAGGAGATCGGTTGGGAGGTTTTCCGATGAGAGTTTGTCAGCAGATACTTTCTGAAGACGTATCTGGACGAGAAGATCAACCAGTTTGAGCGTCTATGCCAAGGATCGATGAGCATCACTGAGTATGAAGCCAAGTTCATGGACTTGTTGAGATTTTGTCCTCACATGGAGGCAACAGATGATGAGCAGATCAGGCAGTTTGAGAAAGGTTTAAGTGCTGAGTTGTCGACACTTGCTGCTGCTTTAGAGAATCGGGAGCGGTTTTCCACGTTTGTGGAGTCCGTCTGCATGATTGAATGCTCTGTTAAGGAGAAAAGGGAGTCCATGACCTGGAAAAGACCTACTCAGTTCCAGGGACAGAGATTTGGTGGCCTCAAGAAGCCAAGGTTTTCAGCACCTTCCACGATGCTGAGTTCTCATGCACCATCACAATGGTCCCCGAGTAAGGGAAGAGGTTATGTTTCTTCACCGTCGAAGGCTCATAGTACAGCTTCTGTGGAAGTAACAAAGCCATCTAGACTGCAGACAGAAGGTTGGTCATGTTACCACTGTGGACAGACTGGGCATTTAAAGTCAAATTGCCCCAGAAGAGACGTTGAGGTAATACAACAACTGAGACAGAGTCAACAAGGGTCAAACAGATAGTAGCTCAATGGTAGCAGAGGGCGAGGACATGGTCAGGCATCGCAAGCGGGATCGTTTCTCAAGGAAGAAGAGGACGTGGACAACAAGCAACGACTCAATTCTATTCTATAAGTCAGTCGGAGGTGATAGTCAACCCGCGAGTGGTGACAGGTCAGATGGAGTTATTACATTCTGATTTGTCTTCTTCTTGCTTTATATCTGTTTTGGTTGACCTCGGTGCTACGCACTCTTTTATCACACATAGTCTACTTGATAGGTGTCCTTTACATGTTAGTTGTAAGAAAGGTAGCTTGTGGTTAGAAACCCCTCTTTATGGTTCCTCGATGCTTCGAGAGGAGTGTCCATCTTATGTCTTATTTTTTTCAGGACACAGTATTCAAGTGAATCTTATACCACTTGATATGCATGGATTCGATGTGATCCTTGGGATGGATACCCTAGAAAAGTATAAGGTTGTGTTGGATTGTGGTTCCAAGCAGGCGGTGTTTGATGACAATGGAGAGAAGTGGATCTTCCAAGGAGATAGGAAGATTCTTCTAACATGTCTAGTGTCAGCGATGGTGGTAGAAAAGTTGCTGTAACAAGGTTGTAAGGCTTTCTTAGCTCACGTTGTGGATATCAAGGCAAAAGGTCCTAGCCTTGAGGAGGTAATGGTTGTCCGAGAGTTTGTGTATGTGTTTCCTGATGAGTTTCCCGGTGTTCCCCCACCCCGAGAGATTGATTTTGAGATCGATCTGGTACTAGGAACACAACCAGTTGCACAGACACCATATAGGATGGCTCTAGCAGAGATGGCAGAGTTGAAGAAGCAGTTACAGGAGTTGTTGGAGAAAGGTTTCATCTGACTGAGTACGTCGCCTTGGGGTGCTCCAGTGTTGTTCGTTAAGAAGAAGGACGGGTCGATGCAGTTATGTATAGATTACTGACAGTTGAACAAAGTCATGATCAAGAATAAGTACCCGTTACCGAGGATAGATGATCTGTTCGATCAGCTGTATGGCACTACAATGTTCTCAAAGATCGACCTACAGTATGGATATCATCAGTTGAGGATTAAAGCGTATGACATACCAAAGTTAGCTTTTAGGATGAGGTATGGTCACTTTGAGTTTGTGGTTATGCTGTTTGGGCTAATCAATTCACCTGCTGCTTTCATGGACCTGATGAACCGAGTGTTCCGTCCGTTCCTAGATCAATTTGTTGTAGTCTTTATAGACAACATTTCGATCTATAGTCAGGATAGGAAATAACATGAGTGACATCTTCGACAAGTGTTGACTCTTCTTCGTCAACACCAGTTATATGCCAAGTTCAGCAAATGTGAGTTCTAGTTGAAGGAAGTGACATTCTTGGGTCATGTGATATCTACAGAAGGAGTCCGGGTGGACCCTAAGAAGGTGGAGTCAGTTGCAGATTGGGAGCAACCAAAGACGCCGACGGAAGTTCATAGTTTTCTGGGTTTGGCAGGATATTACCGGAGGTTTATAAAGGACTTCAGTGTGATCGTGTTGCCAATGACAAAGCTAACTAGGAAGAATGTACCTTTTGTTTGGGATGATCATTGTCAACAAGCTTTCCAAAGTTTGAAGGAGAAGCTGACTAGTGCTCCAGTGCTAGTACTACCAGAACCTGGGAAGGGCTATGTTGTTTTCTGTGATGCTTCTAAGAAAGGCTTAGGTTATGTGCTAATGTAGGAAGATCATGTGGTTTCTTTTGCTTCACAACAGCTTAAGAAACATTAGGAGAACTATCTGACACATGATTTGGAGTTGGCAGTGGTGGTCCATGCGTTAAAGATTTGGAGACACTATCTTTATGGGGAAGTGTGTCAGATCTTTATAGATCATAAGAATTTGAAGTACATCTTTTCGCAGAATGAGCTGAATATGCGATAATGTCGTTGGATGGAGCTAATCAATGATTATGATTGCACCATTGAGTATCATCCTAGTAAGGAAAATGTGGTAGCTGATGTGCTTAGCAGAAAGTCTTCTTCTCTCTCCATGAAGGAGGCACAGTTGAGTTCCTTGGTATGCCATAGGCGGGATATGTTTGTCTCCTTACGGCAGATGAATGTGCAGTTAGAAGTTTCCACAAATACAAGTCAAGCCTACGCTGAGACAGCAGATCAAAGATGCACAACAGGCTGATGATACAGTACAGTTGATCAGATCAGAGCTTGGTAGCGAAAAGTGTGATGGGTTCCATGAGTCTGAGGATGGACTAGTTTTCTATCATGGTAGAATGGTGGTCCCCAATTTTGATAATCTAAGGAAGCTAGTGCTCGAGGAAGCACACACATCGATGTATGCTATGCATCCAGGAGTCACCAAGATGTATCATAATCTGAAGGATCTGTATTGGTGGTCTGGCTTGAAGAAAGATGTAGCTGAGTTTGTGGCTAAGTGTGCAGTATGTCAGGAAGTTAAAGCTAAGCATCAGAAGCCAGCAGGTACGTTGCAACCCATGCCAATACCACAATGGAAATGGGATCATATAACCATGGACTTCGTAGTTGGTCTACCAAAGATAGCTAGAAATCATGATTCCATTTGGGTAATAGTGGACATGCTGACAAAATCTGCTCATTTCATACCGGTAAATATGACATATACAACAGAGAAGCTTGCTCGGGTGTATGTGGACAAGATAGTGCGTTTTCATGATGTACCAGCAACGATAGTTTCCGACAGAGGTCTTCAGTTCACAAGTTGTTTCTGGGAATAGTTGCACAAAGCATTGGGAATGCAGTTGAGGTTCAGTATCACCTTCCACCCGCAGATGGATGGACAGTCTGAAAGGACTATTCAGACTTTGGAAGATCTTCTCTGAGCTTGTGTTTTGTAGTTTCTAGGAAGTTGGGACATGCATCTCATTTTGATAGAGTTCACTTATAACAATAGTTATCAGTGGATAATTGACATGGCTCCTTATGAGGCTCTATATGGAAGGAAGTGCAGATCCCCTTTATGCTGGTATGAGTCTGGTGAGTATCAGCTTTTGGGTCCTGAGTTAGTACAATAGACAACAGAAAGGATCAGAGTGATACAACAAAAGTTGAAGGCAGCACAGGACAGACAAAAGTCTTATGCAGACAATCGCCAACGACCTTTAGAGTTCCAAGCGGGAGATAAAGTGTATCTCAAGGTCTCACCTTGGAAAGGCGTGCTCAGGTTTGGCCGGAAAGGTAAAATGGCACCCAGGTATATGGGGCCATACCCAGTAATAGCACGTGTTGGCAAGGTAGCTTACAAGTTAGAGCTGCCGCCAGAGTTGCACAGGTTGCATCCAGTGTTCCATGTCAATATGCTGAAGAAAAGTCATCCAGACACAGGGACAGTGATACAACCGGTTGAGGTTGAGCTTGATGAAGACGTGACTTACGAGGAGGGTTTGGTGGCGATCCTTGACAGAAGAGTAAAGAAGCTAAAGAGGAAGGACATGGTTCTTGTAAAGGTTCTTTGGCATCATCGTAGTGTTGAGGAAGCCACGTGGGAGCTTGAGGAAGAGATGAGGTCGAAGTATCCCTTGCTTTTCTCTTCAGATTTCAAGGACGAAATCCCTTTGTAGAGGTTTATGTCTTGTAAGGACCCTGACCTTCATTTTGGGCTTACCCTGTTTGTTTTGCCTAAACCTTGTGCTTGGTTGCTTGCTAATCATCTTTAGTGGTGATTAGGGTTTTCTTGTGCTTAGTTGAGAGTTGGAGGTGCTACTTGCAAAATAACCTGAGTTAAGGTTGAAGAGCAAGTTTGTCACCTTGAGAGATGTCTTTCTCTCTCTTTGCTTCCTCTAGGGTTGAGAGGAAGGTTTGGGCTCGTGCCTTGAGTTGTCTTGGGCTTGGTTGAGCTCATTTGGGCCTTGTTTTCCCTTGTTTGGGCCTTTCCTTTCTTGGTTGAGCCCTATATCGGGAAAGGGTGCTTTGTGTCAGCCATGGGGTATCACCCATGGGGGTGTGTCGGCCATGGAGGAGTAGTGTGTCGGCCTTTGACCTTTGTTGACCTTCTTGCCTTGGTTGTGTCACCCTACCTTTTACATGTGGCCGACCCTTGGGGGAGTAGTGGCATGGCATGTGCATGAGTTTTGCAAGGTGGTAAAACATGTGGACAAGTGTCCCTTGGTAAGGTGATACCTTGCCTTGGTTTAACCTTGACCCCCCATCTATATATGTCTTGCCTTTCTCTTCCTTAGGAACCCTTTAGCTCTTTGTTACTCCTCTCTTCCTTGTGTGCATGATACACCTCTCCCTTGCAACCTTGGTGTCCGATACCCTTGGAAGAGCTAAGGTTGGTGGCCGATCCCCTTGGAGGAGTTCCCTTCTTCTTCCTTTAGCTTGGTGGCCGAACCCTAAGTGGGTCTTGTTTCTTTGGTAAGCATCTTCCCTCTCTCCTTATCATCTTCTTCTCCATCTTGCCTACTCTTCAACCATGGTGGTTATGCTTCTTATTCCTTTTCTGGAGGTGGCTGAAGTAGTGTGCTTGGAGCTAGGAGCTTAAAGCTTGGAGCTTTGGAGCTTGAGGATCTTGCTTAAGGCGGGTTACATAACTTCTAACCCTAGCTATATTACCTTCTCTATGTTGCATGTCTCATATATGTTGATGATCGGCCATTGCATGCTATGTATCTTGCTCTAGTACATGTTGTTGATCTTGTGGATATAATGAGTATGATGTTGTTGATGTTGTGGATGGTCTATGTGCCTTTACACCTAGTTGGCCAAACCATGGTTTAGGGTTTCTATGTTGAGCAACACTCTTTTCTCTCCTTGGTCTAGAGAAGTGAGTTTGAGCACTAGTAATGTGGGCAATACCCCTCTCTCGATTAGGTTGAGAGGTGAGCTTATATTCTAGTTGTTTGAGCAACACCCTCCTCTCACCATGGATTAGAGAGGTGAGCTTTTGGGTAGATGATGACCTATGTTGGGGTGGATCCTTGTGGTTGCCCGATTTGTGATAGTGGTTGTGCAAAACCCCTCTCTCTTAGTTGTTGAGAGGTGAGTCGACCTTCTTGATTAGTTAGGGTCTGGTGCCCTTGTGCTTGAGGTTGAGGATGATCTTGTGGGTTTGTTCCTTGCACGATATGACCTTTGAAGTTGTGTTGTCCGATAGCCTTGTTTGGAGTTGTACCTTTGGGCGACATACCTTGTTGAGATAGTTGGCTTGGTGCCCGTTATGCTTTGGTCGATATAGAGTCTCAACCCTAGCATGGGTGTTAGAGTTGCTTTGGACGACATGAGTTGTCTACCCTTGTGGCATGATATGTTCTTAAGGTGGAATCCTTGGTAGATATGCTTGCTGAGGCGTTAGGTTGATCCTTGTATCCTTTGGACGATACACCATGTATAGAGGATGCCCGATACACCCCCCCTGTCTTGAGATGGTCTTGGCTGATAGGCTTTGATATCTTGGTGGTTAGAACAACCTTGGTCGTTATCCTTGCTTAGATGAGCTTGGGCAATATGGTATGGTGCCCATGATGGCTTTGGCTGATACCACCATGTCTTAGTTGGGCTTTGACTTGTATGAAGTGTTGGATGATATGGCTTCATGCCCGACATTCTAACCCTAGAGGTTGGCCGTTATAATGCTTCATGGCCATGCACGACACCATTCTTGGGCGTCATGGGTACCCTGGCCGATAGGGTTAACCCTCGGATGATGCTGAGACAGTCGTACGATAGGGGCGCCTTGGGCGACACCCCTTTGGTTGATATGGCTCATGTTGAAGGTTAGCCGATGGTGGAACCTAACCCTAACCCTAGCTTGGTGCCTGATTGACCCTTGTCTGATAGCCATGGTAGTGTTGCACATTATACCTTGGTGCTGGCTGCCCGACACCATGCGTGCTAATGGAATCCTTGATGCATGTTAGAGGATGTGTAGTGGTTGGTCGATATGGTGGTGAGTTGCCTTAGGGTTGGAAATCCTAGCTGTTATACCTTTGGTAAGGGTATTTCTATACCACGGTACACCCTTTGATGAGGGATGGCGCTGCTCTCCATGCTTAGTGAGGGTTTCCAAAGTTTTGGGTGAGGGTTCTGATAACTCGGAATGTATATAGTTGATAAGTTTAAATAATAGATTGTGAACCAAGAAGCTTGGAAGCATATGATGTTGCTACACATGTTGATATGACACATGCATATGGTCACAAGTGTAAGGCATAATATATGCCCATGATTGATAATAATACTATGAATGATAAAGCTTATGTGTGATGTACTCATGGATGCTTCTTTATACTTGATAGTATAATAATAATCATGTTAATCCATGATGGCTTCAGTTATCTTTGTGGATGTGTGCACTAACCATGCAGGTATTTCATGTGGATTCATGGCCTGGTCAGAGCTATGAGGTATATGTGCTTTGACTAGCACAATGTGATGATAATCCCTGTTAATGAAATAACAAGATGATATTCCTGAGGACCTGATATAAGGCTGAGTGCCTAGCTGAGGTGTTATCCTCTAATCATGTGATAAGGGATGCGTTCCCAGGATGTTGATGCATGATTGTGATGCCTTGAGAGGCAGTTGTTGATATCATGAGGGATTGAGGTCCCAGGACAGTAGTTTGATGGCAATAATGATGTAATTCCAGAAGGCTATGTTTATGCTTTGGTTGCCTCAACAATTGGCTTAAAATATACTAATTAATTATAAATAAACATATCATGTAGTTTGCCCTGCCCATAGATCCATCATCGTCAGAACTTGGTGATGGTGAAACAAGTTTATCCTGTGGGATTACCTGGAGCGCATATTGTTGAATATGCGAGGTTTCCCCTAGCCTAAAATAGGAGGGTTGAGTGCAACTGTGGTTGCAGACTCAGGATATATGGAGCATGGTGAACAGGACCATGGCTCAAGATATGTGATGATGAGCATGATGTGTTCATGGCTCGGATTTATGTACTGGCACCTATGATGAGGTGGGCTAGAGATATGGGTAGCTTGCAGAGCTGACCTAGAGGTTGAGGCCTATAAGCATAAGATGGTGGTCTTGCTTGATGATTCATATACTGACCACATGAAGGTGAGGTCATGGAGTTCGGATCTCCTTAGACCTTGTATGGCACCGGATTGGGCTTCACATCCAATGGTTGGATTTGAGCAGGGAAGGCTCACTTCCTCAGGGCATAATAAAAATGTAATCCAGCCGAATGGTATATCTTGCTTAGAGAAAAACACAGAACATTGATTGAGGCCTTGCTTATATAGCTGATCTAGTTACACCTTGCATATATGTGTATGATCCTTATATCTTGTGATAAGTTTATAAAGCTTATCTTGTCAATCATGTTCCATAAAGAAATACTTGGTTATATGCCTTCCGGATATCTTGGTAAGCTCGATGGTAATAATAGCTTCGCTCAGTATGCTGCTCTTGTTATACGCTTTATCAGTTATATGTTGTTATCTTTTTTAACCTTCTGAGGTTTTATAGTTTCGGTGGGGAGTTATGTTTCTCGATGGGACTGTGTGTCTCACCCCATTGGTGTACACCCTTTTTAGGTGATCACTCTAGACGCGGTGGTGGTCGTGAGGTTGCAGCCGAACAACAAGAAGAGCAATAGAAGGCAAGAGATGGACATGCTTCTATTTTGGTGGTTTTGTAGTAGCATCCTAGAGTCATCCTTATACTCTCAGGTCCTCGAAGGTGTTTTGACGATGTTTCACAACGTCTTACAGTTGTAATCTTTGTATAACCTGCTATTGGCCATATGTGGCCGTTATGTATGTATAAATAGGTGTCAAACTCTAGTGCGAACGGTACAACTAGTTTCGATAAGCTGTGTACCTATAACAAGGCTTGTGAATGTTTATACAACATGTTTCTCTGCAGGATTTGGATGCAAAAGTACTCTCATGTATGCTTTCCGCAATCGGTTTTAATTAACCCGTGTTTTCGGTAATATGAGGTTCCGCACATTTTCGCATGTCATCTCATTGTCAGTGTGATGGCGGGGTGTCACATTTACCTTTGGGTTATAACCTAGTCCTCTCCTTCCAATCTGACCAGAAAAATCTTTTAGAATCTTATCAAGAATACCATTGTTTTTCAAGCTACTAATTTCCTTTTGTAACTTTGCAATTTCATCCATTCTCCGTTTAACATCTAACTTTGCTTGTTCTAGATTAGATAACAAACTATCTCTTTCTTTGATAACAACATCATAATCTAGATGAGTACACAAGATAGGTTAAGTTTGAAGATCATTCAATTTTGCAAGTAGTTCAACCTTTTCTTGAGAAAGAAAACCATAATTTGTTTCTAGAGTAAGAAGCTTCATATTGCAGTCATTAAGAGATGATTTCAAGGTAGAGTTTTCAGAAATAATACTTTCTTTTTCAGAAACAAGATCATTTTGTTGAGCATACAACTCCTCATTAGTTTTAGTAACTCTTTTTAGTTTCTTTTTACAATCAATATATTTATCATGCAATTCATTAATGATATCAACTAACTCTTCTTTAGATAAATAAAAAAGACTTACCTCTTCTTCTTCATTTTTTGTAGCAATAAGGCACTCCACCTCTTCTTCTCCATCCTCACTATCATCACTTGAGTCATCCCATGCAGCTTTGTAGGCTTTTTCCTTCTTCTTGTGAGATGATTTCTTTCCTTTCTTGAGTTTAGGACAATCACTTTTTAAATGTCCCCTTTTTCCGCATTCAAAGCACCTAGAGGAAGAAGAAACACTAGAAGTTTTGTTAGTTTTAAATCTTCTATACTGCTTACCATTTACAACGAGAGTTTCTTCTTCACTATCTTATTCACTTGTGTCATGACTAATTTTGGTTGATGCCTTGAATTCAATGTCCTTTCTTTTCTCCTTCTTGTGTTCAACAACCAATCTTTCTTCTTCTTCAAGGGTGACCTCATGAGTCTCCAAGTTGCCAATGAGTTGTTCCATCCTCAATCTTGTGAGATCATTTTCTTCTTCAATATCTGTCACCTTTGGTTTGTACTTTGGTGGAAAACACTTAAGAATCTTGGATACTTGATCCTCTTCACTAATGGCTTTACCTAATGCATTCAAACCATTAACAATAGAAGAAAAGTTTGCATACATTTCACTAATAGACTCATTTGGTTCCACACGAAATTGTTCAAACTTTTGTTTAAGCATACTAATCTTGGAGTTCTTTACTTGAACGGTTCCTTCATAAGTAATAGAGATTCTATGCCATATTTCATATGCAGTATTACAATTTGATATTCTATTAAACTCACCTACGGAAATTGAACAATAAAGGATACTTACAACTTTTGCATTCAATTGGGCTAATTGTACCGTATTTGCATCCCATGTAGCATACTCCATTTGAGGAAGAGTGTAGATATTTGAAACCATTCTTCCAATAGTTTTAGTTGGTGCCATCAAATGGTGGAGGCTGAGGTACAAGTGTTCCTTCTAAGTTGAGGTTGTTTAGTACTCCATCACCCATTTTCTTCAAGACTTATTAAAGTTCCTTGAAGCCTGCTCTGATACCAATTGAAAAACACTAGAGAGGGGGTGAATAGGGTTTTATGATAATTTTAAAAATTATTAAGAAAACAACCACAAAAAGATTGGAGAAGGAGGCAAGGTGTTTAGAGTGGTTCCACCCTTAGCAAATACTAAGGGAATTAATCCACTACCCGGTTGTTCCCAACTAGGATTTTGAAAGCAATTGTATTTTATTACCTCACAAGGATGTTACATAAGATACAACTACCTTCACAACCCTTAGGATAGCCTTCACCTAGAAGTAGTCCCACCAACCTTGAAGCAGCCTTCCTCGAAGTAACTCCAAGCTCCCCCTTGAAGTAGCCTTCCTCTTAAAGTAGCTTCCCATTGAGACACTCTTCTTGAAGTAATCCTAAGTCCACTGAGCTACCTTCACTACCTGAAGAAGCTCCAACAACCTCCTTTCCGCAACCTCCAACCTAGGAGTAGCAAAGGAGAACAAAATATAATAGAAGGAACAAGATTGGAAGAAAGAAACAATGTTACCGATTGAGTATAGCACTTTGATCCTATATCAGGTGTATTGATCTCCTATCCACTATAGATGAACGTGGTAGTGTGGTGGCTAGGAGATACTAGCTATAGGACACTAATGTAGAACTCAAGGAAAACATATTGCAAGTGTAGCTCAGCTTGTTGCTCACAAGGAATTATTCTCAAGTGTAATTGTATGCACAAGTGATTCCTTGGGTGTCCTAAGGCATACCCTATTTATAGGAATGGCCTACTAGTGCTTAGGAATATTCTAGACACTTTCTAGGGTGTTCTTAGTGGTCAACTAGTCATTAGGTGTCCACTAATTACATTGCAACAACTAGTTGTTTAATGCTGAAAAGTGCAATCCAGAACCTTTCTCGGTCAAGAAGTTTGTCGACCGAGAGTCTCTCGGTCGAGGAATTTGTCGACTGAGGGAAGGTGTGGAATGAGTGTATTTCAACGTTCATTTCCAACTACCAACTACTTTTTAACTCAGTCTAACGTCTATAGAATTTTCTAGAAGGACTATTCTCGGTCGAGAATATTGTCGACCGAGAGTGTCTCGGTTGAGGAATTTGTCGATTGAGAATGTCCATGTTCCAATGTGCTGAGCCATATACTAAGTGTGTGTATTAATGTGTAATTGTGCTTATATCTTAAGGGAGGATCTTTCTAAGTTTTGTGAGTGGATAGAGAAGATCTAACACTTGATTTGCATGATGTCTAAGTACTTGTACATTATATACTTGTACACATTTTTACATTGAGTACAACCATAAAAGTAATCTAAGTGTGTTGATCTTCCAATTTGTATAGATCTTCAAATATCCACTTCCTTATTTGTTTATCCGTAAAACACTCAAATAACAAGTTAGATCCACAAGAATGAAATGTTTGTCATCATCAAAACAAAGAGTTTGATAATGTCAAATTTAGCCAACAAGTTAGTCATCGTCTACCTCCTGATTCAAGTCCAAAACAACCTCGACTTCCACTCTGACCATCTCTCTCTCATCCCTTCACCATTTTCCCTCAATAAAGTTGTGTTGAAATCATGACAAGATAACGAAGCTAATAAACCAAGCCTTAGCCATTATCTTTGTGTGAAACAATAATACCCTAATTACCGACAAACCAGTGAGTTAGGATTCGACACGATTTCCCCCTACACTCTATCTTAGCCTATAAATAGGGTACCATTAACACCCATATCCCCTCACACATTCATAGGAACTCTCAATTGGACGTCAACTACTTCCATCACCCCTTCTTTATATCACACTCATCTTTGGAAACCACCAACACTGTTTGAGTGCTCTCAAGCACCCCATGCCAATTGGCTTGGCCGGCAACACTGAAGGAACCTCCTAAGGTAGTTCAAAATGCTTAGAAAGAATTAGGAAGTTGTTGTCTCCGCTTCCCTAATTGCGACACTTGAACCTTTTAGAGATTTACAAGGATCTAGTGCATCATGAGTGGTAGAAACACATTAGCGTGCTCCTAGGAAGCTTCTCTTAGGATTCGTGGAGGCGACAAGCACACTGGAAACAACAAAAATTTCTCCACATATCCTACAAGTAGATCTCGTCGACAACAATACATTCAAAAAGAGGATGCGTAAGGTATACCCTGTCGCAAAGTAAGTCCCACAACATCCTATTTGTATTACGACATGTGGTGTTCCTCGTGTGCATGATGGTACTCATTGATTTCCTCCGAACACAATCGCTCATTGACTATGTCTCTACATAGTCTCCACAGATGAATTGGAACTCATCGTCGCAATGCCTAAGCTGGCAGGGAAGGAGCAGCCTTTGCTTGGTGGTGTACTAGTATCACATGTTCTCTCCTTCTCTCTCTCTCTCTCTCTCTCTCTCTCTCTCGAGAATGATGACAGATAGGACTCACGTACTAGAGTGTGTTTGAAGATCCGGATGTCAAGCCCCTTTAAATAGGAGAAAAAAGGAAGCAAAATTTAAAAAAAAATCATGGGAAACAAAAGGTTGTGGCTACATTTAAAACGTGTTGCTTGTGGTCTTTCAGAATAAGAAATTAGAATATTCTAAAATCATGTTGTTAATTAATTAACCAATTAATCATATTAAACAATTAACTAATTTTCAGTCACACAGATATAAACTCTAACCGGTCGCTCGCGGTTAGCTAGTTGATTTATCGTAGAAGTCAATAATTTAATCCAATCAAATGCCTTAAACCTTTTAACCAATTAACTTGGATTATATTCCAACATTATTCTAGTTAATTACTTAAACATTTTAGTTATCAATATGACTTGGAGCATTTTCAATCATGTCCACAATTAGACTCCTATTCGAATGCATCCTATTTGTGTGACCTATGGGCTCCAAATTACGCTGGTGCTGATATTTATAATTGAAGTATGAATTCACAAGCAATGATTGGTATCTAGCAATACTTCATTGCCATCCAAGTAATTGGAGAAGTTGTACAACAACTTTAATCTAGTATTGTGACCAAGATACCGTGATTGTATAATCCCATTGTCTCTGATATCCAAACTGAATATGAGGCATGGAAACGCCATCCTCTTAATGTTCAATCTTTGTTCCTTGATCCATAGCATACTATCAAGATACACATGAGATCACTATCATATATTGATTCACATTAGCATGGTCATGCATTTCATAGTCTCACTAGGCATTAATTAACCATTAGGCATCCTTCATATGTGGATATGATAAGAATGTGTTTGGTCGTCAAAAAAATTATTTTTAGTTGTCAAACAATTCTATTTGGACGCCATTAGGTTGTTCTTGGGTGTCATTTAAATTGTTTTTGGTTGTGAAGTACCCTTACACCCTATTTAATGCATACAACCATAATTGGGGGCCATTTAGTTATTCTTGGGTGTCAAAGAAACCTATTTGGGTATCATTACACTATTTTTAGTTGTCTGTTACCTTTAGATGTGATTTAACACATATAATTTTTATTTGGGAGCCATTTTTATAATAATGGGTGTTGAAGAACCAATTCTGGGTGTTAATGAAGCATCTTTGGGTATCAATTAGCCATTTATGTGCGCCCTTAAGTTGATGTTGGTTGTGAAGTACCACACCCTATTTAGTGTGTACAACCATATTTGGGCGCCATTAAGTTGTTCTTGGGAGTCTTTGGGTGTCATTACGTTGTTTTTGGTTGTCAATTACCCTTAATCCTGATTCAACACATAATATTTATTTGGGAGCCATTTTTTTAATTTGGGTGTCAATAAATAGTTTTTGGGTGTCAATGAAGCATCTCTGGGTGTCAATTAGCCATTTATAGGTGCCCTTAAGTTGTTGTTGGTTGTGAAGTACCACACCATATTTAATGTGTACAACTTTATTTGGGGGCATTAAGTTGTTCTTGAGTGTCAAACAAATATATTTGGACACCATTACGTTGTTTTTGGTTTTCAATTACCCTTAGACGTGATTTAATGTGTACAATATTTACTTGCATGTCGTTTTTATAATTCTCTGTGTCAATGAACCATTTATGGGCATCAATGAAACCATCTATGGGTATCAATTAGTCATTTTTGGGAACTATTAAGTTATTATGGGGTGTGAAGTACCCTCACGCTCTATTTAATGCGTACAATCATATTTGGGTGTCATTAAGTTTTTCTTGGGTGTCAAACAAACTTATTTGGGTGCCACATTTTGTTGTTTTTGGGTTTGAATTACCTTAGCCATGATTAAACACATACAATATTTACTTGGGCACCATTTTTATACTTTTGAGTGTCAATGAACCATTTCTGGGCATCTATGAACCATCTATGAATATCAATTAAACATTCAACGCCAATTCATCAGTGGATTTGTTAACTGTTTGGGCGTGAAACAATCATTTCTTGACACAATTAAGTTGTTGTTGAGCGTGAAGTACCCTCACACCCTATTTAATGCATACAGTCATATCTAGGCGCCATTAAGTTGTTCTTGGGTGTCAAACAAACTTATTTGGGCACCATTAAGTTGTTCTTGGGTGTCAAACAAATCTATTTGGGTGTCATTACGTTATTTTTTGTTTCAAATAACTTTATTCATGATTAAACACGTACAATATTTGTGTGAACACTATTGTTATACTTATGGGTGTCAATGAACCATTTTTAGGCGTGTATGAACCATCTTTGGGTATCAATTCACCATTTGACTCCAATTCATCAGTGGATTTGTTAACTGTTGGGGCGCCAAACAATCATTTCTGGGCACCACTTGAAACATCCCAACTCAAACAAAACACGATCACATACTAACAAGCGGATTACCAAAAATCATGGAAAATTAAAACTGATTTATAACAAGCACCATAAGATGAGGCATATTACATCTGAGGCAACACTTTCTTTTCATGACATATTTTCAAGGTGCTACAACATAATTTCCCATCATCTCATTACATGAAATAACTATTCCACATGCTGATTTATTACATCAAGGTACATAAGACGAAAATCGTACATATTGATCATCTTATTAGAAACATCAAAAACTCTCCCGAAGATCTGAGTGTACAGGGACGAGACATAGGACTCTACTGCTAGACACTATCTATTTCACCAGGTATGATACCTCTGCATATCATTCTCAGCTACATGATCTTTATCTCGCCAGGCACATCCACCTAAAAAGGTTTTTAACCAACAGGGTGAGACACACAGTCCCAACGAGAAACATAACCCTCTATCAACTTTATTATTAACACAGAGAACTGAGCAGATAGTTCAACTAAACAACAGGTAATCACTAACCAGTTATATATAAGGAATATGAAGAACATGTATATAGAGAACATATGAGAAAGCTTACATCATCCAAGGCCTCATCCAATGTTTCATATTTTGCCTTACAATAGATATACTATACGGCTTGATTACAAATTATTATGCCCTGAGGAAGTGAGCCATACCGCTCAAATCCAACCTTCGGTTGCAAAACCCAAATTCGGTGCCATACAAGGTCATTGGAAGAGCCGGACTCCATGACCTCTACCCTCGTAGTCAGTGCACGAGAACCAAAGTAGGACCATAGTCTCTTGCTTAAGTGACCTCATTCATAGGGTCAGCTCCGCAGGTTACCCTTTCTATAGCCCACCTTGGTACATGTTACGGTGCTAGTATATCTTGAGCCATGGGCCTACTCACCGTGCTCCCGAGCCATGAACGCATTCATGCTCTATCACACTGAGTCATGGGCATGTTCAACATGCTCTATCACACTGAACGATTGGCTTATTCACCATGCTCTTATGCACATCTTGAGTCTACAACCATAGTTGCACTCTAATCCTCCTATTTTTGGCTAGGAGAAACCCTGCATATTCAACAATATGTGCTTCGGGTTAACCCGCACGAGAACCCGTTTCATCATCACCAGCAACATACGATGATGGATCTATGGCCAGGGCAAACTACATGAAACATTCATCTATAATTAATTAATGCATTTTAAGTGGATTGTTGGGGGCAACCAAGTTATATTAAGAAAACCATAAATAGGAGTAAACAACATAGATTCCATTAACTTGTATCACACTATTACTGCTATTCTCAAAGCCATCAACATCATCATATTGCCATGGGATATCAATCCCTCATTTCATCACATATAGCCATTGCCTCTCATAAGGCTTCATCGTCATACATCATCATGGGATAGCAGTCCCTCATATCACAACTAGAGGATAACACCTCAAATAGGAACTTAGGTCACAAGACCTCTCACATCATACTAGTGCTACATGTTATCTCATCATCAAGGAATATTATCATTTCTCAAATATTTCACATATACCAGGTGCCACACAAGACACATATTCACATAAGCATCATAGCCCTTGCCTGGCTATGTATTTCAATTAGTAACACCTACATGGTTAGATTGCACAACAATAGAGATAACTTATTAAAGAGACATAACATGATTATCACATCATTAGGATTTGGAACATCATCCATTATCATGAACACATGGGGCATAGTATCTTAAATGATATCTTAAACAATACACATTACTATCACCATACCAAGGGTATCCCACCATACCCTACTTCCCATGTCACCATGAGTACCATTCCTAAGGATTCATCTTTTAAGGATTATACAACCATGATATATCATCAATCTTTATCAAAGGTTCACCTATCATCAACCATAGGTAACCACCATACTAAGGTTTACCACATGTTCATCATACCTCATCATCATGACCAAAGATATGGCCCCAAGGTAACAAGATGAACATATTAACATCTAGGGCTCAAGATAACACTTAGGGGTATGGGGTTAGGGTACAACCCTCACTAAAGGTGTCTCCTACCCTCACCAAAAGCAGGCAGTGACCAAACAAACCCTCACTAAAATTCGGTATATGCTACAAAGCTTCAACATCACAAACCAAGGTGATATATGTCAAGGTTCATATCAGGTAAGACCCACAAGCTCTACCTATGCCTGGTATGGGGCAAAGCATGTCGTGCAAAAAGCCACTAAGGTCATATCATTTAAACACACCTCATCCCATAATGGTCAAGGGACCATCTTCTAGGACATCATAACACATCTCACTTCATATCGGGTTAGGCAACCTTGAAACCATGTCGGCCAAGGACCACATAACCTTATAGTAACTAAGGTATCCACTAGGTCAACCCTAGCATGGTCAACTCCCTTTGACCTCATCCCTGAACATTGTTATTATGCACACTATCTAAGCTCTCAACATGTGTCATCCTAAACACCATATCACCCAAGCTCAGAGATATAACAACATATACCTCCCTATGTGTTATGACCCACTCCATGATTAACTAGTAAGCACAACGCTTAGTACATCATTAAGTTGATTAAGTTGAGTTAAGTACTCATCGATGCAATTAGTGCTTTGATCTAGTGTTAAAGTCTTATTAGCGTTATTTTGTGCCTTGAGAAGGTAGAGAATCTCGTGCTCAAATTTTTTCAAAAGAAATCCCCTCAATCGGACACTCGAGGCAAGAGTTACAACATTTTCTAGAACCTTGGGTTTAAGATGCAATTTCTCCATTTATTGGCCTTTTATTTCCCTTTTACCTTTCTCCCTTATCGCATCTTTCCCTATTGACCACTTGAGCAACGTAGAAGTGGCGCCCAAAGCAGCCAAACGACAACAACGGAGGGGGGGTGAACGAAGGGTGATTTCGAGCCCAAGCTTCCTGACCAGCAACGCCCACCTTCCCTTCTCCTTCCTCCACCCTTCATCTCCTCTACCTCGCCCCACCACAGCCCTAATCTGCTAGGGCGGTGCCCAGTAACAGCGGCCGGCCAAGCAGCCGCAGCAGTGGCTAAGTGCTCGATTGAGCGAGCAAGCAGCACCAAACGGCCACCCTGACTCCGTCCTTAAGGTCTAAACTAGAATCTGTAGCTTCCCACCCTTATTGCGCGTACCTATGCCCCCAAGAAGCAGGGGTGACACCCCATCTAACAGTAGTAGAAGCTACTTCAATAAGTAACGTCCAAGTGCATCTAGGGCGCGAGCAAGCACCAAGAAATGCCTTGACTTTGGCCACGAACAGCACCCAGTTAGCCTCTTTTCTTCAACTTGTACGTGAGGTGGAACCTACTACTTGCACTAGGTCCGAACCAGAGCCTTTGGGTGTGAGGAAGCACCAAGGAAATGTGTTATTGAGCTCGTCTTTGAGGTCCTAGCACGAACCCGCAGCTCCAGTAGTGAACGACGCCCAAACCAAGAAGTTGTTGTGCGTGCCACATTCAAATCCAGGCTGAACCAAGGTAGAAGAAGACCTGCTGACGCCCGGAAACTGGCCTCTGGACACATTTCCAGACGATTTGCGGTCACCCCACCCACTGTGAGTAGAATTTCACTCACTAAGAATGATTTGACTCCAATAATTGAATGATTTTAGTTCATCTGTGTTATGCGCGGGTAACAGCATTTACCCAGGTGTCGGGCAGTGTCAGCACCGCTCAATTTCCAAATTTGCATGTTTTATTTACTAACGTTGCACGACACTAATTAGTTAATTGATATGTGTGATTTGGATTAGTTCAAATACATGTTTGATCGAAACTTAAATTGCTTGAGTAAATGTTGAACCCAATATCACATGACCAACAACGGTACAATTTGGGTATAAACACAGGCTATATGTTTTTAGTAAGTTAATAGATGCTCAATTTCAAGGAAATGACAATGAGATGAAAGGGTTCAATAGAAACCTAGTTTCACACTCTCGGTCATATTTAATGTGAATTTATTACAAATTATACGAATCGACACATTTCTCAAGGATATTATTAGAAATTCCCAATATTTAATATTAAAGCTTTCCAGGACAAGTAATTAACCCTTAATTATGTTATGTGATGCACAACCTAGGATTAGGGTTGATGTGCAATATTTTCAAGGAATTACAAATAATTTACAAGTGCTACTGACGATTACTCATATATCGAGTAATTAACTCTTGTTAGTGTGTTACGATGTTCAATTGTATGATTTCAGCGTATAAGTGCCAAGTTGACCTGAATTCTATTTATTTAAGAATTTTAGTCTTCCTGCATGCATAATAATGTTGATTTCTCAGTAAATTACAAGTGGACATGTATTTAGTTTATTTAAGAACTTGAAATATGCTTGCATGCTTAATATGTAAAATCTCTCAGCATTTGCAATGCTTGAATATACTGCTCTGACAAATTTAGAATGATATTCATGTGGTGTTGTAAAGTTCAAATAAATAGACACGGTACCATAGAGATACCAGAGTCGAGTAAAAGTAAGAGAAATGTGCAATGTAGTAAGAGCTTTTCTAGAATAATAAAATAATAGATTTAAGGGCCCTGACACCGTAGAATCCCTATGAGAGGTATGTGCCTTAGGGATGAAACGACCTACCCTGGTAGTGCGTCCAGTATACGGGGGTCAGAACGCACCCATAGAGCATGCGGGGAGATGAAGCCCTTGAGGAAGTCTCCTAAGAGAAGATAGGTTACCCAACACAAACCGGAGATCCCAGTGGTAACCCAGAGGTACCCACAGAGCGTACCAAGTTGAGGCCCACAGAGCATCTCAGACCCTCTGCCTGTGTACTCAGCCTAGAGGAGGAGTCTAGTTTACAACACCATAGAAGTGTCGAGGCCAGAGAGCCAGTTTTCCTATTGCAGACCAGGAGAGTAGTCAGACTTAGCTATCCCGGGGTGTCGGCTAAGTCTTGTATGGTGGGATCATAGTTCTCTACGAGTCTTCATATGTAGAGTACACTGCATATGATCAGGACATAAAATAAAATATGTTCATTTAAGTTCACATAGTTTCTTATAAGTTAAAGAGTTAAGAAATATCTGAGTTAGTTTCACAACAGTTGTCCTTTAAATGAAATTTTAGTATTCTCTGTTATTTAATCATATCTATAGCATTGCAGCAGTTGTTATCTTAATGAAATGTGACATCTCCTATCATTTAAATTAAATTTCTTAGATCTACTCAGTATAGTATTATCTGGTATTTTATTCCAATTAATAATCATAAAATGAGTTATCTGCGATGGTTGGATGAAATTCTATTCACTGAGCCAGTAGCTCACCAACCTACTGAAACATTTTTTTAGGTCAGCATCAGCATGAGGAAGCTGAAGGATTGTATCACCCAAGTACTTAGAAGGTAGTTCATAGTTAGTTAGAGGTCTCTTAGTCCTTTCCCCTCGGTCTGTGGGCATGTGGTGTGGTAGAGAGAGAGTGTAATGAAATATGTAAACTAGTTTTAAATTTTTTGTTGTGCTTTATATTTCGCATGAAAATATAATATGATGTGTGAATCTCCTTTATCTACCTAGAAATGTAATTAGTAGTTGCTTCTGTATTTTAGTAAGATTTCAATTTATTCCAAGTTATAAGATTTACCTTTAGGTCAATTTTAAGTGATTAAGAAAAGAAAAAGTTAAGGGTGTATTGGTATTAAGTTGAATCCTCATTGTCATGCCCTAATCTCATGATTTGAGGTAATTGTGGGATCGCGGAATGACAGATAATTTGGTATCAAAGCATAGGTTGAGTACGTAGTTACTCTAAGTCAAGGTCAGGGGACGATAAGAGACCAATAGGATTAGGACTAAGGTATTTTCCTTCCAACTGCAATTTTCTAATAGGAAGTGTTATGTTATACTATTACAGATGGAATGAAGAGGACGTGGTCATGAGGACCAAGATGATAGCCACATTGGAGTTGATCCTCAGGTGATGGGTCCAGGTGGTGGAGATGATGTGGATGAGGCAACAAGACGTGTAGAGGAGTCTGTGAATGCTAATAAGCATTATGAGAATAGAAAAGATCTAGAGACTTTATTAAAAGGGGACAAAGTAGTGGTGGATACAGAGGAGGTGGTAGTTTATTTTCAAAGATAGGATGAGGACTTGGTTGTTTGGGTAGACAAGGATCTAGTTTTTCATCAAGTGGAGGAAGACCTAACTCCGGTAGATGGAATACACAGTCTACATGGACACCTCCAAGTAGGTCTTTGGGATCTTCAGTGTCAGTGACAGGACAACAGAGATGTGATGCGTCCATGTGTGATATTTGTGGAAGTCCACACTCAGGATAGTGTTGGGGAACATGGTTTCAAGGATGCCATCAATGCAGACATATGGGGCATATCAAGAGGAATTGCCCCTAGTTACATCAGTCAGCATCACAGGGTTCCCATTCATAGTATCAGAATGTTCTGAGACAGGATCTAGTTGGAAGAGTAAGTTCCTTTGTAGCTTCAGGTTCCCGAGGTGGTGCAGCACCCAGTGCTAGGGAAGGACAACGAGGACATCGTGGGCGAGGAAGAGCTTCAGGACTCTTCTTCTCTTTGATACCACAAGAAGGTATTGTTTCTTCCCAAGTGATTATAGGAGAAATGCTTTTCTTTAACAGCATTTTAGTTACAATTTTGATAGATCTGGGTGATACTCACTCGTTTATACAACGTTCTTTAGCTTGTGAGCTTAACCTGTTAACCCAGGAGTTACCGGTTTAGTTGTTTTTGACGGTTCCATTAGGTGAACCAACAGCGTTGACAGAGTTTTATCCCGGATGTTTGTTGACCTTTGGTGGTTACACCATCGCGTTTAATCTTATACCCTTAGATGTTAACTCTTTTAAAGTTATCTTGGGTATGGATTGCCTAGAGACGTATCGAGTTTAACTTAACTGTTGAAAGAAGGAGACTGTCTTTCAACAGGGTAGATTTTCTTGTGTCTTTTCTAGAGACAGGAAAGTTTTGCCTACGTGTATCATATCAGCTGCTATAGCTGATAAAATGTTGCTTTGTGAGGCATTTTTGGCACATGTAGTAGATACTAGAGTTGAGAAGAGCACAGTCAGTCTATGGGATGTTCCAGTGGTTTGTGAGTTCCAAGACATTTTCCCAGATGAGTTCTCAGGTCTACCTCTTGAAAGAGAGATAGACTTTGAGATCTAGGTGTTGCCATGTAGTCAACCTATAGTGCTACCATCCTACATAATGGCACCTGCAGAGTTGAAGGAACTCAAGATTCAGTTACATGAATTACTGGATAAGGGTTTCATTCGACCTAGTTCTTCGTCGTGGGGAGCTCCAATCTTGTTTGTGAAAAATAAAGATGGTACTATGAGGTTATGTATAGACTACAGAAAGTTGAATAAAATCACCATAAAAAATAAGTACTCGTTGCCAAGGATAGATGATTTGTTTGATTAGTTGCGTGGAGCAACATCTTTTCTAAGGTATACTTGAGATCTGGATATCATCAGTTGAGGATAAAGGCTTCAGATATTCCTAAGTCGACTTTCTAAACAAGATATGGGCATTATGAGTTTCTGGTCAAGTCATTTGGACTGACTAATGCCCCAGCAGCTTTCATGGATATGATGAACTAGATTTTCAAGCCATTTTTAGATCAGTTCATAGTAGTTTTCATAGATGACATTTTGATCTATTCCAGAGATGATGAGCAACATGATCAACATCTGAGGATAGCATTACAGTTGTTGAGACATCATCAGTTATATGCTAAGTTTAGTAAGCGTGAGTTCTGGTTAGCTGAGGTGTCTTTTCTTAGACATCTCATCTCAGGAAATGGAGTAAGTGTTGACCCTAAGAAAGTCGAGTCTGTTCTACAGTGGGAGAAGCCTAAGACTCCTACTGAGATCAGAAGTTTCTTAGGATTGACTGGTTACTATAGGAGGTTCATTCAAAACTTCAGTGTTGTAGTGTCACCTCTAACATGATTAATGAGAAAGAATGCATCGTTTGTCTAGTTAGACAACTGTGAGAAAAGTTTTCAGATCTTAAAGAAGAGGTTGACTATTGCACCAGTGTTGATCCTGCCCAAGGCAGATAAGGTCTACACAATGTTTTGTGATGCTTCCAGGAGAGGCTTAGGCTGTGTGTTGATGCAGGAAGGCAAAATAGTAGATTATGCATCTAGAAAACTTAAGAAGAATGAGGAGAATTACCCGACACATGATTTGGAGTTAGCTGTTGTAGTTCATTCTCTTAAGACATGGCATCACTATCTTTATGGTGAGGCGTTCCAGGTGTTTATTGATCATAAGTGAGATGACCCAACACCAGATTAAACCGTCATAGTGTAATTAATTGCGGAATTAAACATAAGCAACAGAATTACTGAAAATCACTAAAAATTCAAACCATTTACAAAGAAATCCAAACACAGGAAAAGTCTTTTGTCAAGAACCAAATTATTATATTTACATCCTGGTTCATAAGTACATATCATGTACGTTCTATTCTCGAGGATTACAAGCATCATCTTCCTTGTTAAAACTATACTCATACAGTATAAGAACCTCGAGGCATCAAGCCAAAATCTCAGATCGATCATAAAAGCACTAACTTCTAACTCCTAGGACCTGAGAGTACAGAGATGACTCATAGGACTCATATCTACATGACACGACAATCAGTATCTCCACCTAAGATGTTATTACTATCCTTGTTGTTGTCCTTCCCTTGTTGTAGGGTTTCTACCTTCTCGTCCTCGTCCACCTAAAAAGGTTGAATCCCAGGGGGTGAGACAATTGAAAATTGTCCCAGCGAGAGATATAACTCTCCGCCAGAAACATTATTATTGCAGTTTAATAGAATAAAGTTGAGCAGAAGAATCATATTTTTTAACTGCAGCTAAATCAATATCTGAACAAATTAGAGCAATATTCTTATTCCAAGCATTTTAGCTATAACTTAATAAAGTAGCATGTTACTTATCCAATAATGAATTGAAGGACATATATAACATTTATCTATCTAAGGTATGCTAAGAAAGGTAACATCAACCAGTGATTCTTGTATTTCAACCTTAAGCAAATACGCTACATGACTAATTACATTTTACAATCATATTTAAGCCCTGAGAAGATGAGGTATACCGCTCATACTCCAACCGACCACCATTACGGAAAGCATCGGTGCCACACAAGGTTAATGGAAGAGCCAGACTCTAAGACCTCATCCTTCTCGGTCAGTACGAGATTATTCGGCAGAGACATCACATGTCAAACTGCAATTAGCTTGCCAGGGTATATTGGCATCCTCGCTATAGAGTTATAGCCCGCATCATATACTCTCTTCAGGGTTATGGCTCGTAGCCAATGCCTGGTATCATATCATGGAGTCATGGCCCGTAGCCATACTCATACTGGGGTATGGACTGTAACCAATCTCGTACATAGGACATAGCTCGCAACCATTCCTATAGGGCATGAGGATATAATTGCCCAATTACCCCCACATATTCAAAAATATGCGCTCCGAGTTTAACTCGTTTCACCATTCAGCAAATTCTAACGTTGATGGATCTATGGTCAGGGAAACTACATTATATGTTATCACTTGATTAATTAAATGTATTACCATATTCTTTTAGCATCAACAAGTTTCCAAACATTAGTTATTATATTAGTTGCTAGAAGGAATGTGTAATACTTCCATCAAGTATTGTTCAAACCTTTAATAAAGCATTGGGATCTCACAACCTCATCTCATCAGGGGTATTCTCATCCCTTAATAAACTCATCATTATGATTATAGAAAATTGGTATTCAAACCCTCAGTTTAACATAGAACAATTGTTACCATTTATCAGGTAACAAATACCTTTAGGTCGTTTGACTAAGGTAAACATGATACTTGCTACACAAGCGTCTCACATGGCTCACAAAGCCCATTTCATCTCTTGTTACCTCTCACTAGGCAACAAAGCATGTTATGGCTCGCAAGGCCCATTAACAATAATAAATGAAACATCATAGCTCATACCTGGCTATGCTCATCATCTCATGATACCTGCATGGTTAGTATACTTGATAACATTTATATCAATTATATTTTAGCACCATGCTATACAAAGTAACACCACTTATACCCTTATTAGGGTTAGGGTTTTCCCAATTCATATCAATCAGGGTTACTCATCCTCTTACACAAATTAGAGCTAGGTTTTTAAAATTAGGGTTTCATAATACATAGCATCACCCTGGATTAGGGTTTCATATCACATTACCCTATATCAGGGTTTCACATTACATACTTACCTTGAATTAAGGTTTGTTATAACATTTCCCCTAAAATTAGGGTTTCATGTAGCTTTACCCAAAATTAGGGTTTTCATGAAGCATTCCCTTAAATTAGGGTTTTTCATTAAAATACCCTGAATTAGGGTTTCTTATATCATTACCCTAAATTAGGGTTACACCATCACCCTAGATTAGGGTTTCACCTAGCTTTACCTTAAATTAGGTTTAGAGCTCATCAACCGTCTCGATTAGGGTTTAATGATCTCATCATCATGGATCAAACCCTAATTACATATTTTATTCATGTTGAAAGTGTTGAGGATTAATCACTACATGATTATCACTAATGTATAACTTCCTCTCTCTTATCCTCTCTAGGAGGTTAATTACTTTAATCTCAATTAGATTGAATCAACTTGAATGAAGAGTTGACATAGTGTATTAAGTCATTGCTTCCATAAGCATCAAAGGTTAATCACTCTAAAGGTACTAATCACCTAAGTACTTTAGAGGTACAACAACTAGATTTAAATTTGATATATACCATTAACAATCAAGGGGTTCATTGGTATTTCATAACCTTAGGTCTCCAAATGGTTTTGGTTACCCTGAGTCTTCAAACGGTTTTGACCTTCTTGTACTCCAAACGGTTTTGAAACCATTTGCCCTCCAAACGGTTTTGAATCCATTTGGGCACTCAACTTATGAAATCGTTTGAACAAATTATCATTGAAACCGAATGGACAACCCAACATTGAAACCGATTGAATATTGAAACCGATTGGACAATTCAAATGGTTTGAGACCGTTTGATCTCAAATGGTTTTGAGACCGTTTGATTCCAAATGGTTTCAAGACCGTTTGGTCCAAACCACCTCAAAACTGATTTGACCAATTAAGGTTTCCAACATCAAATTGATTTAGGATTTGTACTCATTGAACCATCCATGAAATGAACTATTGAAAGTACATCAGATTGTAGCCCTTGGATCTCCAACCATCCACCACAATCAACCATTGACCTCCAAACGGTCTTGAGACCGTTTGGGTCAATCAACCTTGAAATCGATTCCCTCAACTAGGGTTTCAATCTATTCAATCATTTAGGGCTTGCAATTGGTGGATCATACATACATGGAACCTTTTAAATAATTGGAACCATTGGATAATCATCCAACCACATTAGCATTTGATCTACAAACGGTTTGAGTCCTCTTGACCTCAAACGGTCTTGAGACCGTTTGATCACCAAAAAGCAAAATTGTTTGCACATGTTCTATGTTAAGGTGTGTGCTTAAGATGACATCATCATCTTCAAGCTTGAAACCTTCGAAATCCATTGTGATCCTTGTGGTGAATTCAACAACCAATCAAAAGGAAATCTGAAAGTAAAGGAGGAATCAACATATGATAAAGGAATGAAATCAATAACAATGTTTAAGGGTTCAGGTTATATAACCCGCCTTCAAAATTGAATCCAAGCTTCAAACTTCATGTTCTCAATGGTGAATGAAGCTTCCTCAACTTCCCAAGGCTCGTCCTCAAGTCTTTGAGTGAAATAAATGGCTAAGGTTGAAGATTGAATGAAGAAAAGAAGAAATTAAGCATTGAATTTCATTTTTTACCATGAAATAAAGGTTGAAGATGATTAAGGAGCTCACCTACAGGTTGGGGCACGTCCTCATATTTCTCCTAAGCTCCCTTGTGCACGGCCAAAGCAAGGAAAGAAAAAGGGATCAAAAAAAAACTTTCACGTGGGTTGAAAATGGAATGTATATAAGGGAATTTCAATGAGAGAGAAAGTGATAAATAATTCCTTCAACTCCCAAAATTGGTGCCACATACTCCCCTCCATCCCTTTCATATGAATCCATCTCCCCCACCTTGTAATTCCTCTTCATTATCCATGAATTAAAAGAAGACAAATTAAGCACCTTAATCAATATAATAATAATATCCAAAATTGAGTGGATATTACTTTTCTTTAACTAATGTGAGTGGGCTCTCCACTCACTTTAGATATTTCAGTGCCATTGCAAGGTACAAGGACGTCCATACTTATACAAATTCAACCATCTCATTTTTGGTTGAAGGGCAATTCAATTAATATATTTATTTTTGCATTAAATTGAATTAGGATTATAATTATGCTTAAATCTTAATTATTTTAATATCAAGATTCTCTCTCCTCCAAAGTGATTCAAATGAGACACCCCGCTCATTTTATTTTCTCTACATGATGCCAAGAAACATGAGGCATATTGAACCCTAGGTTTTGGATAATTTGCATATTACACCAAAACTAGGTTTTAATGCACAACATTACTCAACAAGTTCTTTCTTGGTACTCAGGCTTCCACAAGCTATACCTCTGCATCATTTCACTCTTATTATGCTTCAACACTCGAGGAACATTTTATCATGTAACATTTGCAAGTTAACCCCTCAACTTGGGTAATTTGCACTTTAGTCCAAAACAAGCAAAACAATGTTTCAACATTATTCAAAAAGGATTAAAATTGAAACATAAGTTCCTCTTGGGCCTTAATTACTTTTCAGGAAATAAGAGAAAGCATATAATTAACTTTATTAAGCAAAACATCTAGGGTTAAAGCATAACCCAGGTCAGGGATGTTACAAATTATCCACCCCTAACAGGGATTTCGTCCCCAAAATCATCAAGAGAAAAGAGAAGGGTAATTACTCCTCATCTCTTCCTCTAGCTCCCACGTAGCTTCTTCAATGCCACGATGATGCCAGAGAACTTTCACAAGACATATGTTTTTCTTTTTCAGCTTTTTAATTCTTCTATCAAGGATCAACACAGGTCCTTCAACATATGATATATCATCATTTAATTCTACCTCCACAGGTTGCAAAACTAACTCTGTGTCAGGATGACACTTTCTCAGCATGGAGATATGGAACACTGGATGCAACTTATGCAGCTCGGGTGGCAACTCCAACTTATAGGCTACCTTTCCAATCCGTTCAAGGATTGGATAAGGCCCCATAAATCTAGGAGCTAACTTTCTCTTCTTCCCAAATCTAAGGACACCTTTCCAAGGTGAGACCTTGAGATATACTCTGTCTCCAACTTGGAATTCTAAGGGTCTTCGCCGTTTGTCAGCGTACGACTTCTGTCTATCATGTGTAGTCTTTAATTGTTGTTGTATTACTTTAATCTTCTCAGATGTCTGCTGCACAATCTCATGACCCAAAAGTTGATATTCTCCTATTTCATACCAACATAAAGGAGATCTACAACGTCTACCATATAATGCTTCATATGGTGCCATATCAATACTGTACTGATAGCGATTATTGTAAGCAAATTCTATCAAACTCAGTTGTAGATCCCAACTTACTACAAACTGAAGGACACATTCCCTAAGAAAATCCTCCAAAGTTTGTATGGTCCTCTCAGATTGTCCATCTGTTTATGGGTGAAAGGCAGTACTAAATGTTAACTGCATACCCAAAGCTTTATGTAGTCGTTCCCAAAAATGACTCATGAATTGGGGACCTCTATCATAAACAATTGTAACTGGTACCCCGTGTAAATGCACTATCTCATTTGTATATATTTGTGCAAGCTTCACAGCAGTATAGGTTGTTTTGACATGAAGGAAATGTGTTGTCTTAGTCAACCTATCAACTATCACCCAAATGGAATCATGACTTTTGGTTGTTCTGGGCAAACCAACCACAAAGTCCATGGTTACATGATCCCATTTCCACTGCGGTATAGGCAAAGGTTGCATTGTTCCTGTAGGATTTTGATGTTCAACTTTAACCTACTGACACACCGGACACTGCATAACAAAATCAGCTACATCCTTCTTCAATCCTGGCCACCAATACATATCCTTCAGGTTATGATACATTTTGGTGCTCCCTAGATGCATTGCATACATCGAAGAATGAGTTTCCTCCAAGACTAACTTCCTTAAGTCATTGGCACCAGGTACTACCATCCTACCATGGTAAAAGACTACCTAATCCTCTGACTCATGAAAGCCATCCCATTTCTCACTACCATACTCTGACCTAATCTACTAAACTACAACATCATCTTGTCGTGCTTATTTAATCTGCTATATCAGAGTAGGTTTCACTTGCATCTCAGCTAACAACCCGGCTAACAATGATTCCTTAAGTTGTACATTGTTTTGCCTCAAGGAGATAAGTATATCTCTTTTAAAGCACACTAAGGAATTCAACTGTGCTTTGTCTAGGGCTGGTGATGATGATTTCCTTCTTAGTGCATCAGCCACTACATTAGCCTTCCCTGGATGAAAATCAATTGTATAATTGTAGTCCTTGATTAACTCCATCCAGTGGCGTTGTCTCATGTTCAACTCATGTTGTGAAAAGATATATTTTAGATTCTTATGGTCTGTGAAAATCTGGAATGTTTCTCCATAAAGATAATGTCTCTAGATCTTTAAGGCATGGACCACAGCATCTAGTTCTAGAAAATGTGTCAGATAATTCTCCTTGTGTTTCTTAAGCTGTCGATAGGCAAAAGAATTCACTTGATTATCCTGCATCAACACACATCCTAGACCATCCTTAGATGCATCACAGAAAACTATGTACCCCTTCCCTTGCTCAGGTAACACCAGCACAGGTGCACTCGTTAGCCTTTCTTTCAACGACTGGAAAGAATGTTGACACTTGTCATTCCAGACAAAAGGAACGTCTTTCCTGGTCAACTTGGTTAGGGGCAAAGCTATAGAACTGAAGTTCTTAGTGAACCTCCTGTAGTAGCATGCCAGTCCAAGAAAACTACGAATCTCCATCGGTGTCTTTGGCTGTTCCCACTGCAGAACAGATTCCACCTTCTTAGGATTAACACGGATACCTGAGGCAGATATTACATGTCCTAGAAAAGAAACTTCTGGTAACCAGAACTCACATTTGCTAAACTTAGCATACAACTTATGTTATCTTAGCAAAGTTAAAGCCTGAAGGAGGTACTGCTCATGTTGTTGAGCATCTCTACTGTATATCAAGATGTCATCTATGAAGACTACTATGAACTGGTCAAGAAAAGGCCAAAAAATTCTATTCATGAGTTCCATGAATGCAGCTAGTGCATTAGTTAGTCCAAACGACATAACTATGAACTCATAGTGACCATACCTTGTCCTGAAGGCAGACTTAGGTATGTCACTCTCCTTGATACGCAACTAATGGTATCCTGACCTCAGATCTATCTTAGAAAAGATAGTTACACCATGCAACTGATCAAACAAGTCATCTATCCTTGGCAGAGGATACTTATTCTTTATAGTTACCTTATTTAAATGCCTATAGTCGATGCATAATCACATAGATCCATCCTTCTTCTTAACAAAGTGAACCGGAGCACCCCATGGTGAAGTACTCGGTCGAATAAAACCTTTCTCAAGCATTTTAGATATAACTTGATAAAGAAGCATGTTACTTATCCAATACTAAATTGAAGGACATATATAACATTTATCTATCTAAGGTATGCTAAGAAAGGTAACATCAACCAGTGATTCTCGTATTTCAACCTTAAGCAATTACGCTACACGGCTAATTACATTTTACAATCATATTTAAGCCCTGATAAGATGAGGTATACCGCTCATACTCCAACCGACCACGATTACGGAAAGCATCAGTGCCACACAAGGTCAATGGAAGAGTTGGACTCCAAGACCTCATCCTTCTCGGTCAGTACGAGATTATTTGGTAGAGACATCACATGTCAAATTGCAATTAGCTTTCCAGGGTATATTGGCATCTTTGCTATAGAGTTATATCCCGCAACATATACTCTCTTTAGGGTTATGGCCCGTAGCCAATGCCTGGTATCATATCATGGAGTCATGGCCCGTAGCCATACTCATACTGGGGTATGGTCAGTAACCAATCCCGTACATAGGATATAGCCCGCAGCCATTCCTATGGGGCATGAGGATATAATTGCCCAATTACCCCCACATATTCAAAAATATGCTCTCCGAGTTTAACTCGTTTCACCATTCAGCAAATTCTGACGCTGATGGATCTGTGGTCAGGGCAACTACATTATATGTTATCACTTGATTAATTAAGTGTATTACCATATTCTTTTAGCATTAACAAGTTTCCAAACATCGGTTATTATATTAGTTTCTAGAAAGAATGTGTAATACTTCCATCAAGTACTGTTCAAACCTTTAATAAAGCATTGGGATCTCACTCCCTCATCTCATCAGGGGTATTCTCATCCCTCAATAAACTCATCATTATGATTATAGAAAATGGGTATTCAAACCCTCAGTTTAACATAGAATAATTGTTACCATTTATCAGGTAACAAATACCTTCAGGTCGTCTGACTAAGGTAAACATGATACTTGCTACACAAGTGTCTCACATGGCTCACAAATCCCATTTCATCTCTTGTTACCTCTCACTAGGCAACAAAGCATGTTATGGCTCACAAGGCCCATTAACAATAATAAATGAAACATCATAGCTCATACCTGGCTATGCTCATCATCTCATGATACATGCATGGTTAGTATACTTGATAATAGTTATATCATTTATATTTTAGCACCATGCTATACAAAGTAACACCACTTATACCCTTATTAGGGTTAGGGTTTTCCCAATTCATATCAATCAAGGTTACTCATCCTCTTACACAAATTAGAGCTAGGTTTTCAAATTAGGGTTTCATAATACATAGCATCACCCTGGATTAGGGTTTCATATCACATTACCATGTATCAGGGTTTCACATTACATCCTTACCTTGAATTTTTCTTATAACATTTCCCCTAAAATTAGGGTTTCATGTAGCTTTACCCAAAATTAGGGTTTTCATGAAGCATTCCCTTAAATTAGGGTTTTTCATTAAAATACCTCAAATTAGGGTTTCTCGTATCATTACCCTAAATTAGGGTTACACCATCACCCTAGATTAGGGTTTCATCTAGCTTTACCTTAAATTAGGGTTAGAGCTCATCAACCTTCTTGATTAGGGTTTCATGATCTCATCATCATGGATCAAACCCTAATTACATATTTTATTCATGGTGAAAGTGTTGAGGATTAATCACTACATGATTATCACTCATGTATAAGTTCCTCTCTCTCATCCTCTCTAGGAGTTTAATTACTTTAATCTTGATTAGATTGAATCAACTTGAATGAATAGTTGACATAGTGTATTAAGTCATTGCTTCCATAAGCATCAAAGGTTAATCACTCTAAAGGTACTAATCCCCTAAGTACTTTAGAGGTACAACCACTGGATTTAACTTTGATATATACCATTAACAATCAAGGGGTTAATTGGTCTTTCATAACCTTAGGTCTCCAAATGGTTTTGGTTACCCTAAATCTTCAAACGTTTTGACCTTCTTGTACTCCAAATGGTTTTGAAACCGTTTGCCCTCCAAACAGTTTTGAAACCATTTGGGCACTCAACTTATGAAATCGTTTGAACAAATTATCATTGAAACTGAATGGACAACCCAACATTGAATCTGATTGAATATTGAAACCGATTGGACAATTCAAACGATTTGAGACTATTTGATCTCAAACGGTTTTCAGACCATTTGATTCCAAACAGTTTCAAGACCGTTTGGACTCAAACGGTCTTGAGACCGTTTGGTCCAAACCACCTCAAAACCGATTGGACCAATTAAGGTTTCCAACATCAAATCGATTTAGGATTTGTACTCATTGAACCATCCATCAATTGAACTATTGAAAGTACATCAGATTGTAGCCCTTGGATCTCGAACCATCCACCACAATCAACCATTGACCTCCAAATGGTCTTGAGACCGTTTGACCTCCAAACGGTCTTGAGACCGTTTGGGTCAATCAACCTTGAAATAGATTCCCTCAACTAGGGTTTCAATCAATTCAATCGTTTAGGGCTTGCAATTGGTGGATCATACATACATGGAACCTTTTAAAATTCAATTAATTGGAACCATTGGATAATCATCCAACCACATCAGCATTTGACCTACAAATGTTTTGAGTCCTCTTGACCTCAAACAGTCTTGAGACCATTTGCCCTCAAACGGTCTTGAGACTGTTTGGTGTCAAACGGTCTTTAGACCATTTGATCACCAAAAAGCAAAACCGTTTGCACATGTTCTATGTTGAGGTGTGTGCTTAAGATGACATCATCATCTTCAAGCTTTAAACCTTCAAAATCCATTGTGATTCTTGTTGTGAATTCAACAACCAATCAAAAGGAAATCTGAAAGTAAAGGAGGAATCAACATATGATAAAGGAATGAAATCAATAACAATGTTTAAGGGTTCAAGTTATATAACCCACCTTCAAAATTGAATCCAAGATTCAAGATTCACGTTCTCAATAGTGAATGAAGCTTCCTCAACTTCCCAAGGCTTGTCCTCCAGTCTTTGAGTGAAATGAATGGCTAAGGTTGAAGATTGAATGAAGAAAAGAAGAAATTAAGCATTGAATTTCGTTTTTTACCATGAAATCAAGGTTGAATATGATTAAGGAGCTCACCTACATGTTTGGGCACGTCCTCCTATTTCTCCTAATCTCCCTTGTACACGGCCAAAGCAAGGAAAGAAAAAGGGATCGAAATAAAAAACCTTTCATGTGGGTTGAAAATGGAATGTATATAAGGGAATTTCAATGAGAGAGAAAGTGATAAATAATTCCTTCAACTCCCAAAATTGGTGCCACATACTCCCCTCCATCCCTTGCATACGAAGCCATCTCCCCACCTTGTAATTCCTCTTAAGTATCCATGAATTAAAAGAAGACAAATTAAGCACCTTAATCAATATAATAATAATATCCAAAATTGAGTGGATATTACTTTTTCTTTAACTAATGTGAGTGGGCTCTCCATTCACTTTAGATATTTCGGTTCTATTGCAAGGCACAAGGACATCCATACATATAAAAATTCAACCATATCATTTTTGGTTGAAGGGAAATTCAATTAATATATTTATTTTTGCATTAAATTGAATTAGGATTTCAATTATGCTTAAATCTTAATTATTTTAATATCAAGATTCTCTCTCCTCCAAAGTGATTCAAATGAGACGCCCCTCTCATTTTATTTTCTCTACATGATGCCAAGAAACATGAGGGACTCTCTAGAGGTGGTATTTTGCATATTGAACCCTAGGTTTTGGGTAATTTGCACATTACACCAAAACTAGGTTTTAATGCACAACATTGCTCAACAAGTTCTTTCTTTGTACTCAGGCTTCCACAAGACATACCTCTACATCATTTCACTCTTATGATGCTTCAACACTTGTGGAACATTTTATCATGTAACATTTGCAAGTTAACCCCTCAACTTGGGTAATTTGCACTTTAGTCCAAAACAAGCAAAATAGTGTTTCAACATTATTCAAAAAGGATTAAAATTGAAACATAAGTTCCTCTTGGGCCTTAATTACTTTTTAGGAAATAAGAGAAAGCATATAATTAACTTTATTAAGCAAAACATATAGGGTTAAAGCATAACCCAGGTCAGGGATGTTACAAATTATCCACCCCTAACAGGGATTTCGTCCCCGAAATCATCAAGAGAAAAGAGAAGCGTACTTCCTCCTCATCTCTTCCTCTAGCTCCCACATAGCTTATTCAATGCCACGATGATGCCAGAGAACTTTCATAAGACATATGTTTTTCTTTTTTAGCTTTTTAATTTTTCTATCAAGGATCAACACAGGTCCTTCAACATATGATATATCATCATTTAATTCTACCTCCACAGGTTGCAAAACTAACTCTGTGTCAGGATGACACTTTCTCAGCATGGAGATATGGAACACTGGATGCAACTTATGCAGCTCGGGTGGCAACTCCAACTTATAGGCTACCTTTCTAATTCGTTCAAGAATTGGATAAGGCCCCATAAATCTAGGAGATAACTTTCCCTTCTTCCCAAATCTAAGGACACCTTTCAAAGGTGAGACCTTGAGATATACTCTGTCTCCAACTTGGAATTCTAAGGGTATTCATTGTTTATCATCGTACGACTTCTGTCTATCATGTGCAGTCTTTAATTGTTGTTGTATTACTTTAATCTTCTTAGTTGTCTGCTGCACAAGCTCAGGACCCAAAAGTTGATATTCTCCTATTTCATACCAACATAAAGGAGATCTACAACGTCTACCATATAATGCTTCATATGGTGCCATATCAATACTATGTGGATAGCAATTATTATAAGCAAATTCTATCAAACTCATGTGTAGATCCCAACTTCCTACAAACTGAAGGACACATGCCATAAGAAAATCCTCCAAAGTTTGTATGGTCCTCTCAAATTGTCCATCTCTCTATGGGTGAAAGGCAGTACTAAACCTTAACTGCGTACCCAAAGATTTATGTAGTCATTCCCAAAAATGACTCATCAACTAGGGACCTCTATCAGAAACAATTGTAACTGGTACCCCATGTAAACGCACTATCTCATCTGTATATATCTCTGGAAGCTTCTCAGCAGTATAGGTTGTTTTGATAGGAAGGAAATGTGTTGTCTTAGTCAACCTATCAACTATCACCCAAATGGAATCATGACGTTTGGTTGTTCTGGGCAAACCAACCACAAAGTCCATGGTCACATGATCCCATTTCCACTTCGGTATAGGAAATGGTGGCATTGTTCATGTAGGCTTTTTATGTTCAACTTTAACCTGCTGACACACCGGACACCGCATAACAAACTCAGCTACATCCTTCTTTAATCCTGGCCACCAATACATATCCTTCAGGTTATGATACATTTTGGTGCTCCCTGGATGCATTGCATACATTGAAGAATGAGCTTCTTCCAAAACTAACTTCCTTAAGTCATTGGCATCAGGTACTACCATCCTACCATGGTAACAGACTACCTGATCCTCTGACTCAAGAAAGCCATCTCATTTCTCACTACCATACTCTGACCTAATCTGTTGAACTACAACATCAACTTGTTGTGCTTCTTTAATCTGCTGTCTCAGAGTAGGTTTCACTTGCATCTCACCTAACAGCCTGACTAACAATGATACCTTAAGTTTTACATTATTTTGCCTCAAGGAGATAAGTATATCTCTTTTAAAGCACACTAAGGAATTCAACTGTTCTTTATCTAGGGCTGGTGATGATGATTTCCTTCTTAGTGCATCAGCCACTACATTAGCCTACCCTGGATGATAATCAATTGTACAATCATAGTCCTTGATTAACTCCATCCAGCGACGTTGTCTCATGTTCAACTCATGTTGTGAAAAGATATATTTTAGATTCTTATGGTCTATGAAAATCTGGAATGTTTCTCCATAAAGATAATGCATCCAGATCTTCAAGGCATGGACCACAGTAGCTAGTTATAGATCATGTATCGTATAATTCTCCTCGTGTTTCTTAAGCTGTCGAGAGGCAAAAGAAATCACTTGATTATCCTGCATCAACACACATCCTAGACCATTCTCAAATGCATCACAGAAAACTATGTACCCCTTCCCTTTCTCAGGTAACACCAGCACAGGTGCACTCGTTAGCCTTTTTTTCAATGACTGGAAAGAATGTTGACACTTGTCATTCCAGACAAAAGGAACCTCTTTCCTGGTCAACTTGGTTAGGGGTAAAGCTATAGAACTGAAGTTCTTAATGAACCTCCTGTAGTAGCCTGCCAGTCCAAGAAAACTACGAATCTTCATCGGTGTCTTTGGCTGTTCCCACTGAAGAACAGATTCCACCTTCTTAGGATCAACATGGATACCTGAGGCAGATATTACATGTCCTAGAAAAGAAACTTCTGGTAACCAGAACTCACACTTGCTAAACTTAGCATACAGCTTATGTTCTCTTCGCAAAGTTAAAGCCTGACGGAGGTACGACTCATGCTGTTGAGCATCTCTACTGTATATCAAGATGTCATCTATGAAGACTACTATGAACTAGTCAAGAAAAGGCCGGAAAATTCTATTCATGAGTTCCATGAATGTAGTTGGTGCATTAGTCAGTTCAAATGACATAACTATGAACTCATAGTGACCATACCTTGTCCTGAAGGCAGACTTAGGTATGTCACTC
The DNA here is from genome assembly GCA_963693085.1 of Alisma plantago-aquatica. Classification (NCBI taxonomy): domain Eukaryota; kingdom Viridiplantae; phylum Streptophyta; class Magnoliopsida; order Alismatales; family Alismataceae; genus Alisma; species Alisma plantago-aquatica. The sequence continues at coordinate 213,702,570 of OY856412.1, forward strand.
TCCTTGATACACAACTGATGGTATCCTAACCTCAGATCTATCTTAGAAAAGATAGTTGCACCACACAATTGATCAAACAAGTTATCTATCTTTGGTAGATGATACTTATTCTTTATAGTTACCTTATTTAACTGCCTATAGTCGATGCATAATCGCATAGATCCGTCCTTCTTCTTAACAAATAGAACCGGAGCACCCCATGGTTAAGTACCCGGTCGGATAAAACTTTTCTCAAGAAACTCCTGTAGCTATTTCTTGAGCTCTGCCATCTCGGCAGGTGCCATTCTATATAGTGTTTGTGCTATTGGTTGTGTGCCCGGGATTAGATTAATCTCAAAATCAATCTCTCAGGGTGGAGGTACACCTGGAAGTTCCTCATGGAATACATCTTCAAACTCCCTAACTATCGGAACTTCAGAAAGATTAGAACTCTCTATCGTGGTGTCTATCACATGTGCCAAGAATGCAAAGCATCCTTGTCTCATCAGCTTCTCAACTACCATAGATGGCACAAGATAGGTTGGAAGAATCTTTCTATCTCCCTAAAAGATCCATGTGTCACCATCATCTGTGAACACAGCTTGCTTGGAATCACAATCCAAGACAACCTTATACTTTTCTAGGGTGTCCATCCAAAGAATTATATCAAACTCATGCATCTCAAGTGGGATAAGATCCACCTAAATGTGATGTTCAGAAAAGGAAAGAATGTAGGGAGAACACACCTCTCGTAACACTGCAGATCCCAACAACGGGGTTTCTAACCACAGACTATCCGCTCTGTGACTAATAGTCATATTGCAGTCAAGGATCACTCTTCTAGTGATAAAGGAATGCATAGCACCCAGATCAATTAAAACAGATACGAAGTAGGATAAAGACATATCAAAATAAAATAGTTCCATCTGACCTGTCACAACTCGAGGGTTGACTACTGCTTCAGGTTGATTCATCACATAGAATCTTGTCGTTGCTTGTTGTTGACCATGTGCTCGATTGTTGAGTGCCGACGAACCATCTTGGGACCCTTACCCACGTCCTCGAGTGCCACTTGAAAACTAACTTCTCTGAGAGCTTTGTTGACTCTGCCTCTGGGGTGGAGTCACCATTATGTTCCCGACTGGACAATCCCTTGCCAGATGTCCCACTTGTCTACATTGATGATAGATCATGGTCTCAGGATAGGGTCTATGAGGTCTAGTCACTGATGTTGATGCTATGTTGCGGGCTCTATTTGGAACAAAGCTATGGCCCCTACTCGTACTTGACATCCATTGCGTATGGGTATTGAATCTTGATGGTGTTGCCGGTGCAGAAAACCTTGGCTTCTTAAAGCCTTTATACCTTTGTCCTTGAAACTGAGTATACACCTTCTTACCACTGGTTTGTTGTTTCTCAATCACAGACTGGTCTATCCATCTAAAGGACTCCACAAACGTGGCAACCATCTCCCTATTCTCCAAAGCAGACACAGGAGTGGTCAATTTAGCGTTCAACCCCTTCTCAAAATGTTGAATTCTTTCCTCATCGGTAGCTGCCATATGAGGACAGAAACACAAAAGCTCCATGAACTTAGTGTCATACTCACTAATGTTCATCGGTCCTTGTCTTATCTTCTCAAACTGAGATATCTTTTCATCTAGGTAAGTCTTGGGGAAGTATCTAGTGACGAATTCTTGTCGGAATTCTTCCCATCCGACCTCGACACCTGGCCTCTTGCCCTCTTCTATTGTCCACCAGTGGCCAACACTCCCTTTTAAAAGGTACATTGCATGTCTCACCTTTTCGAATTCTGAGATATTGAGGATTCTGAAAGCCTTCTCCAGCTCAGTCAACCATAAGTCATCATCTGTTGGGTCAGTTGTACCAGCCTACTTTGTGCCTCCTACCCGGGGAAGCCTCTCAAAAGTCTTGCCAGCTCACTGTCCCTCATTATGGGTTGGTGCCCTAGGTACATGTGGTGGCATCATGTCCGCCATATGCGTCATGGTTGCCATGAACTGCCCAAACAGAGCATGGAAAGCTGGGTTCTCTATCATGGTTGGGTCAAACTGGGGATGTTCAGGTGCTAGTTCCTCCCTAGCTCGGTCCCTTGCACCTCCTCCTGGTGCAGCAACACTGCTCTCAGCAGCATGTTCTTCGTGTGATCCAGACATCTTCAAGTTCTTCTTCTCCTCCTATATGAGCAGAAGTCACTATCAGATAAACTGGAAGACACTAAAATAGACTCAACTGTTGGCTAAATTGGACATTATTATAATCCCTTTATTTTGATGATGAAAAACATTTCATTCTTGTGGATCTAACGTGCTACTTGAGTGTTGCAGGAACTAGGTGGATGACACAACTTTGAAAGATCTAAAATGTGCACAATGTGTTAATTTCATGATTGTAATCAAATGTAAAATCTTGTACAAGATATATAATGTACAAGTACTTAGACATCATGTAAATCAAGCGTTAGATCTTCCCTAGCCAATCACAACACTTAGATAGGTCATCCCCCAAAACAGTGTCACATATGCACACTCATACACACACTTAGTACTTAGTTTAAAATGTTGAAACAGGGTCATTCTCGGTCAACAAACTCCTCGACCGAGACACTCTCGGTCGAAAAATTCCTCGACCGAGATTGACCCAAGTAGCCGTTAGACACAGCAGACAAAGTAGTTGGGAGTTGGATCAGAACGTTATATACACTTGACTCCAGACAGTCCCTCGGTCGACAAAACTTCGACCGACTGGGATCTCGGCCGACAATTCCTCGACTGAGAATGTCTCTGTCTGCACTTTTCAGGATTGATTAACTAGTCATTGTTAGTGCAACTAATGGATACCTAACAGCTAGTTGAGCACTTAGAACCCCCTAGAATGTGTCTAGAACGTCCTTAAGCATCAATAGGCCATTCCTATAAATAGGACAAGCCATAGGACACCCAAACTACACTTGTGCTACACTTGAGCATTCATACTAGCAATTGACAATTCATTCTTGTGAGCAACTGAGCAATTCCTACATTGGCTATACATTTCCATTGCTCTAATTTCGTGTCCTATAGGCTAGCATCTCCTACCCACAACACTTACACTTTTATATACATTGGTTAGGAGATCAAAATGCTTGATATAGGAAATCAAGCCTTGTGCTACAACGATATTGTAATTTCTGTTTTTCCTTCTTGTTCCTTTTTATCCTTTGTACTCTCCTTGCTACTTCTAGGGTTGGAGGCTGCGGATTGGAGAGGGTTTGACTTCTCAGGAGGAGAAGGTGGACTTTGGACTACTTCAAGAAGGTTGTCTCAATGGGAAGCTACTTCAAGAGGAAGGATACTTCAAGGGGGAGCTTGAGGTTACTTCAAGGAAGGCTGCTTCAAGGTTGGTGAGACTACTTCTAGGTGAAGGTTGTCTGAAGGGTTTGGTGAAAGATTTGTAATTTTATGTAATATCCTTGCGAGGTAATAAAATTTAATTTTTTCAAAATCCCGGTTGGGTAAGCAACCGGGTAGTGGATTGACTGCCTTAGTATTTGCTAAGGTTGGAACCACTCTAAATCCTTGTCCCCTTGTCCAATATTTTTGTGGTTGCTTGCTTTGGTTAAATTATTATTAAAAATATCATAAAACCCTATTCACCCCCCCCTCTAGTGGTTTTTCATCAACAACCTTAATCCTATGTCTCTGTAGACTCAGCGAACCTAGAGCTTTGATACCAACTAAACTGAGACGACCCAACACCAGATCAGACCGTCACAGTGTAATTAATTGTGGAATTAAACATAAGCAGCAGAATTACTGAAAATCACTAAAAATTAAAACCATTTACAAAGAAATCCAAACATAGGAAAACTCTTTTGTCAAGAACCAAAGTATTATATTTATATCCCAGTTCATAAGTACATATCATGTACCTTCTATTCTTGAGGATTATAAGCATCATCTGCCTTGTTAAAACTATACTCAAACAGAATAAAAATCTCGAGGCATCAAGTCAAAATCTTAGATCGATCATAAAAGCACTAACTTCTAACTCCTAGGACCTGAGAGTATAGATACGACTCATAGGACTCATATCTACATGACACGACAGTCAGTATCTCCACCTGAGATGTTACTGTTGTCTCTATTGCTGCTGTCCTTCCCCTGTTGTAGGGTTTCTACCTCCTCATCCTCGTCCACCTAAAAAGGTTGAATCCCACGAGGGTGAGACAATTGAAAATTGTCCCAGCGAGATATATAACTCTCTGCCAGAAACATTATTATTGTAGTTTAATAGAATAAAGCTGAGTAGAAGAATCATATATTTTTAACAGCAACTAAATCAATATCTGAACAGATTAGAGCAATATTCTTATTCCAAGAATTTTAGTTATAACTTGATAAAACAAAATGTTACTTATCCAATAATGAATTGAATGACATATATAACATTTATCTGTCTAAGGTATGTTAAGCAAGGTAACATCAACCAGTGATTATCGTAGTTCAACCTTAAGCAAATATGCTACATGGCTGATTACATTTTACAATCATATTTAAGCCCTGAGAAGATGAGGTATATCGCTCATACTCCAACCGACCACGATTACAAAAGGCATCAGTACCACACAAGGTCAATAGAAGAGCCGGACTCCAAGGCCTCATCCTTCTTGGTCAGTACGAGATTATTCGGCAGAGACATCATGTGTCAAACTGCAATTAGCTTGCCAAGGTATATTGGCATCTTTGCTATAGAGTTATAGCCCACAACATATACTCTCTTTAGGGTTATAGCCCGCAGCAAATGCCTGGTATCATATCATGGAGTCATGGCCCGTAGCCATACTCATACTGGGTATGGTCCGTAACCAATCTCGTACATAGGATATAGCCCGCAGCCATTCCTATGGGGCATGAGGATATAATTCCCCAATTACACCCACATATTCAAAAATATGCGCTCTGAGTTTAACTCGTTTCACCATTCAGTAAATTTTGACGCTGATGGATCTGTGGTTAGGGCAACTACACTATATGTTATCACTTGATTAATTAAGTGTATTACCATATTCTTTTAGCATCAACAAGTTTCCAAACATCATTTATTATATTAGTTGCTAGAAAGAATGTGTAATACTTCCATCAAGTACTATTCAAACCTTTAATAAAGCATTGGGATCTCACTCCCTCATGTCATCATGGGTATTCTCATCCCTTAATAAACTCATCATTATGATTATAGAAAATGGGCATTCAAACCCTCAGTTCAACATAGAACAATTGTTACCATTTATCAGGTAACAAATACCTTCAGGTCGTCTGACTAAGGTAAACATGATACTTGCTACACAAGCGTCTGACATGGCTCACAAAGCCCATTTCATCTCTTGTTACCTCTCACTAGGCAACAAAGCATGTTATGACTCACAAGGCCCATTAACAATAATAAATGAAACATCATAGCTCATACCTGGCTATGTTCATCATCTCATGATACATGCATGGTTAGTATACTTGATAATAGTTATATCAATTATATTTTAGCACCATGCTATACAAAGTAACACCACTTATACCCTTATTAGGGTTAGGGTTTTCCCAATTCATATCAATTAGGGTTACTCATCCTCTAACACAAATTAGAGCTAGGTTTTCAAATTAGGGTTTCATAATACATAGCATCACCCTGGATTAGGGTTTCATATCACATTACCCTATATCAGGGTTTCACATTACATCCTTACCTTGAATTAAGGTTTCTTATAACATTTCCCCTAAAATTAGGGTTTCATGTAGCTTTACCCAAAATTAGGGTTTTCATGAAGCATTCCCTTAAATTAGGTTTTTTCATTAAAATACCCTGAATTAGGGTTTCTCATATCATTACCCTAAATTAGGGTTACACCATCACCCTAGATTAGGGTTTTACCTAGCTTTACCTTAAATTAGGGTTAGAGCTCATCAACCTTCTCGATTAGGGTTTCATGATCTCATCATCATGGATCAAACCCTAATTACATATTTTATTCATGTTGAAAGTGTTGAGGATTAATCACTACATGATTATCACTCAAGTATAAGTTCCTCTCTCTCATCCTCTCTTGGAGGTTAATTACTTTAATCTTGATTAGATTGAATCAACTTGAATGAAGAGTTGACATAGTGTATAAGTCATTGCTTCCATAAGCATCAAAGGTTAATCACTCTAAAGGTACTAATCACCTATGTACTTTATAGGTACAACCACTGGATTTAACTTTGATATATGCCATTACCAATAAAGGGGTTAATTGGTCTTTCATAACCTTAGGTCTCCAAACGGTTTTGGTTACCCTAAATCTTCAAATGGTCTTGACCTTCTTGTACTCCAAATGATTTTGAAACTATTTTCCCTCCAAACGGTTTTGAAACCGTTTGGCCACTCAACTTATGAAATCGTTTGAACAAATTATCATTGAAACCGAATGGACAACCCAACATTGAAACCGATTGAATATTGAAACCGATTGGACAATTCAAACGGTTTGAGACCATTTGATCTCAAATAGTTTTGAGACTGTTTGATTCCAAACGGTTTCAAGACCGTTTGGACTCAAACGGTCTTGAGACCGTTTGGTCCAAACCACCTCAAAACCGATTGGACCAATTAAGGTTTCCAACATCAAATTGATTTAGGATTTGTACCCATTAAACCATCCATCAATTGAACTATTGAAAGTACATCAGATTGTAGCCCTTGGATCTCCAATCATCCATCACAATCAACCATTGACCTCCAAATGGTCTTGAGACTGTTTGACCTCCAAATGGTCTTGAGACCGTTTGGGTCAATCAACCTTGAAATCGATTCCCTTAACTAGGGTTTCAATCAATTCAATCATTTAGGGATTGCAATTGGTGGATCATACATACATGGAACCTTTTAAAATTCAATTAATTGGAACCATTGGATAATCATTCAACCACATCAGCATTTGACCTACAAACAGTTTGAGTCCTCTTGACCTCAAACGGTCTTGAGACTGTTTGCCCTCAAACGGTCTTGAGACCGTTTGATCACCAAAAAGCAAAACTGTTTGCACATGTTCTATGTTGAGGTGTGTACTTAAGATGACATCATCATATTCAAGCTTGAAACCTTCGAAATTCATTGTGATCCTTGTGGTGAATTCAACAACCAATCAAAAGGAAATCAGAAAGTAAAGGAGGAATCAACATATGATAAAGGAATGAAATCAATAACAATGTTTAAGGGTTCAGGTTATATAACCTGCCTTCAAAATTGCATCCAAGCTTCAATCTTCACGTTATCAATGGTGAATGAAGCTTCCTCAACTTCCCAAGGCTCTTCCTCAAGTCTTTGAGTGGAATGAATGGCTAAGGTTGAAGATTGAATAAAGAAAAGAAGAAATTAAGCATTGAATTTCGTTTTTTACCATGAAATCAAGGTTGAAGATGATTAAGGAGCTCACCTACAGGTTGGGGCACGTCCTCCTGTTGCTCCTAAGCTCCCTTGTGCACAGCCAAAGCAAGGAAAGAAAAAGGGATCGAAAAAAAACCTTTCATGTGGGTTGAAAATGGAATCTATATAAGGGAATTTCAATTAGAGAGAAAGTGATAAATAATTCCTTCAACTCCCAAAATTGGTGCCACATACTCCCCTTCATCCCTTGCATACGAAGCCATCTCCCCCAACTTGTAATTCCTCTTCATTATCCATGAATTAAAAGAAGACAAATTAAGCACCTTAATCAATATAATAATAATATCCAAAATTGAGTGGATATTACTTTTTCTTTAACTAATGTGAGTGGGCTCTCCACTCACTTTAGATATTTCAGTGCCATTGCAAGGCACAAGGACGTCCATACTTATACAAATTCAGCCATCTCATTTTTTTTTTAAGGGCAATTCAATTAATATATTTACTTTTTCATTAAATTGAATTAGGATTTCAATTATGCTTAAATCTTGATTATTTTAATATCAAGATTCTCTCTCCTCCAAAGTGATTCAAATGAGGCGCCCCTCTCATTTTCTTTTCTCTACATGATGCCAAGAAACATGAGGGACTCTCTAGAGGTGGTATTTTGAATATTGAACCATAGGTTTTGGGTAATTTGCACATTACACCAAAACTAGGTTTTAATGCACAACATTGCTCAATAAGTTCTTTCTTGGTACTCAGGCTTCCACAAGCCATACCTCTACATCATTTCACTCTTATGATGCTCCAACACTTGAGGAACATTGTATCATGTAACATTTGCAAGTTAACCCCTCAACTTGGGTAATTCGCACTTTAGTCCAAAATAAGCAAAATAGTGTTTCAACATTATTCAAAAAGGATTAAAATTGAAACATAAGTTCCTCTTGGGCTTTAATTACTTTTCAAGAAATAAGAGCAAGCATATAATTAACTTTATTAAGCAAAATATCTTGGGTTAAAGCATAACCCAGGTCAGGGATGTTACAATAAGAGCTTGAAATATATTTTCACCCAGAAGGATACAAATCTTAGACAGCGGAAACAGTTAGAATTGATCAAGGATTATGATGTGATGATAGATTATCATCCTGGAAAGGCAAATGTGGTATCAGATTCCCTCAGCAGGAAGTCAAGTTCAACAGCTGATGCATTCTCTATGGCATGTTTCAAGAGAGACATGCTAGTAGAAATGTGGAAGTTAAACTTAGACTTAGGGGTGACAGAGCAAAGTGGTTTGATTGCACAGATGCAAGTCAAGCCTACTTTTTATGATCAGATCAAGGAACTTCGGTAGAGTGACAGTGAGTTACAGCAGATCATGCAGGATATGACAAGGGGAAAAAGACTAGAGTTTAGGTTTTTAGATGAAGGTTTGTTGTATCAGCATGACATGTTGTGTGTACCTGGAGACAATGATTTGAAAGAATAGATTCTTGAGGAAGCACATGCATGTTGGGTTTTAGGGAGACAGAGAAGGTAGCTGAAACAAAAAAATTTCTTCTCCCCAAACCCAAAATAAAGGAAACGCATCGACGTCTATACAATAGGAAGGATGGTTTGTGGAGGCGTACCTTGTCTCGAGGCTTGCTTGGAGATGCTACCTCGTGGCTTGCACGATCTTTACCACCAATCTTGGACAGTGTCTATGTAGCTCCTGGTCTCACCGAGACTGTCAGCTTCTGGTCTCACTGGGACTGTCGAGATTGACAGCTATCCTCTGAGCGGCAGAAGTCTTCCGCCTCTGAAGTAGTCTACACGGACCACCTGGAACTCTGATCTCCTTGTCCCACAACGAATCAGAAGGAGTCGCACCCTCCTATCGGCGTACTAATCACTGACACACTCTCCTATCACCAGTCACTTTCTATAGTTGTCTTTCCCTTACTGCGCCTCCCTTATCGGGTAGCACTTGTACGGGCTCTCTCGAATACCAAAACCAGAGAGAACGACAACTTTGCAGAGCAATTGGTGCACTGAGTTGTTGTTCTGAGAAGCCCCCACTATCCATATATATATAGGAGGGTCATGGGATAGGGTTCTCTACCCCGGGCAATGCAGGATTAAAGTAGGAGTAGAAGGGTTCGATATTTTCCACAAAACAACCAACTGCGCCACCTAAACCGGTCATTTCATGCATGAAACGGTCAGTTGGGGAGTTGAGCCGATCAATTTACACCTCAACCGATCAGTTGGGCACCTGAGCTGATCGCTTCACTTCTGAGCCAATTGGTTCGTGGTCCTGATCCAACTCAAATTGACTTTCAAATTTGTTTCCGATTAATCAAATATTAATCCTTGTCCAAATCGAATTTGTACAAGTGAAACAAATTGTATTTGCAAAATAGTCTTCTAACTTTTCAAACGATCTTGGTTGGTCACATGAATCGACCGGTTCAACAATTGAGCTGATCGTTTCATGACACATGAGCCGATTGTCTCACCAGTTGAGCCGATTGGTTCACCAACCTGAGCCGATCGGTTCATCCCATGAGTCGATCGGTTGGGGCAGTAGACTTTGCAAAATCAATCAATCGCAGTTTCAATCAATCTGATACTCTAATCAATCGGTCCAACACCTTGAATACTATGATACTAAGATATCAATTGATTGAGTGTTTAATTGAACTACTAAACTCCTTTAGTAATCAATCTAAGCATCATTTGTGGATAAACCCCTCTTCCAGGTTAAATCCTATGTGTGTGACCCTGCAGGTCCTTTTCGGAAGTTTGCATCAGTGTAACTCTTTACAGTGAACCCTTCCTTATTTCCATAGAACTACTACTTCTCAAGTACTTATCAAGTTCTTGTGGTATTCCAATAACCCTTACTGGAACTAGACAGACATCCACTTGTCATGTCCCACATATGAGTTATCAGGATGAGCATATCATATATACAAGATGAATGCCTTTTATTCTTGCCATGTCCATACATGCAAGATAATGGGATGATTGCATACATGATAGATCCATATCTATTCTTAGTGTTCCCATTCTTAATAAGAATTGGAAACTTGGCCTTGGGATACTAACTCTATGTAACATAGGCAAGTTTTCTCCCACTGAATCTGTGTATACTGAACCCTTCAGTATAGATTGCCAATGTATGCTTTCTCTTTTCAGGTCAAGAGGTTTTCGAGAACTATCTCTATTCCTATCACATAGGAAATGTCTCTATCTTCCCTAAAGATAATTTCCACTTTGGATTTCCATTCTAGAACATTTCCATTTCACATCAACATGTGGAATGTGAATACGCTCCCACTAAATCACATATCCCTTCTTTGTCTTTGACATATCAGTCAAACCCTTTAACTATATCATCAAAGTAAAGATCTAGCTCTGAGTTGTTTGTACTTAATCAATCACATTGATTAATCTATTATAACTTATAGACTTCATTTGCATTAATGGATTCATAAACCTTATAGGTTGTGTCACGTACACATCCTTGTTTTATTCCTTATAGGAATGTGGTTTTAGTATCTGTATGCCAAATCTTTTAGTCATTAAGTTGCAATCAACAAGCATCATCCTTCTCAAAATGTTATCCATGTGTCTTAACGCTTAAGACTCATTCGCACTTATGTATTTCATCCCAATGGGTTCTACCATCAAGGTCATACCTTATGGTTCTTATGGAAGTCATTTAGGATGTAATGGTCATAAACCATAACTCAAAATCTGGTTCCTAGATAGTTGACTCATCACATGACCAACTCATCACATAGATAATCGAGATGTTATCTGTCAAGGATATAAGAACTCACAACTCTTTGTGATTCTTAATGTCCTTTATTAGTGTAGGGTATTCTTTATTTAAGAAGAATTTAGTTATTTGATAATCATCCTCTAACTCATTAGAGTATGACTCCTTCTTGATTTAGACATCACCATGCCTTAATCATGAGTTCACTATGATACACTATCATAATCACTCATAAGGATCTCAAACATTTGGTTCAAGTATTTCATTCATTGATCTCATCAAGAATTAACACTTTACCAAATTCGTACTTCATCTATGATATTCTTGAACACTTCAATATATTCATATTGGTATTTCTCTAAACACCGCTTGAAGTACTAGCATTAAGTCCAATAGGTATGTAAATACATCACATGTATTAAACCTAATAGGATAATCATTCTCCCACTACCATTAGTGAAGATTGATTGATCATATCTAAGAGATTCATGTCTGTTACTGGTTATCTAACCAAAAGAGTCTAGATTTATCCCTCATATGGAAACTGGAAATGAATTTCTCATGATTTATGCTAATTTGATTGTTTGAGTTATCAATAACTTTTAGGTATCATTTTATCTTATGCATACCAAGTACCACAAGATAAACAAGGCATTGCCACAAAGATTGAAACATCAACTTTATTAATTGTCATCATTGTCATACAATATGCAAAAATTAAAGTGTTTCTATTCATTGGCAAATATGGAATAGCAGTTCATAACTATATTGCATGCCTTTAAGGCTGAAAATAAACTAAAGTACTCCTATCTATGGCGGAAACACTTGCCCCATTTATTGAGTGCTTTACATTTAATATCTTGGTATCATATACCTCAAAAATGTTACAAGTTTATTTCATGACACCTTCAAGTGGAGACGTTTGTCACCTCCTTCTTCTTTAGTTCTTCCAGATAGAGTGGGCAATTCCTTTTCCAATGTCCTGGCTTTTGACAATGGTGGCAATTGCCTCTCTTGGTCACGCCTCCCTTGGTCTTGAGAGTTGAAGACGACTTGGGTTGTTGGCTAGCATCCGAACCTTTCTTAGCCTTGCCTTTGCCCTTACGCTTGGACTTGCCTTTCTTGTCGCTAATCATCATCACAGACTTAGGCTTGTCCTCCTTCATCTATGTCTCAGCTGTCCTCAACATGCCCAACAACTCTGTCAATGACTTGTCAAAGTTGTTCATGTTGTAGTTCATCACAAACTGACTGTAGGATTCTGGAAACGATTGCAGTATCACGTCAGTAGCCAACTCTTGGCTCAGGGGAAAACCCAGTCTTTTCAGGTTCTCCACATACCCAATCATCTTGAGTGTGTGAGGACCAACTGGATCTCCTTCTGTCATGACACACTTAAACAGTGCCCTGGAGACATCATATCTCTCTTGATGTTCTTGATCTTCATATATGTTCTTGAGATGCTGAATCATCTCAATGACACCCATGTTCTCATGTTGTCTCTGCAACTCGTGGTTCATGGAGCACAACATCAAGCACTTTGCATCAATGACATCATCAGAATGCTTCTTATAAGCATCCCTTTCTGCCTTTGGTGCGGTAGGATCAGGTTCCTCTGGAACTGGAGTATCCAGGACATAAAGCTTTCACTCTTGAGTGAGAACAATTCTCAATGTCCTAAACCAGTCGTGGAAATTAGTCCCATTCAGCTTGTCCTTTTCAAGGACCGATCGCAACGAAAAGTGATTGTTGTTTGTTGTCATTTGAACTACAAAAGGAAATATATGCAATTTAGTCCAAAACTCAATTTTGACTTATTTGATTGATTTGAAAGGTTGACGATATAATTAGGACTTTAATTAATTATCTCTCCCACTATTTTTGTTCAAATTGATAGCCCTCACCATCAATTCGGAAGATTCCAACGTACAATCTTCTAGTGGGCAAGATCCTAAAATCCTCCAAGTCATGGACCAGCTAGGGCTGTCACCCACAACTTAGATCTTCCAGGTAGGCAACGTTTTCCAATTGCATCATATGCAACTCTTGAAAGATGTCATATGCAACTCCTTGCCATGATCACCTCCATGCCTCAAGGTGCTAGATCCTATCTAGGTCACCTTGTTAAGCCTGACCCAAAGCCAACATGATGAATATGCACCCTACTAGGGCAGACCCACATATGCATCCTTCATGCTTCCACAAGATAGATGGTGCACCATGATAGGGCATGCCCACACTTCGTCGATCAAGCTTTTCACACGTGTCGCATTTGGAAGGCATCTAAAACATTAATATTTAATGAGGGATTTGGTTTTATAGGTACATATACATATCCAATCACCACAATACATAGTACGTATCATATACATGCTATATCCCACATAAAAAATGCAAAATGAAAAAAAGTGATGATTATGACCATCCTAATGTGATTCCTTGAGTTAAGAGGAATCACAGTCATCTAGGTCTACATCACATGCAACTTGTATAAGATGAAGTGCTATAGTCGTTCGAGTTGATCAACTCATCACATGAATGACCTGCTCGCCCTTCCCGGTTGTCTGGGTGCCACCAGCCGATCGGTTGGCTCCTCCAACCGATCGGTTCGCTTGGTCGTCGTACATCTCCTCATGGCCGCCACCTGATCGTCTTGCTCCATGAACCGGTCATCAACCGATCAGTTCAGTCCTTGAACCGATCGTCTAGAACGCCAACTGATCGGTTCACGCCTTGAACCGATCGTCTCAGTCGTCGTCAGTTGTCCTCCGTTCTTTGACATAACAGGAAATAAAAGATCTATCCTATTTTACATTTGAATTGGGAAACCCCGAGTTACGTTCGGGGGGAGCAAAGGTAGGAAAGAAATCTCGATTTATCTCGAGTTACATCAGGAATAGGAGATAAGGAATCGGTGCGCAGACCTCGTTTAAGGGTGACGTGTATCGAGTGCATTCATATTACATATCATATATGTATATTGGGATTTGTGGATTTAGGATTGGACATGCACAAAGCCAATTTTATTCGCATCGTATGCAAAAAATAAAGGTGACAAACCAAAATTGATCATATCGATAATCCTAAAGTATAGAGCAGTTGATGTGGCTCTGATACCACTGTTGGGTTTTAGAGAGACAGAGAAGACAACGGAAACAAAAAAAATTCTTCTCCCCAAACCCAAAACAAAGGAAACGCGTCAACGTATATAAAATAGGAAGGATGGTTTGTGGAGGCTTACCTTGTCCCAAGGCTTGCTCGGTGACGTTACCTTGCACCTTGCATGGTCTTCACCACCGGTCTTGGATGGTGTCTGTGCAGCTTCTGGTCTCACTGGTACTGTCGGGATTGACAGTTGTCCTCTGAGCGGCAGAAGTCTCCCACCTCTAAAGTAGTCCACACGGACCACCTGGAACTCTGATCTCCTTATCCCACAAGGAATCAGAAGGAGTCACACCCTCCTATCGGCATACTAGTCACCGACACACTCTCTTGCCACCAGTCTCTTTCTATAGCTACCTTTCCCTTGTTGTACCTCCCTTATCAGGTAGCACTTGCTCGGGCTCTCTCGGTTACCAAAACCAGAGAGAATGAAAACTTTGCAGAGGAATTGGTGCACTGAGTTGTTGTTCTGAGAAGCCCCCACTACCCCTATATATATAGGAGGGTCATGGGACAGGGTTCTCTACCTTGGGCAATGTGGGATTAAAGCAGGAGTAGAAGGGTTCGAGATTTTCCACAAAACAACCAATTGCGCCACCTAAACCGATCGTTTCATGCATGAAACGGTTAGCTGGGGAGTTGAGCCGATCGGTTTACACCTCAACCGATCGATTAGGGCATCTGAGCCGATCGGTTCAGTTCTGATCCGATCGCTTCGTGGTCCTAATCCAACTCAAATTGAATTTAAAATTTGTTTCCGATTAATCAAATATTAATCCTTGTCCAAATCGAATTTGTACAAGTGAAACAAATAGTATTTGCAAAATAGTCTTCTGACTTTCCAAACGATCTCGGTTGGTCACATGAATCGACCGGTTCAATAATTGAGCTGATCGTCTCATGACACGTGAGCCAATTGTCTCACTAGTTGAGCCAATCGGTTCACCAACCAGAGCCGATCGGTTCATCCCATGAGCCGATCGATTGGGGCAGCAGACTTTGCAAAATCAGTCAATCGCAGTTTCAATCAATCTGATACTCTAATCAATCGGTCCAACACCTTGAACACTATGATACTGAGCTATCAATTGATTGAGTGTTTAATTGAACTACTAAACTCCTGTAGTAATCAATCTAAACATCATTTGTGGATAAACTCCTCTTCCAGGTTAAATCCTATGTGTATGACCCTGCATGTCCATTTCACGTTGGCAGTGAAAGTCCATAACATTTATGACTTCACAAGCAAAGAGCGGTGCCTAGTCGCACATCATTGCTACCCAAGTGAAATAGAAAGTTTGAGAACAAATTTCAATCCTACAATCTGTGAATGGTGTTACAATGAATGTATAATTCCTTTGTCACTAATATCCCAAATGAACTCAAGGCATGGAACAGTCATCCTGTCAACGTGCATTCACTTTCTTGATCTCAGAGTAGATTGGAGGAGATATGTATGACATCAATATCACATACGGATTCACACATGCGTGCACACGCCTATCTCAATCCTACTCATCAAGTGGCCATGGATATCAAACTCCCTCAGGAGGGACAAATCCCATATCTATCACTCACCCCTCAAAAGCCCCATGTGTCAAAGCCACCCAATCATCACCTTTATAACAACCCATGTTTCAGGACTACGTTTGATGATGTCAAAGTGTACCCAACGACATGTGTTGAGTGTAGTGATTTCAGGTCAAAGAATCACACTCACCACCATCACTGTGATAACTGATTGTGACTACCATGTCATGGTTCCATGTATCAAACTCACGGTGGGTATGTCCGGTAAACTTGTTCTCTAACAAGTACCTATGTGTTTGGTTTGATATCTCCATATCATGACTAATGAGATTTTGTCATCAACCAACACCACAATCTAGTCTTGTGTGTCATTGTTGTCTATCTACCTTCCACAATGACATCCGACTAGGGACATAATAAGAATGTACAAACTCTTAGCATCCATATGATCTCATCGTTCAGGTCCTTAACCTGAAAGCATATGTCATTGAGTATTGTCATTCTCTAGACATTCAATATGTTCTATCATTATCTCATATGACTGAACCAAAAAGAATTGGAAGCTTTCCTTTGATCTTTATCAAATCAATCTTAATGTATCCCACCAATCATCTCATGATTGGCTCTCAGGGCATACATACCAACAATGCATCGATGTACGCTATGCATCCATGCAACACTAAGATGTATAGGAATCTCAAGGAGTTGTACTGGTGGTCATGTATGAAAAAGGATGTATCTGAGTACGTGGCAAGATGTAGTGTGTGCCAATAGGTTAAGGCTGAGCATCAAAAACCTGTAGGTACTTTGCAATCTCTTTCTATACCAAAGTGGAAGTGGGAACATATCACAATGGATTTTGTGGTAGGGTTGCCCAAGACACCTAGAGGTTGTGACTCGATATGGGTGATTGTGGATAGACTGACTAAGTCCACTCACTTTCTTCCTATTAATTCAACCTTTGATGTCCCGAAGTTGGCTAAGATATACGTGGATGAGATAGTCAGGCTGCATGGTATCCCAGTTTCAATTATATCAGATAGAGATCCTAAGTTCACATCCATGTTTTGGAATCAGTTGCATCATGCTTTGGGCACAAAGTTGAGGTTCAGTACAACTTTTTACCCGCAGACAGATGGTCAGTCGGAGAAGACCATTCAGACTCTTGAGGACGTGCTGAGATCATGTGTCTTGCATTTCAGTGGAAGTTGGGAAGAACACTTGAGCCTTATAGAGTTTGCATACAATAATAGTCACCATTCTAGTCTTGGTATGGCCCTGTATGAAGCTCTGTATGGCAGAAAGTGTAGATCACATGTATGTTGGTATGATGTGGGTGAAAAAGAGATTCTTGGACCAGAGATTGTGGATTTGACTACATAAAAGATTACAGTGATCAGAGAACAATTGAAAGTTGCATAGGACAGGCAGAAAAGTTACGCTGAGAAGAGACGTAGACCTCTTGAGTTTGAGTTTGGTGATGAAGTGAATCTGAAAGTTTCACCATGGAAAGGAGTGTTGAGGTTTGGCAAGAGAGGCAAATTGACTCCTAGATTTATGGGCCCATATCCTGTCATTGAGAGGGTTAGACGTGTAGCCTATAGGTTGGATTTGCCATCCGAGTTGGCTAATTTACATGATGTGTTTCATGTATCGATGCTAAAGAAGTGTTACCCTGGTATAGAGAAGATAGTGGACCCATAACCTGCATAGCTCAGATCATATGTGTCCTATGTTGAAGGCACCTATTCAAATAGTTGATCGGAGAATCAAGAAGCTCAATAATCGTGAGACGCCATTAGTGAAAGTTCTGTGGCAAAACACAACCTTGAGGAAGCCACGTGGGAGCTTGAGTCAGAGATGCGTTACAAGTTTCCTTTTCTCTTTAGGAATTTCGAGATAAAATTCTTATAAGGGAGGGATATTGTTATGACCCACTCCATGATTAACCTATAAGCACATTGCAATTAGTTGAGTTAAGTACTCACAGATGCAATTAGTGCTTTGATCTAGTGTTACAATCTTATTAGCATGATTTCTTGCCTTGAGAAGGTAGAGAATCTCATGCTCAAAATTTTTCAAAAGAAATCACCTCAATCGGACACTCGAGGCAAGAGTTACAACATTTTCTTGAACCTTGGGTTTAAGATGCAATTTCTCCATTTATTGGACTTTTATTTCCCTTTTCCCTTTCTCCCTTATCCCATCTTTCCTGATTGAATGCTTGAGCAACGCAAAAGCGGCGTCCAAAGTAGGCGAACAACAATAGTAGAAGGGGGTGAATGAAGGGCGATTTTGAGCCCAAGCTTCGAGACCAGCAGCGCCCACCATCCCTTCTCCTTACTCCGCCCTTCATCCTCCTCCACCCCACCACAGCCCTAATCTACTAGGGAAGTGCCCAGTAGCAATGGCCAAGTGACCGATTGAGCGAGCAAGAAGCACCAAACGGCCGCCCTGACTCCATCCTTGAGGTCTAAACTAGAATCTGCAGCTTCCCACCCTTGTTGCGCTCACCTGTGCCCCAAGCAGCAGGGGCGGCACCCCATCTAATAGCAGTAGATGCTGCTGCAAGAAGCAATGGCCAAGGGCATCTAGGGCATGAGCAAGCACCAAGAAATGCCTTGACTTCGGCCACGAGTCTAGAGCAAGAATTTGCAGCCAATACCACGAGTAGCACCCAGCTAGCCTCTTTTCTTCAACATGTATGTGAGGTGGAACCTGCTTCTTGCAGCAGGTCCAAACTAGAGCCTTTGGGCATGAGGAAGAACCAAGGAAACATGCTATTGAGCTCGTCTTTGAGGTCCTAGCACGAACCCACAGCTCCAGCAGCGAACGAAGCCCAAACCAAGAAGTTGTTGTGCGTGCCACGTTCAAATCCAAGCTGAACCAAGGTATAAGAAGACTTGTTGACGCTCGGAAACTGGCCTATGGACACGTTTCCAGATGATTTGTGGTCACCTCACCCGCTATGAGTAGAATTTCACTCACTAAGCATGATTTGACTCTAATAATTGAATGATTTCGGTTCATTTGTTATGCGTGGGTAACAACGTTTACCCAGGTGCCGAGCAGTGCCGACGCCGCTCGATTTCAAAATTTGCACATTTTATTTACTAATGTTGCACAGTGCTAATTAGTTAATTTATATGTGTGATTTGGATTAGTGCAAATACATGTTTGATTGAAACTTAAATTGCTCGAGTAAATGTTGAACCCAGTAGCACATGACCAATAACGGTACAGTTTGGGTATAAACCCAAGTTGTACGTTTTTAGTAAGTTAATAGATGCTTGATTTCAAAGAAATGACAATGAGATGAAAGGGTTCAATAGAAACTTAGTTGCACACTCTCGGTCGTATTTAATGTGAATTTATTAATAATTATATGAATCGACATGTTTCTCAAGGATATTATTAAAAACTCCCAATATTTAATATTAAAGCTTGCCATGACAAATAATTAACCCTTAATTATGTTATGTGATGCACAACCTAGGATTAGGGTTGGTGTGCATGATTTTCAAGGAATTATACATAATTTACAAGTGTTGCGGATGATTACTCATATATCGAGTAATTAACTCTTGTTAGTTCATTACGATGTTCAGTTGTATGATTTTAGCATATATGTGCCAAGTTGACCTGAATTCTATTTATTTAAGAATTTTAGTCTACCTGCATGGATAATAATGTTGATTTCTCAGTAAATTACAAGTGGACATGTATTTAGTTTATTTAAGAACTTGAAATCTATCTACATGCTTAATATGTCGAATCTTTCAGCACTTGCAATGCTTGAATATACCGTTTTGTCAAATTTAGAATGATATTCATGGCGTGTTGTAAAGTTCAAATAAATAGACACGGTACCATAGAGATACCAGAGTCAAGTAAAAGTAAGAGAAATGTGCAATGTAGTAAGATCTTTTCTAGAATAATAAAATAATAGATTTAAGGGCCCTGACACCGTAGAATCCCTATGAGAGGTCTGCGCCTTAGGGATGAAATGACCTACCCTGGCGGTGCGTCCAGTATACGGGGGTCGGGACGCACCCACAGAGTGTGCGGGGAGACAAAGCCCTTGAGGAAGTCTCCTAAGAGAAGATATGTTACCCAACATGAACCGGAGATCCCGGTGGTAACCCGGAGGTACCCATAGAGCGTACCAAGTTGAGGCCCACAAAGCATCTCAGACCCTCCACATGTGTACTCAGCCTAGAGGAGGAGTCTAGTTTACGACACCATAGGAGTGTTGAGGCTAGAGAGCCAGTTTTCCTATTACAGACCAGGAGAGTAGTTAGACTTAGCTATCTCGGGGTGTCGGCTAAGTCTTGTACGGTGGGATCGTAGTTCGCTACGAGTCTTCATATGTAGAGTACACTGCATATGATCAGGGCATAAGATAAAATATGTTCATATAAGTTCACAGAGTTTCTTATAAGTTAAAGAGTTAAGAAAAATCTGAGTTAGTTTCACAATAGTTGTCCTTTAAATGAAATTTTAGTATTCTCTGTTATTTAATCGTATCTACATCATTGTAGCAGTTGTTATCTTAATGAAATGTGACATCTCATGTCATTTAAATTATATTACTTAGATCTTCTTAGTATATTATTATCTGGTATTTTATTCCAATTAATAATCATAAAATGAGTTATCTACAATGGTTGGGTGAAAGTTCTATTCACTGAGCCAATAGCTCACCAACCTATTGAAACATTTTTCAGGTCAGTGTCAACATGAGGAAGTTGAAGGATCGTATCACCCAAGTACTTAGAAGGTAGTTCGTAGTTAGTTAGAGGTCTCTTAATCCTTTCCCCTTGGTCCTTGGGCATGTGGTGTGGTAGAGAGAGAGTGTAATGAAATATGTAAACTAGTTTTAAATTTTCTGTTGTGCTTTATATTCCGTAAGAAAACATAATATGATGTGTGAATCTGTTTTATCTACCTATAAATGTAATTAGTAGTTGCTTCCGCAGTTTAGTAAGATTTCAGTTTATTCCAAGTTATAAGATTTACCTTTAGGTCAATTTTAAGTGATTAAGAAAAGAAAAACTTAAGGGTGTATTGTTATTAAGGTGAATCCTCATTGGCATGCCCTAATCTCATGATTTGAGGTAATTGTGGGATCGGGGCGTGACACTATGTGTCGGGTAACCAAGCATGTACCAGTCAATGGCATCATATCTTCATATAGGGTATCGGTCGAGCACTCAACCCTTATGTCTCCCAAGAAATCATGTACACAACATGCTCATACCGGGTTAGCATCATATCATAACGTGCAACGCTATGTCGGGCAACGCCTTACAGCAGGCAACATGTCACAGCAGGCGACACCTCATGACGACAACACTGTGACGGAAAATGCTCTATCGGGTAACACCATGGCAGGCAACACACCTACATGGGGTAACGAGCAACATTACCCAAGGGGTATCATGCAAAGCAACAACAACGCCATGACGTGCAACACAGCAGCAACGCCAGACAGCGCGTCACAACAGAGTGTCGGGTAGGACCATCCAGGAGGATGTCGTGCAAAGCATCAACAGCCCTAACGCCCAACACAACCCCATATCGCCCAAGGGGGACAACAAGGCAACCACCTACTGTATCACCCAACCCTAGCTCAAGGGAAGGAGAGGGATATCAGGCAACAACCTCAAGGAACCGCCATCCATGACACATATCGGCCAAGGGACCAACTAGGTGTCAACCGACCATAACGTCCAAACCCTAACCCTAGGGTAGGAAAGGGATATCGGTCACCACATCATATCGCCCAAGGATACCAAGAGTGTTGGCACACCTCTCAACAACTAAGTGAGAGGGGTTTTGCACAACCTCTAGCATATCGGGCAACAAGGGTAGAACAACACCCTATCGGCCAACCAACTCAACATATCGCCCAAACAAAGGATCAGCCTATCGAGTTCCTTATACCTAACCAAGGATACCCGTCACCAAAGGCATAACCACCCCACATATTCAAGGTACCACCCAAGGGTTCAAACCCAAGAACATGTCGTGCAACTAGGGCAGATCATCATCTCAACACTAAGGTCAGCACTTTTATCAGCCAAGCTAACATGTCGCCCTACTATCTAGAGCATAGGCTCACCTCTCGAGCCCAAGGAGAGAGAGGGGTTTTGCCCAAGGACTCACTACTTCCTCATACATCTTGGATATTAAGCTCACCTCTCAACTAAATGAGAGAGGGGTATTGCTCATGATCCATCAACCAAAGCATGACCTATCGGGCAAACACTATATTGGGAAATCATAGCATATCGAGTTGGTCATATTCAACCTCAAGACACCCCATAACATCCCGCATAAGGAGAACAAGGTAAAGGCAGTAATAAAATGTAACCTTTACATTAGATCAGATCTCAAGTTCAACATAAACAACTATCATAGGGAAAGGTATCGATCTAAAGGCAAGAGTCTATTTAAACACATATGAAGAGTGAAAATAATAGAGATGAGTGAGAGTTATGTAACCCTCCTTAAGAGGATATCCATGAAAGACATCAAGATTCCTGATCCAAGCATCAAAACCACGTTCCTCACCATGAATATCATCCATTTAAAGCTCCAAACTTTCCTTCATCACCATCATCATCACCAAGGTCGGATCTTTGAGCAAGAAATCTCCATGGGCAAGGAACTCGGCCTCCCAAGCTCCATGGGGGTTTCCTTAAGCTCCCAAAGCTCCCAAGCTCGCCCCACACAAGAAGGGGAAAGAGGTGGATGAAAAGAATCACTTGGGTAAAGAGGAAAGGAGTTATATACACCAAGGAAGAGAGAGGTAACAAAGAAAAGGTGTCATGCCCACATAAACTTAGATGCCACTTGCTCACGATCTAAAGCCACTTGTAACCACCCAAACTCCACATGCACGGCCTGGTGATACACTCTAGGATATGTATCGTGCATCTGGACAAACTCCATGGGTGACACACCCCCTAAACCGATACATACCCCAAGCTTCTACCCGATACACTAAAGGACAAGATAACACATGTGACATATATGTCATTAAGACTATATAGAGATGTCACTCCTTATCTAATGTCCAAACAAGGCGCCCAAACCTTAATCCACATTCTAGATGATTCCAAACTGAAGCAAGAAAGATCTAGAGAATATAAATTGCATATTGACCCTCCTCTTTGGGTAATTTGCAATTTACACCAAAACTAGCACATAAAGCACAAGCATTATTCAACCAAGCTCAAACCTGGAACATAGGCCCTCCACAAGGCGCCTCATGTCATCATACTCTTTCTAATGATGTTAGAGAACTATAGGGATGCTATACATGTGACATATTGCAATATAACTCCTTACCTTGGGTAAATTGCACTTTGGTCCAAAATAAGCAACATTGTTCAAATAGCATCCAATCGGGACCAAACTGGAAACATAAGCTTGTCACATGATATCAAAACATATTGAGAGATTAGATTAAGGTTCTAAGCACCTTTCTTAAGCAAAGTAAATAGGGTTAGCCCAAAACATGGGTTAGGGTCCTTACACCATTAAGTTATAATTAGGTGTGAAGTATCCTCACGCCTTGTTTGTTGCGTACAACCATATTTGGACACCATTAAGTTATTCTTGAGTGTCAAACAAACTTATTTGTGCATCATTAAATTGTTTTTTGTTATCCTAGCCATGATTAAACACATATAATCTTTACTTGGGCACCATTTTTATACTTATGGGTGTCAATGAACTATTTTTTTAGCATCTATAAACCATCTATGGGTATCAATTAACCACTCGATGCCAATTCATCACTGGATTTTTAACTTTTTGGGCATCAAACAATCATTTTTGGGCACCATTATGTTATTGTTGGGTGTGAAATATCCTTACATCCTATTTAATCTGTACAACCATATTCGGGCGCCATTAAGTTATTCTTAGTTGTCAAACAAACCTATTTGGATGACATTACATTGTTTTTGGTTTTCAATTACTATAGTCATGATTAAACACATAAAATATTTACTTGATCACTCTTTTATACTTCGGGGTGTCAATGAACCCTTTCTGAACATCAATGAACAATTTCTAAGTATCAATTAACCATTGGGTGTCAATTCATCAGTAGATTTATTAACTATTTGGGTGTCAAACAATCATTTTTTGGTACCATTAAGTTGTTATTGGGTGTGAAGTATCCTCACATCCTGTTTAATGTGTACAACCATATTTGGGCTCCATTAAGTTATTCTTAAGTGTCAAACAAACATTATGTTATTTTTGGTTTTGAATTATCTTAGTCTTGATTAAACACGTACAATCTTTACTTGGATGCCATTTTTATACTTATGGGTGTCAATGAACCATTTATGGGCATCTATAAACCATCTATGGGTATCAATTAACCACTTGACGCCAATTCATCACTAAATTTGTTAACTTTTTGGGCGTCAAACAATCATTTTTGGGTGCCATTAAGTTGTTGTTGGGTGTGAAATACCCTTACACCCCATTTAACTCGTACAATCATATTTGGGCATCATTAAGTGATTCTTAGCTGTCAAACAAACCTATTTGGATGCCATTACATTGATTTTTGTTTTCAATTACTATAGTCGTAATTAAACATATAAAATATTTACTTGAGCATCCTTTTTATACTTCGGGGTGTCAATGAATCCTTTCTGAACGTCAATGAACAATTTTTGAGTATCAATTAACCATTGGGTGCCAATTCATCAGTAGATTTGTTAACTGTTTGGGTGTCAAACAATTATTTTTTGGCACCATTAAGTTGTTGTTGGGTGTGAAGTATTCTCACACACTGTTTAATACGTACAACCATATTTGGGCTCCATTAATTTGTTCTTAAGTGTCAAACAAACTTATTTGGCGGTCATTATGTTATTTTTGGTTTCGAATGATCTTAGTCTTGATTAAACACATACAATCTTTACTTGGACACCATTTTTATGCTTCTGGTGTTAATGAACCATTTCTGGGCATCTATAAACCATCTATGGGTATCAATTAACCACTCGACCCAATTCATCACTGCATTCGTGAACTTTTTGGGTGTCAAACAATCATTTTTGGGTGCCATTAAGTTTTTGTTGGGTGTGAAATACCCTTACACCCCATTTAATCCGTACAATCATATTTGGGCATCATTAAGTTATTCTTAGCTATCAAACAAACCTATTTAGATACCATTACATTGTTTTTGGTTTTCAATTACTATAGTCGTGATTAAATACATAAAATATTTACTTGGATGCCCTTTTTATTCTTCGGGGTGTCAATGAACCCTTTCTGAATGTCAATGAACAATTTCTGAGTATCAATTAACCATTGGGTGCCAATTCATCAGTAGATTTGTTAACTATTTGGGTGTCAAATGATCATTTTTTGGCACCATTAAGTTGTTGTTGGGTGTGAAGTATGCTCACGCCTTGTTTAATGCGTACAACTATATTTGGGGTCTTTTAAGTTGTTCTTAAGTGTCAAACAAACTTATTTTGCAGTCATTGCGTTATTTTTGGTTTCGAATTATCTTAGTCTTGATTAAACACATTCATTTTTTACTAGGACGCCATTTTTATATTTCTGGGTGTCAATGAACCATTTCTAGGCATCTATAAACCATCTATGGGTATCAATTAACCACTCGACGTCAATTCATCACTGAATTCGTTAACTTTTTGGGTGTCAAACAATCATTTTTGGGCGCCATTAAGTTGTTGTTGGGTGTGAAATATTCTTACACCTCATTTAATCCGTACAATCATATTCGGGCATCATTAAGTTATTCTTAGTTGTCAAACAAACCTATTTAGATGTTATTACATTGTTTTTGGTTTTCAATTACTGTAGTCGTGATTAAACACATAAAATATTTACTTGGACGCCCTTTTTATTCTTCAGGGTGTCAATGAACCCTTTCTGAACGTCAATGAACAATTTATGAGTATCAATTAACCATCGGGTGCCAATTCATCAGTAGATTTGTTAATTGTTTGGGTGTCCAACAATCATTTTTGGGCACCATTAAGTTGTTGATGGGTGTGAAGTATTCTGACACCTTGTTTAATGTGTACAACCATATTTGGGCTTCATTAAGTTGTTCTTAAGTGTCAAACAAATTTATTTGGCTGTCATTACATTATTTTTGGCTTCGAATTATCTTAGTCTTGATTAAACATGTACAATTGTCATAGTCGTGATGAAACACGTAAAATATTTACTTGGGCACCCTTTTTAAGTTGTTGTTGGGTGTGAAGTATCCTCACGCCCTGTTTAATGTGTACAACCATATTTGGGATTTATTAAGTTGTTCTTAAGTGTCAAACAAAGTTATTTGGGTGTCATTACGTTATTTTTAGTTTTGAATTATCTTCGTCGTGATTAAACACATACAATCTTTACTTGGACGCATTTTTTATACTTCTGGGTGTCAATGAACCATTTATGGACATCTATAAACCATCTATGGGTATCAAATAACCATTCGACGCAATTGATCATTGAATTTGTTAACTTTTTGGGCGTCAAACAATCATTTTTGGGCTCCATTAGGTTGTTCTTGGTGTGAAATACCCTTACACCCTATTTAATATGTACAATCATATTTGGGCGCCATTAAGTTATTCTTAGGTGTCAAACAAAGATATTTGGATGCGATTGTGCTATTTTTAATTTTCAATTACCATAGCCGTGATTAAATACGTAAAATATTTACTTGGGTGCACTTTTTATACTTGGGGGTGTCAATGAACCCTTTCTGAACGTCAATGAACCATCTCTGGGTATCAATTAACCATTGGGTGCCAATTCATCAGTGGATTTGTTAACTGTTTTGGCGTCAAACAATCATTTTTGGGCACTATTAAGTTGTTGTTGGTGTGAAATGTCCTTATACACTATTTATTACGTACAATCATATTTGGGTGTCATTAAGTTATTTTTAGGTGTCAAATAAATTTATTTGGGTGCCATTACATTATTTTTTATTGTCAATTATCGTAGTCGTGATTTAACACGTACAATATTTATTTGAGTGTCATTTTTATATTTCTGGGTATCAATGAACCATTTTTGGGCGTCAATAAATCATCTATGGGTGTCGATTAACCATTAGATGTCAATTCATTTGTGGATTTGTTATTTAATTTCATTCAGAAATTGATCACGATTTAAAAATTATAAGTAAAATAATTTTCTCTCTCATCATCATCATGCAACGTCACTACATATAGTTTCTTGCCGGTTGTTGAATGGAGCGGAAAGAAGGGACAGTGGGAGAGTGGGGGGCAATAGGAGCGGAAGGTATTTTTGAGTAGTAGTTTCTGCTGTGCATGAACGTGATCAGATCTTAATACTTTTAACAAGAATTTGTTTTTTTGCATTAATATGTAGACAATACCTCCCAGTTTGGGTTTTAACATTCAAAAAGCGTGAGTTAGGACTCACAATTTACAGTTTTGAGAGGCATTGAACCTCTCATAAACTGAGGGTTTGTTTTTTCAGTGAACACAGAAGGCAATTAATTGAATGGGAAAATGCAGATTCAGGTTAATTTGTCCTCACTGGTGTTTACTGACATCGCATATGAACCGAAAGAACATGAAGATGCCAAAGCGTGGTTTTCCTGCCAAAAATTTGATACCGGTCGCTTTAATTACAATCCTGGTGGGTGGAGGTGAAACGGTTCTGTCGTCACGTGCTTCGCCGACACTTAAAAGTCTAATAAGGACCTCGGATCTCAAGCATTACCCACCCTTGACCTTGACACCAGACGGACAGCTCTACCAAGACACGTTTCACACCCCTCACCGAACGAGGGCCGACGGAGCACGCACGACGGCGACAGGTGGCTACCGTAGTGCCGTGCGGCGGTGTCGTGGTGACCAAGTAAAGGATTGGGTTTGGAAAATAAAGAAAAGCAAAACACCAAGGTGAGAGCCAGAGACAGGGGAGGAGGATGTCAGGACCAGCTGGCCGGGCGAAGAAAAAGGTTCACGGGAGGTTGCATTATCATACGCGCGTGAACTCACTCGTCCCCAAGTCTCTCTCGTCTCCGTCGTTTTCGTCTGAATGGGTGCGGGGGATGACGACGAAGGAGCCAACAGGTCGACGACGACCGCCACCGCCAGTTACTGGCGTTACCGTTATAAATTAAATTCATCACTACGAATCACAAGTGGCGGATGCTGCGCGACGTGTCGGCCGGGGCAGACCGTTTCAAGTCCGTGCTCCTCGTTTAGGTGATAAAGATGCTTTCATATCTCGGGGAAAATATAAAAAAGACGTCAGTATATCGTGTAAAGGGCAAAGGTTTTATATCTGCGAACAACTGTATTGCTTTTTAATTGTATAATTATACCAAGTATAGTTTCAGTATGCGTATAATTTTGATCTTAAAACGGTTGGCCACGATGTGATGGTGCTTTTTTAATATCACTATTATATAAAGAATATTGATTACGATTGGTTTTAAAAAAAAACTATACTGTGCAATAATACATTTTAAATGTTCTTTGTGTTTGCTGCGGCTGTCAAAGAGGACGTGGCGGATGATATTTACCCAACTGACGGGGAGCCAGTGTAGTTCGGAATGAGTAGCAGAAGTTTCATATCAGTTCCACTCCCCAAACCATATCCTTTCATACAAACAGATTCTAGAACCAGCACAAAAACTTGGATACGAAACTAACTCAAAGAAAGTAGTAGCTACCCACAATATGGCAACAAAACTAGTAATAACTTTATGTACTTCTTCAGAAAACGCGTCGAAGAGACTTGCTTTATTATTGTGTTACAACCTGTGCAAGTTCAGAAACAAAAGCACATGCATAATAAACATTGAGAGAACAGTGATTCAGAGTTCAGAAACAAAAAAGCACATGCAAGCTCTTCTCTTCCTGTAAATATTTCCTGTTCTTCATTTTTTTTAGAAAAAAAAACAGATATCCATGCATCTGTTGCCACTAGCTTACAAACATATACACCAAACCAAGAACCATTTATTCTCTGAAGAAGGGACACAGAATACTTTCTTTTTATCCACATCCTTTCGGCCTGATTACTACATATAATATATATGTATAATTAAGGAAAAACGAAAGACAAGATTTGTATGTAGCTGCTGCGCCATTTAGCTGCGGCTATACACAATACATATTCACCCACTCCCACTTCAAAACACCTTCCCTTGGATCATCCGGTGGCCTTAACTGCAGGGCAAGTCCTACTACGGCTTCGATCAGCTACTATGTTGGTGTTGTTTCGTCAGTAGAGTTTATAGTTACAACTTGTCATTATAAGCACCGATTCCAGCGATGATATCTCCCTCTCAATAGCTGTTCTCTTCGAATTTGTCAAGCAGAGCAAGGGCCTGCAGAAGCAAAAACACAAACAACACCAAGTTAATACCAGAGAGAGACTTCGATTATACCAGTTTTCACAGCTGGAACAAGTAATAAATGTGCGGAAACAAGGATGTACTTCGTTCTTCGCTCTTACCTCTGGGACACTGAGCTCGAGCCGGAACTTTGGTCCGTCGTAGTGGTGGAGGATGGGCCTGAACGCGTCTTCCTCCAGCGGGTCGTAGATCTTCTTGGTCTTGGCCCTGACCTGGGCGGGGAAACGGGACTCCCCTGGACACTTCTTGTCCTCCCAGGCACTGGGGTCGATGTTGGACCCGCCGAAGCTGGCGGCCTGGAAGATGCCGTGGAGCTGATGGGTCGAGTAGTTGTACAGGAACAGAGGGAGGCCCGGGGTGATCTGCCGGACGGAGTCGCGGTACCTGGACGGAAGGCCTACAATAAACAAGGAAAACAGATTAGATATGTAAGAAACAAGGTGAAATGTTGCGTTGGTCAATCGACTTCCAGCTGCTTGGTGGTTTGGGAAAAAGCTTGGAACTTTGGGTCAGGTATTAAAGGAGGGTTCAAGGACGGTCAAAATGCTACGCCAAACAAAACTGATGATCTGACTCATGGCAAAACGATAGGAAAAGCTCATCTGACTCACCAAAGAGCTGCCTTTGTAGGTTCTCCGGCATGGTATCGTTGTTACAGACGAAGATGTACCCTCCTACGGCCTCGCTCCTCGGCAGCGCCTCCGAGGCAGGCAGCGTCTTGAACCTCTTCTCAGCCGCCGCGGCAACCTTGTCGTTGTTATTGTTGTTGTTGCTGTTATTGTTCAGACTCTTCTTCTTGGCAGCCGCGCCCCCCTTGGCGTTGAAGAAGTCGTCGTTGCTGAAATTCTGGTTCCTCCTGGGCTTCGATCCGAGGTCCTTGTTAAAGTACCCTCCCAGAGCTGGCCTAGAGACCTCCTTGTTGAAGTACCCGACCCCGGTGCCGGCGACTTTACCGCCAGCCTTCCACCCAAAAGGCCCAGAGGCGGACTTGCCGTTCAGATCCTCCAAGAGTGAAGAAGCACCACCGTCAGTCCCGCCGTTGACGGATTTCTGCTGCTGATTCCAACCTTTGCCCAGCAGACCATCACCTGTGGCGCCTAGGAGAGGAGGCTCAGCAGCGGCGTTGGACGCCGCGGGGGCGGAGAAGTCTAGGTTCCGCCGCTCCTCGTTCCGGCGGAAGGGTAGGAACGACGCGGCGGACGAGGGGTTCTCGGAGACAGACCAGACGCTGTCCCCTATGGACAGACCGGCGAGAGCCGAGGTCTGGAGGCGGAGCTGGTCGCTGAACTGCCAGAACGACTGGTCGGCTGCCGTCGCCACGCCGGCGCTGCTGCCGTTGTCCATCTTCTTTCTAGTTTGACTTTACTTACCCGCGTTCTAGGATCCGTGAATGGATCGATGATTGGTTTCCCCAAACTTGCTTGCTGCTGGAACGGGGGCAAAGGAAAGGTCGGGTTTTGAGGGGTGAATTGAAGAGGAGAAGGTTAAGGGACAGATGGGGCAGGATATATAGAGGGGAGGTAGTGGGGGTCTTAAGTAGTGAGAGAATGGAAGAGAGTAGTGCTGGAAGATTCGAGGAAAGAGGAAAGGGAAGGGTATAAACTTCGGCACGAAGTAGTAGGGAAGAAAAAAAAGCACTGATGGAGCTTCGTCATTCGTTCTAACCTTCTAGGTCCTTCAAAGAGATAGATGACAAAAAAAAAAAAAAAGTTTGGTGGTGTGAGGTGATCATCGTAGCGTAAGAATGGGCAAGGTCGTATCTTTTTCTTTCTTTCTTTTTTTGTGAGGTCGCATCTGGATGACGCCGTCTAACGCGTTTTCTGGAAGCCGGTGTTCGTGGTGGGTGGTGGGTGGTGGGTGGGAGGTGTTGGAGTGGAGACGGACCGGACGGGAAGTTGGGAGTCTGTGTCAATTTGCTAGCTTTTGGAGAACCAGTTCTGTTCGATATTTGCCAATTCTTTTAATTTGGCTTACGGCCGGTTATAAAAAGGCATAGATACAGTGTAACCTTGACTATACTAATTAATTCGCCTATTTATATTACTGTGTGGGAATGTATCTGTATAACCATAATAACATTTCCTAGATCCGCATATGCATACCGGACGTGGTTTGATAAAATGATGCTGTGTGGACGCCATTTGGAAACCTAAAGCAGAATGAGTCATTTTCCACCACACAAGAAATTACAAAAAATAAATTATTGTCATTTTATATGATTACTCTTTGTTTCGTGGTGCACAATGACTTGGGGTTCTATTTTAGATTCCAAAATGAGTCTACAAATGCCTCTTAGTAACAAGAGGTCCTTTTTTACCAAACTCGAAGAACAGAGAGAACTCCTCCCAAACGAAGCTTATGAACTCTTGAGTTTTCTTTTCTAGGCATCTCATTTGGATAGGATTAGTTATTTTTCAGTTGGACTAACATCCGGTTACCCTGAAAATTGCATATCCAACGTGGAGCGGGAATATCTTTTCTTTTAATTTGGCATAAACGGGCTGCATATCGTGTAACCTCGACTTTCCTTTTTTTTTTAATCTATTAACGTACCTATTTATATTAGTATACACGAATATATCTGCATCGCTAAATATCAAATCCCTGCACACCCCAGAATTGCATACCGGTTAGTGCTGCTATATCTTTTCTTTTGTCATGTTCTCTTGACGCAGGTTTTCGTAATTTAATTACTTCACCGATATGTACGGTCTTTCTTGGATACCTCTAAATTTGTACTTTCAAGAGTAAAGAGAATTATCAAAGTAGGAATTTTCTTTACGAAAGAAACTATTGGAAATGTTATTCATCTCGTTTTTTAGTAGGCAAACAATCAAGAATGTTACAATGTTGCACTGACCCTATATTACAAAATTGACACATCTCCCAATTGGACGACTGATGAATGCATATTTATCATTTATTTTTACATCATTTAGGACAATTAATAAAGACTTTCTTGGTAATTTTAGTTTAATTCAGAAATTAATTGTACTTTCATCCTCTGGATATTCTTTTTCTGAATTCTTATGAATTTTCTTTCAATTTTTAGGAATTATTGAAGTATTTAACTAAAGATAAGAAAAGATAGGATGATTTTCATATTTACCGTAGAGTTTGATATACCTCATACCAAACAGTCATAACTCCCACATACAAATTCTAAATTTAGAGTTTAGATATATTTTGAAAAGATAATTTCACTTGCTACAGGAAAAATATATTTTCCTGTAGCTTTGAAAGTGCTCATTTGCCGATTTAAATAAATATTTTGTACCAAAATAGACATAACTCTCACATCCCAAGGCCGAATTTAATGCGCAAGTATGTGATGGAAAAGAGAATTTAATTATCTATAGGAAAATCATATTTTTGGGTGCACTTAAAATCTTTTTGTCCCGTAAATTTGCTCGAAACTTTTGTGATGAGAATTTGTAGCAAAGAGAATTTGAATTCAAATAGTCAAAATAAGGCAATTAATAAATTTTTTTATTGCCTATTGAAGACAGCAACTATTCATTTAACCAAGTCTTACAGCAGTCGTCATTCATTTCCTTCCCCTCACGCCTTCTAGGGTTTCTACCCCCCTCATTCTTCTATAAAAGGAGAGAGTCTCCACTTGTATGAGGCATCACTTTTTTTAGAGAGAAAGCTTTGATCGAATAATTGTCTCTTATTTATTTGCAATTGTACTCAAGTGATTGGCAATAAAAGTATTAGTTCTTGAAATTGTAATCCTCTCCTTCTCTTTTGGTTATTTCTTTACTAGATCTAAGATTCCGACTTCTCCTTTCTCCTTCTTGAGATTCTTGGGATAAAGGAACAAAGAATAATGTCAGTTAATCGTGCTAGCATAAGGCTTTATCCCTTTCTAAGACTAGTCTATGGCTAAGATTCTTTCTTCTTCCGTCTCTCCTTATTCAAGAATCGTGAGTGA
The DNA here is from genome assembly GCA_963693085.1 of Alisma plantago-aquatica. NCBI lineage: Eukaryota > Viridiplantae > Streptophyta > Magnoliopsida > Alismatales > Alismataceae > Alisma > Alisma plantago-aquatica. Next base: position 213,735,792 of record OY856412.1, read on the forward strand.
GTAGTTTATTATCGAGGCAAAGGGGAGTAACCCCTTAGCCATGTGTATCTAGGTCGGAAGTTTATATGATTCCTTGGATAGATGGTTTTTTGGTTGGAACTCGTCGGTTTAAGCGAAGTGATCCTTCATTTTTATCGTATGTTAACTTTGGGGGATGTGACCACGGAAATCAAAGTTTTGAATGACCAATCAAATGACATGGGTGTGACGACCTAATAACAAATCAAGCCATCACCAGTAATAATTGCGGAATAATCATAAACAACAGAATTTAACAAAAAAATCACTAAGAATTAAAACCATTCACAAAGAGATCCTTTTTCCAAAAAACTCTCTTAGGAAAGAACCAAGACTTTATATACACCCTGGTTCATATCATACATACATTGTACCGTCTCATCTCGAGGATAACAAGTACCAGTTGCTTTACTCAAACATATACAACAACAACATAAAACCTCGAGGCATTCAAGCCAAAATCTCAAGTCGTTCATAAAACTACTAATAACTATATCCCAAGGACCTGAGAGTACAAAGATGACACATAGGACTTCTATCTGCAAGACATGACAAACAGTATACTCGATCTGAGCTAATACTGATGTCCCTGTTGATATGGTCCTTCCTCTGCAGTCCGTTACCTGAGTGGTTGTGCTGTCTATCTGACTTTCCATGAATGGTGATTTGGAACTTTCGATATTAATTACTCTTTTGAATTACACTCTTATGCGTTAATCACTCTTGCAACGACAACGGGTGAGGCCAATGCAACTTTTTGCAAAAAAAACAGACATAAATGCAAAAATTTGACCTGCATTGAGTGAAGTCATGGCCTCATGTGGCCCCAATGTGAGTCTGCCACTGGTCATCACTTCACTTTTAATAGTGAGGTCGTTTTTCCAAGATTCAACATACAACATGTCCAAAATCCTCTATGACTTTAAACCATATCCGGGGTTCAAAGAATCATTTGTATATTCCCCTCATGTTAGAGGGTTGTCAACGCTTAGGTTGTACATCATGTGCTTTTTAATCACTTTTATAAAATATGATAACTATCCATCATAGAATGAGTTCTATCAACATCATTGTAACATCCCTGCCCTGGGTTATGAGCTAACCCTAGGTGTTTTGCCTAATTATGTAATTAGATGCTTGTGATTATCTTTTGGTATGTAATTAAAGCTCCTGAGGAACATATATTCCCATTTCTGCCCTTTTTGAACAATGTTGTTTTGGATAACAAGGACCTATATGCAAATTACCCAATTAGAGGGGTTAACTTGCAAATTTCACATGTTAAGATGTTCCTATGATGATGAGACATCATAAGAATGATTATGATGAAGTGTTCTGGATTCTCCAAGCTTGGGAACCAAGATGCAGCTTGTGGAGAAATCCTTGTGCTTTAAACCCTAGTTTTGGTGTAAAGTGCAATTTACCCAAAACATGGGGTGTAACATGTAAAATATACCTTCTAAAGTATCTTTCATAACTCTTGGCATCAATTAGAGTAAAAATAATGAGGAGGGCGCTTCATTTGAATAATCAAATAAGAAAGATAACCCTTATAATTAAATAACCAAGTTATAAGCATAATGACCCCTTTTATGTGTGCAACATAGTAAGATGTTTGACTTCTTTCCTCTAGACCTTGGTTTAAGAAGAAGTCTTGCTTAAGAAAAGAAGGAGGGACGTGCTCATAAAGGAGAGAGGGACTTAGTTGAGAAATGAGGAAATAAGTTGTCCTTATCTTAAAAATTCACCCAAAGTATATATACACCTCTCTTTACTTAGCGAGGATCGTTTCCTTCACTTCCCTTCTTATCTTCTTGCTTGGACCGACTAAGGACGGAGCTCTGGAGCAAATTAAAATGGCCAAGCAGTTCTAGGTAAGGTTTGATCATCATCTAGCTCAGATTTGTGGAGAAAGTCATGATGCAAGGTTGGTTTGCTAGTTCTTCTTATCTAGTTCTTCTTTCTAGCCATCCTTTCCTACCAATTCTTGGAGAAACAACCTTGGACGACCTGTGGAGCTCAAGATGCCATTAAAGCTTTTAATCTTGGAGCTCTAGAGCCGACTTTAAGGCGGGTTTTATAACTCTAAACCCTTAAACTTTGTTATGCATCTTTCTTTCTATGTTATAGTTGCTTGTTCTTCTTCCCCCCATCCTTCCTTGCATTCTTGCAAGCAAAACCACTACTACAGAAATGGCTTATAAAGTCACTTTTCAAGGTGTCGGTTGTATACAAAAACCGACACATAAACCCTACTGTGTCGGTTTTGAACAGAAACCGACATCCAATCTGTGAAGGTCGACCAGACACGGGTACCGCTTTTATTAAGTGTCGGTTAATTAATAAAAAACCGACACCTAAAATCAACCGCCAAACCCAAAATTCCAGTGAAAAAATTGGCTCCAATATTTTACATATTGCGTCGGTTCGTAACTAAATAACCGACGACGAAAGGGTATTCGTGAGATAGGAATAGTTGTCGGTTGTCGTTTAATCAAAAATCGACGACTATAATCTAGTATAGTTGTCGGTTTGTGGCAAAGAACCGACACTGTTGGTTTAGTTGTTAGTTTTTTAAATAACCGACACGTATTTTCAACTTAATAGCTCACCCTGCCCGAACGATTCTTCCCATTTCCCTATTTCGTTCCCAATTTCCCTAGCTCCGGCGATTTCCCTTGCTCCCTGCCGCCGCCGCCGCTCCTTCCTCCGTGCTCGCCGCTCGTCACCGTCGAGCGAGAAGCAGTCGACCTCCCTCTCCGCCCGCCCGCCGGCCTCCCTCTCCGCCTGCCGGCCTCTCCTCCGTCGTCGGCCTCTTCTCCGCCCGCCGGCCTCTTCTCCGCCGTCGTCGGTAGCAGCTAGGTCTCCTAGCCTCGCCGCCCTCTCCGCCGCTCCTCTCTTCTCCGCCGGAAGCTGCTAGGACTTTGCCTCGGCTGTTGCTCCTCTTCCCTCAAGGTGCCCACCCTGCCTTCTTCTTCTTCTTCCTCTGCTCGTCTTCCCTCAAGGTGTCGCCCTACTGCTGGGCATTTTTTTAAAAATTTATTTACTTCTTATGAGAATCAGTTTTAATTAGGGCTCATACACATATTGATGTCTAACACCTAAATGAATATCTAGTTAGTGTATTTTCCTAGTATCGTGAAAGATTCTCAATCGTGTGTATCAAATGGGATTCTTATATATATTCAGATCTTAATGTTATAAATGGAAGACTCGAATGTTATAAAATCCCATCAAAGTAGGTAGAAACAACTTATATATATTCAGATCTTAATAATTTCATGAAGTGCACATTATCTTACTCAGGAAAAGTATGTGTATAATGTAGGATTTGTTCCATATAATGGTTCTATTTTAGTAAGCACCTAGAAACCCGTCCAAGATTTACTCATTAGGAGCATTTCCTCGTTTGTTCTCTAAGTACATTTGTAGACTTCTTTTCAAGCTATCATGTCTACCACAATAAAGTTGGTTATGACAAGCAATAAAAGGTTAACTGATGTTATACAACTTTTTCTGAAAATATATAACATCGTTATATGTACTTACACTTTGTTAATACTAATATTGTGCAGTCTCTGTCCACCCATAACAGTCACTATGAACTGGGCCTCTATGTCAATGTTAACGTTCCCTATTGAAGAACAATTGGACATCATCCTAGATAATCGTTCCTTAAACCAATTGGTCATACCCAAACATTGGCGTTTTCTAAAAGGAAGACACTACATGCCTGGTAAAGTGACCCTAACTTTTGGTAATTATTCACATGTTATCGAGGTTGAGTATGATTTGGCGGGAAATCTTGTATCAAAATCCGGTTGGCGTGATTGGATTGGAGAGCTTCATGTGGTCCGTTGGAACATGCTTTTTCTCCGTCCAGTTGGCCATAATTCCATCAAAGTTTGGATAACCAACAGCAACTGCGAGACCCCCGATCATCTTCTGCGGTATGAGCGCACGGCGTCAGATATCATCTATGAGGAATCTAAATCTGAGGCCCCTGTCAGTTCAGATTCGTCTAAATACAGTGAGGAGCTTCGTGACACAGCTTCATCATCAAAAAGAAGTTACTGATGCATGTGGGACCATGTTGGTGTAGTATTTAGTTGTCTATCTATCTAGACTTGTCTGTATTAATAGTTTTTTTAATTATGCGCATGTTTAGGGGTACACCAACCCCTTTGTTTAGTTATTGTTATAACTGAAGTGTGTGTTCCCATGAATGGAACTGAAAGTTGCTACATGAATGCTTATAACTGAAGTGTGTGTTCCCATGAATGTTCCCATTTGCATGATTACACTACTATTTTCTCATATTGTTTAGTCTATTTTAATATGACATACTTGCTTATATCTTGCTTAATGATGAACTGTAATGCACACATGTGACATGCTTGGAATGTAAATAATGAACTTTTCCCTAAATTGCCAATCATGCTTTTAAAGACATCAATAATCACCCTAAATTGAAGAACTAGGATTTTAGGTATAAGAATGACAATACATTATTTGTTGGCCTAGAAACCCGTCCAAGATTTACTCATTAGGAGTAAATCTTGGATAGTCCCCGGTTTGGGACTGTTCTTGAACACCTAATCTCGCTTAGAATGTAAGTGTATAATGTGTATTGGGTTTTCAAGAAAATTTTGGCAGCATTTCCCCGTTTGTTCTCTAAGTACATATGTACTTGGAAAACAACGGGGAAATGCTGCTGAAATTTTCTTGAAAACCCAATACACATTATACACTTACTAGTGAGATTAGGTGTTCAAGAATGGATAGGTGGTACACATTTATTATATATAATAATGACATCACATGTATTTTTTAACCCTAGACCCTAATCGTGTCCTAATATATATTTGTTTTATCTTTGATCATAGAATGGATAGATCATGGATGTCCATTCGCAATCGCTACACCCCAGAGTTTATTTCTGGTCTTCACCAATTCATTAAATTTGCTGAGGAACATAGGAAACAACCTGGAGATAGGTTCTATTGTCCATGTAGACATTGCGGTAACAACTTGAAAGTCAACACTGGTGACGAAATCATGACTCATGTCATGTGCAACGGGATTATACAAGGCTATACAGAATGGCACTGGCATGGAGAGATTTCAAACCCGAAACCAGTGGATGTCGATAGCAGTGCTTGTATGGAAGAAGAAATTACCTACGATGACGTAGATGTGAATGAACCAGTTCCAGTAGACATCGTTGATGCGATGCTGGATAGTTGTGGGGTAGAGCACACCGATCTACCTCCCATTTTTAGAAACACTGTGCATGATGCTGAGATGCCGTTATACACAGGTTGTACTAAGTTTACGAAGCTTAACGCTGTGTTGAGATTGTATAAGTTGAAAGCTAACAATAGATGGAGCGACAAAAGCTTGACGTCATTGCTGTCTTTGTTGAAAGAAATGCTTCCTGAAGGAAACGAGCTGCCAATCTCAACATACCAGGTAAAGAAATTGTTGTGCCCAATGGGAATGGATGCCAAGAAGATACACGCATGCCCTAATGATTGTGTATTATTTCAAAAGGACTATGCAGATTTGAAAGATTGTCCAAAATGTGGTGCGTCACAGTATAAATTGACGACTTCGAGGGAGTCCAAAACTGGTTCTCCTGCCAAGGTGATGTGGTATCTACCTATAATATCACGGTTTCAACGCTTGTTTGCCAATCCGATAGATGCGAAGAATTTGAGGTGGCATGCAGATGTTAAGAAAATTAATGATGGGATCCTACGACATGCGTCTGATTCCCCACAGTGGAAGAAGATTGATGTATTGTACCCTGAATTTGGTGAAGAAGTCAGGAATCTAAGACTTGGGCTTTGTACAGACGGGATGAATCCGTACGGGACATTGAGCAACCAACATAGCACTTGGCCAGTCATGCTTGTTATATACAATCTTCCTCCCTGGCTGTGTATGAAAAATAAGTACGTAATGTTGTCGTTGTTGATATCGGGCCCTAAACAACCTGGAAATGACATCGATGTTTATCTTGAACCTCTGATTGATGACTTAAAGAAACTCTGGGGTGAAGGTGTGATGACCTATGATGCTTCACGAAGAGAGACATTTCGTTTGCATGCTATGTTGTTTTGCACTGTTAATGACTTTCCAGCATATGGGAATTTGTCTGGATACAGTGTCAAAGGAGCTAAAGCATGTCCTATATGTGAAGAGAACACTGATTCAATAAGACTAAAACATGGCGGTAAGAATGTATATCTCGGTCATCGAAGGTTTCTTCCAAAATTCCATCCGTATCGTAGGAAGCGCAAAGCATTCAATGGATTGAATGAGGAACGCAGTGCACCTAAACCTATACCATGGGAGGTTGTTTATGAAAGAATAAAAGACTTTGTCAATGAATTTGGTAAGAGATCACAAGGTACTACACGGAGTGACAATTCTTCATTCAAGAAGAAGTCCATATTTTGGGATCTTCCTTATTGGAGTTCTTTGACAGTCAGACAATGTATCGATGTAATGCACGTTGAGAAAAATGTCTGTGATAGCATCATTGGTACTCTGTTAAATATACCAGGTAAGACTAAAGATGGGATAAAATCCAGACTGGACCTACGTGAAATGGGAATAAGGTCAGAATTAACAGAAATACGTGAAATGGGTAGTAAAAGAACATACTTACCTCCCGCATGTTACACGTTGTCTAGAAAAGAGAAGAAAGCTTTTTGTGAATGCTTGATAAATGTTAAGGTGCCAAATGGTTACTCATCCAACATTCGTAGATTGGTATCAATGAAAGATCTGAAGTTGATAGGACTTAAATCTCATGATTGTCACACTCTAATGAAACAAATATTGCCTGTGGCAATTCGATCTATATTGCCGAAGCATGTAAGGTTTGCAATCACCAGACTTTGTTTCTTTTTCAACAGTCTCTGCAGCAAAGTTATTGACCCTGAGACTCTCGATAATTTGCAAAGAGAAGTGGTTGTTACCCTATGTCAGCTTGAGATGTATTTCCCTCCTTCGTTCTTTGATATCATGGTACATCTTGTTGTTGTGGGCTCTGATCTCCAAACCATGACATAAACACGATTAAAACTTAGCGGAAGCGAATCGGTAATCAGCGGAAGACAAAAATCACGGGAAATTAAAACTTTTCGAGATAAGAACTTGGATCCATAAAAACTTCTTTCATAAAGAGAGATAAACTGTTTACATCTCAGGATAATTACTTCTTGAGTAATTATATACATCAAGATACAAAATCTCAAGATCACTACACAAAAGACTCCAAGACCTGAGAGTACAGAGGACACATAGGACTGACTCTAACTACACCACATGGCAGGACAATCTCCACCTGAGATTACTGCTGCTCCTGGTGCTGTTGTTGCTGAGACTGGTCACCTGTAGGCTGGTTCCTTCGTCTCCGACGTCCACCTAAAAAGTTGAAGTCTACAGGGTGAGACAATTATACATAATTGTCCCAGCGAGAGTTATAACTCTTCGCCAGAAGCTTTATTATAACATCAAAGAATATCTTAAGCAGTAAAGCCTGCAAAGTATTTTATAACAGTTGCAGGTATAACAAGATCTCTACAATTTGGAGATATGGAGAATATAAACACTATTGCAATGTAACATCAATCAACTAACTTGGAGTCATCTCTAACAAGTTATACTACATGGTTGATTATGTTTTACAAACAACATTATGCCCTGTGGAGATGAGGCTTACCACTCATACTCCAACTGATCGCTGAGAAGTCACATCAGTATCATACATAGGTCATTAAGAGAGCCGGATTCTCATGACCTTCACCTTCCTCAGTCAGTAAGAGGATCACTTGTAGGACATCTCGTGTCTCTACTACTATAGCTCACCAGGGTAAACTGGTCCTTCGCTATTCTAGAGTCACAGTGGCGTTCTGTACTCTCTTCGTCATCAGGAGGTTTCATATTTACCTACCACTGATATGGATATCTGTGCTTTCTTCGTCATCAGGAGGTTTCATGTTTACCTACCACTGATACGGTATGGAAATATAGTGAAGGATGGATGGATTACACATCTACATCACTTTCCTACACTAGGATGTAAGGTTCTACACATCCATGTACCCCACATACTCAAAAGTATGTGCTCCAGGAGTCCCCTGAGGAAAACCTGTTTCACCATCACTTAATTTCTGACAATGATGGATCTATGATCAGGGCTCTACATTATACTTGATTAGTTAGGTACATTCAGTATTCTTTAACAGCATACATTGTTCTCCAAACAATAACAGTAGCATAGCAGCTATAAAAGAAGGATACTAAATGTAACAGGCCTAACTCATATCAATCATCATTTCTCATTATCCTCATCACAAGTCATCTCTAAGGCATGACCTTGATGGTATTCATGGCTCTCACAGCCTATTATCAGCATAGGATGCCACTGACAAGGCATCAGATTACTTTACTTATTCATAAGGCTAACAACATGCCTTTAATGAATATAACATCAACATCCATACCTGGATATGATTACCTTTATATCAGAACTTGCATGGTTAATACAACTGATAAAGGTAATACAAAAAATAAGGAATATACTTCCTACTCTTGTCATAAGAGTTAAATCTCTAATTCACATCAAATAGAGTTTAATACTCAAAAGCATGCCATTACCCTTGAATTAGAGTTTACTATTCATATTAAGGTGAATTGAACTCATAACATCATCATGTATGAGTAACATCTTCATTGATGCTCTTAGATTAGTTAAAGGTTCATCATTTATCATAATTAGGGTTTCTATGATCTTACACAGGTGGATCATACCCTAATTATGCTCATTCATGTGCATTGGAGATGCTTTAATTGAGTTTTCACCTGAAAAGGGTACTTTCTCTCTCTAGAAGTACTTTCTCTCTCTAGAAGTACTTTCTCTCTCATCATAATGTTAGGTGATGTCAAGACCACTCTAAAACAGGTTGGATTAAGTCATCATAGGCTAACATAGCCCAAAACATCACCATCATGTGATTAAGGTTTGATTTGATCAAGGTATTGCTTAATTTACTCTTCAGGGGTATTTTGGTAATTCACCCTATTGGTCATCATCATGGTCAAAACCTTAGTCCATTAACCCCTTAATATCCTAGGTTATCATTAGGGTTTGATTAGGGCAACATTGAACCATTTATATCATCAATTGATTGAAAGAAGTCAACCTTGAATTATCTTGATCGATCTCAACCATCAACCTTCAATCGATTTGAGACCCATTGGTTGAGTTGACCTTTTGACCAATTGACATCAGGACCACGAGGATGTGTAGACCGTTTGGTCACCTTTGACCTCAGGACCGCGAGGCCTCTTCCTCCTCCAAGACCGCGAGCCCTCCATTGATTCAAGACCGCGAAGACTCAAATTGAGGTTAAGACCGCGAGGATCATGAAGACCGTTTGCCCTTCTTTGACCTCAAGACCGCGAGGCCCCTCGCAGTCTTGAGACCGTGAGCCCCCTCTTGGTCTTGAGACCGCGAGCCTCCTCACGACCTTGAGACCGCGAGCCTCCTCACGACCTTGAGTCCGCGAGCTCACATGGTCTCAACCACTTGGACCATCAACAAGATTTAATGATACAACCGATAATGTCAACCGATGTTGAAGCCCTCAAAAGGTCAGAGTTATGTTGACCACTTATGAATTGGGTCAATTAAGGTTATGTTTAACCAATTGGTCATTCAATTGACCCTCAATTGTTGACCAATTAGGATTGAAATTGATTCAATTAGGGTCTATCAATGTTCACCCATCAACACTCAACAATGTGCATTAACACAAGGTTGAACCCTTAAATTGAGCTCCAATTGGGCCCAAACTTGGCCCAAACGGTCTTGAGGTCATGTGGGTGGACCCCACATGGTCTTGAGACCGTTTTCCCAAGATTTCATCAAAGTATAAGGTGATTTGATAGGGGTTGAATCATGATTGAACCACAAAATAGAATTTTGATTAAATTGATAACTTATTTGCAATTAGGTCCTCTATTGGTCCAATTACTTAACCCTAGACCTTCAAACGGTCTTGGGTGATTGTCCTCTCGGTCTTGAGACCGTTTGGATGAGTTCCAAACGGTCTTGAGACCGTTTGCCTATCCAATTTTGGATTCTAGTGAAATTTCTTCAAGGTTGGATCAATTGAGTTGAGGGTTATATCAATATTTAATTGCAATGTAATTTGGTGTAAATGTACCCTCAATTGGTCAACTATTCTTGACCTCAGACCTCCAAACGGTCATGGTCGATTGCCCTCGCGGTCTTGAGACCGTTTGGGTGACCCCTAAACGGTCTTGAGACCGTTTAGGTCAATCAACCCTAAAACCCTAATTAGGTCACCATAATTTCAGTACTGATTTCACCTAGGGTTAGCCCTAGTATTCACCCTTCAACTCTTAGCCCGTTTGGAGTTAGACCATCAAACTTGTTGAGTTGTTAATTAACATAATTTTGAACAGTAATATCATACGGTCAACACCTGGTCAACGACCTTACACGGTCTTGAGACCGTTTGCCTAAAAAGGCAATTTCAGACCGTTTGAGAATCAGGAATAAATTCATTTAAAGTTGTTACTTAAAAAGGTCATATATCCCGATTCCTTTGGAGTTAGCCTCCCAAAGTTTGAGGGTGATTAGCCTATATAATTAGAAACAGATTTCTTATACGGTCCATGCTCGGTCAACGGGGCCAAATGGTCTTGGAGACCGTTTGCCCTGTCGCGGTCTCGAGACCGTTTGCTCACCTCGCGGTCTTGAGACCGAGAGAGCAAACTGGTGAGACCGTTTAAGGAAGTGAAAAGCGGTGGGTTTTTCTTGGAAATCACGCCTTCATCTCCTAGCTCAAGAACATTACGAATATCCCATGGATTTGCTTGAAAAATAACAGGGAAAAGTAGGGAAACATGAAGACCTATCATCTAACCGCATATAAGAGATGTATATAGTAAAGCATGGGTTTAGAGTTATAAAACCCGCCTAAAGCTTGCTTCTTGAGCTCCAAGCTCTAATGGCGTCCTTGAGTTCCCATAGGTTGGCCAAGGTGAAAACTCCAACGAAAGACAAAAAGAGATGGCTAGAAAGATAGGGTTTCGTGAGTTAGTCACCAAATCGACCTTGAATTCGAGTTCTAACCATGGAATTAGGCAAGAAGAGGGATTCAAACCTGCCTTGCACCCTTGGTCGTTCCCCTTGAGCTCCAAGACAGTCCTTAGTCGGCCAAGCAAAGAGGAAACAGTGATATGCACGAAGGAAAGGTTTCTTTGCTTGAAAGGTAAAGTGTATATATACATGGGTGAGGTTTCATTAAAGGCCCATAAGTTTCCCCCTAATTCCAACTAGGTCCTTCCTTCATTACTTGCTCGTCCCTTCCTCTTTATTCTAAGGAAAAAACTTCTCTTAAGGTCTAGCAAGAGAGGCAAGGAAGATCAATCTAATACTAAGGTACATACATAAAAGGGATATTGTACCTATACCCTGATTATTTAATCACAAGGTATATTTCATAACTTGATAACTCAATTGAGGTGACTTCCTCATCATTTCTTCTCTAAATGATGGCAAGAATCTAGAAAGATACATTAGAGGATATATTTTACAATTTGCATCCCTTAATTTGGGTAAATTGCATTTTACCCCAAATTAGGGTTTCAAGCACCGGGATTGCTTCCACAGCTGCACCTTGGTGCCCAAGCTTGGGAAATCCCTCAAACTTTACCAAAAAGATTCTCATGATGTCTCAACATCAAAGGAACATCTCATCATGTGAAAATTTCAAGCTAACCCTTTTAACTGGGTAAATTGCACATAGGTCCCTGTATATCAAAACAATGCTACAACTTTAAATAAAAAGGAGCAAATACTGAAATATATGTTTCCGAGAAACTTAATTACATGCTCAGAGTTAATAACAAGGATTTTAATTACATATTTAGGCAAAACACCTAGGGTTAACTCATAACCCAGGTCAGGGATGTTACAAATTATCCACCCCTTACAAGGATTTCGTCCCCGAAATCGATAAAACATACTAAGAGAAAAGGGCAGGATACTTCCTTCTCATCTCATCCTCTAACTCCCAAGTGGCTTCTTCAACACCACGATGGTTCCAGAGGACTTTCACAAGACTTATATCTTTCTTCTTTAACTTTTTAATTCGTTTATCAAGGATTGACACTGGTCCCTCCTCATAGGATATATCATCATTCAATTCTACTTCCATGGGTTGTAGAACTGACTCGGTGTCTGGGTGACATTTTTTTTCAACATAGAAATGTGAAACACAGGATGTAACCTCTGTAACTCAGGTGGTAGCTCTAGTCTATATGCTACCTTTCCAATCCGTTCGATGATTGGATAAGGCCCCATATATCTAGGAGCTAACTTCCCTTTCCTTCCAAAACGAAGGACCCCTTTCCAAGGTGAGACCTTGAGATACACTCTGTCTCCAACCTGGAACTCTAAAGGTTTACGACGTTTGTCAGCATAAGATTTCTGCCTATCTTGAGCAATCTTAATCTTATGTTGTATTACTTTAATCTTTTCTGTGGTCTGCTGCACAAGGTCAGGACCTAACAACTGATGTTCACCAGTCTCAAACCAACACAAAGGTGATCTACAACGTCTACCATACAAGGCTTCATAAGGTGCCATATCAATACTATGCTGATAGATATTGTTATAGGCAAACTCTATCAAGCTTAGGTGTAGATCCCAACTTCTGGTGAACTGGAGAACACATGCTCGTAACAGGTCTTCTAAGGTTTGTATGGTCCTTTCCGACTGTCCATCAGTCTGTGGATGAAAGGCCGTACTAAACCTTAGCTTGGTGCCTAAGGCTTGGTGTAACTGTTCCCAAAAACAACTTGTAAACTGAGGACCTCTGTCAGAAACTATTGTGACAGGAACTCCGTGCAAACGCACTATCTCTTTAACATACAACTCTGATAACCTTTCAGCAGAATAGGTTGTTTTGACAGGTAAGAAATGTGCTGTCTTAGTTAACCTATCAACAATTACCCAAATGGAATCATGTCCTTTGCTTGTCCTGGGTAGGCCAACAACAAAGTCCATGGTCACATGGTCCCACTTCCACTGTGGTATGGGTAAAGGTTGTATTGTTCCTGCAGGCTTCTGGTGTTCAGCTTTAACTTGCTGACACACAGGACACCTCATAACAAACTCTGCAACGTCCTTTTTCATCCCAGGCCACCAATACAGATCTTTCAAATTCCGATACATCTTGGTGCTCCCTGGATGCATAGCATTCATGGAAGAATGGGCTTCTTCCAGGACTAACTTTCTTAAGTTGTCCACATCTGGCACTATCATCCTTCCATTATAACAAGCTACTTGATCTTCTGAGTCATGAAAACCATCTTGCTTCTCATTTCCATACTCAGATCTTATATGTTGAACTGCAGCATCACCTAGCTGTGCCTCTTTAATCTGCTCTCTTAGGGTAGGTTTAATATGCATCTCAGCCAACAATCCGGCTAACAATGACACCTTCAACTGTATATTGTCTTGCCTTAAAGAGATAAGCATATCTCTCCTAGAGCATACTAAAGAGTTTAGTTGTGCTCTATTCATGGTTGATGTTGCTTATTTCCTACTCAAGGCATCTGCAACAACATTGGCCTTGCCTGGATGGTAATCAATTGTACAGTCGTAGTCCTTGATTAACTCCATCCAGCGACGTTGCCTCATGTTGAGCTCATGCTGAGAGAAGATATACTTAAGGTTTTTGTGGTCTGTGAAAATCTGGAATGTCTCTCCGTAGAGATAATGCCTCCAGATCTTCAAAGCATGAACCACAGCAGCTAACTCCAGATCGTGTGTTGGATAATTCTCCTCGTGTTTCTTAAGCTGTCGGGAAGCAAAAGAAATCACTTGTTTATCCTGCATCAACACACATCCTAGTCCATTTTTGGAAGCATCACAGAAGACTACATATCCTTTTCCTTGTTCAGGTAGCACTAGCACAGGTGCACTTGTCAATCTCTCCTTCAGCAACTGGAAAGATCGTTGACACTTATCATTCCAAGAAAAAGGAACATCTTTCCGGGTTAACTTGGTCAAGGGTAAGGCTATAGAACTAAAGTTCTTAATGAACCTTCGATAATAGCCAGCTAACCCCAAGAAACTTCGAATCTCCGTCGGTGTCTTCGGTTGTTCCCATTGTAGAACAGATTCTACCTTTGTATGGTCAACACGAATTCCTGAGGCGGATATAACATGTCCAAGAAAAGATACCTCCGGCAGCCAGAACTCACACTTGCTAAACTTAGCATATAGCTTATGTTCTCTTAGCAAGGTCAAAGCTTGGCGAAGATGCTTCTCATGCTGCTGAGCATCCTTACTATAAATCAGTATATCGTCTATGAAGACGACAACACACTGATCAAGGAAAGGTCGAAAAACTCTATTCATGAGTTCCATAAATGCAGCTGGTGCATTGGTTAGTCCAAACGACATAACTGTGAACTCATAGTGACCATATCTTGTCCTAAAGGCAGACTTGGATATGTCACTATTCTTAATACGGAGTTGATGATATCCAGACCTCAAGTCTATCTTTGAAAAGACTGTTGCTCCACGCAACTAGTCAAAGAGATCATCAATCCTCGGCAGAGGGTACTTATTCTTTATTGTTACCTTATTGAGTTGTCTGTAGTCGATGCATAACCGCATTGACCCATCTTTCTTTTTAACAAACAAGACCGGAGCACCCCAAGGTGAAGTACTCGGTCGGATAAAACCTCTCTCAAGTAACTCTTGAAGCTATTTCTTAAGTTCTGCCATCTCGGCAGGCGCCATTCTATACGGAGTTTGAGCTATGGGTTTCGTATCTGGGATCAGATTGATTTCAAAATCAATCTCCCGAGGTGGTGGTATACCATGAAGTTCTTCCAGAAACACATCTTCGAATTCCCTGACTATAGGAACTTCAGCAGGATTGGAACTTTCCTTGGTAACATCTACCACATGGGCTAAGAATGCATAACATCCTTGCCTCAACAGCTTATCAACAACCATAGCTGATACAAGACAGGTGGGCAAAATCTTTCTTTCACCTTGAAAGATCCATGTGCTGCTTTCATCAGCAAACACCGCCAACTTGGACTCACAATCCAAGACAACTCTATACCTTTCTAAGGTATCCATCCCGAGGATTATATCAAATCCCTGCATATCAAGTGGTATAAGATCCACTTGAATGTGATGGTCAGAAAAGAAGAGGATGCAGGGAGAACATACCTCCTGCAAAACGGCAGACCCACTCAACGGAGTCTCTAACAACAAACTATCTGCTCTATGACTAACAGTCACATTGCAGTTACGAATCACTTCACGAGTGATGAAGGAGTGTGTAGCACTCGGATCAATCAGAACGGATACAACACAGGATGTAGACATATCATCATATAAAAGTTTCATCTGACCTGCCACTACCCGTGGATTGATCACTGCTTCAGGTGGGTTCATAGAATAGAACCTCACAGTCGCCTGGTGTTGAGGTGGTGCTGATGATCCAGCTTGAGACTCTTGTCCACGTCCTCGAGCTGCTCCTTGATGTTGTCTATTCTGAGATCCTTGTTGATTCTATCTTGGGGGTTGTTGTGTCACACCGACAGGCCTAGAACGGCAATCCTTCATCAAGTGTCCCACCTTACCACAGTTGTAGCAACTCTTCTCCTGTTGCTGTGGTCTGGGTGGTCCAGTAACTGACACTGACGCAGAACTGTGCGTCCCTTGAAGCGGTTGACTCCGTCCTCTACCTCTGCTTGGTGTCCATTGAGTTTGAAAACTCGATCTGGGTGGTGGAGGGTTAGGTGCAGAGAATCTAGGTTTCTTGGAATCCCTAGATGAAGAACCCTAGAACTGTGGATATCTTTTATGGGTTTGTCTTTTCTCAACCACAAATCTCTCTATCCTTCAGAATGACTCAACGAAGGTAGAGAATCTCTCTCGGTTCTCTAAGGTAGATACAGGGGTTGACATATCAGAATTCAAACCCTTCTCGAATCTTCTGATTCTTTCCTCATCCGTAGCAGCCATGTGCGGACAGAACCGCAGCAAATCCATGAACTTAGCTTCATATTCGCTAATGTTCATCATACCCTACCTTAGTTTCTCGAACTGAGAGATCTTCTCATCCAGGAAGGTCTTTGGAAAATATCTTTTGATAAATTCGTGACGAAACTCTTCCCATGAGAACTCTACTCCAGGCCTCTTCTGCTCTTCCATGTTCCACCAGTGACCAGCACTGCCTTTGAGAAGATAGACAGCATGTCTAACCTTCTCAGCTTCCGGAATCATAAGAATCCTGAAAGCCTTCTCCAACTCTGTCAACCATAAGTCAGCATCTGCAGGGTCGGCAGTTCCGAAGTACTCGGTAGCTCCGACACGATGAAGTCGTTCGAATGTCTTACCGATACCTTGTGCTTCAGACTGGACAGGTGTCCTAGGTGCAGGAATGGGCATCCTATCAGTTATGTGTGTCATGGCAGTCATGAACTGCCCGAACATCGTCTGTACAGCTGGATTACTCATGTCAGCTGGGTCGAACTGGGGTGGCTCTCTTGGTAACTCCGGTGCATGTTGTTCTATTCTTGGAACTCTTGCACCGCCTCGAGGTGCACTAGCACTACTCTCTGCCACGTACTCATCGTGATGTTCTGACATTCTTATGTATCTTCTTCTCCTGAGGAGCAGAAGATTCTATTAGATAAGGAAGGAGTACTAAAGGTAGACTCGACATCCTAAGTCCTATGCCTCTGTAGACTCAACTGACCTAGAGCTCTGATACCACTAGTTGTGGGCTCTGATCTCCAAACCATGACATAAACACGATTAAAACTTAGCGGAAGCGAATCGGTAATCAGCGGAAGACAAAAATCACGGGAAATTAAAACTTTTCGAGATAAGAACTTGGATCCATAAAAACTTCTTTCATAAAGAGAGATAAACTGTTTACATCTCAGGATAATTACTTCTTGAGTAATTATATACATCAAGATACAAAATCTCAAGATCACTACACAAAAGACTCCAAGACCTGAGAGTACAGAGGACACATAGGACTGACTCTAACTACACCACATGGCAGGACAATCTCCACCTGAGATTACTGCTGCTCCTGGTGCTGTTGCTGCTGAGACTGGTCACCTGTAGGCTGGTTCCTTCGTCTCCGACGTCCACCTAAAAAGTTGAAGTCTACGGGGTGAGACAATTATACATAATTGTCCCAGCGAGAGTTATAACTCTTTGCCAGAAGCTTTATTATAACATCAAAGAATATCTTAAGCAGTAAAGCCTGCAAAGTATTTTATAACAGTTGCATGTATAACAAGATCTATACAATTTGGAGATATTGAGAATATAAACACTATTGCAATGTAACATCAATCAACTAACTTGGAGTCATCTCTAACAAGTTATACTACATTGTTGATTATGTTTTACAAACAACATTATGCCTTGTGGAGATGAGGCTTACCACTCATACTCTAACTGATCGCTGAGAAGTCACATCAGTATCATACAAAGGTCATTAAGAGAGCCGGATTCTCATGACCTTCACCTTCCTCAGTCAGTAAGAGGATCACTTGTAGGACATCTTGTGTCTCTACTACTATAGCTCACCAGGGTAAACTGGTCCTTCTCTATTCTAGAGTCACAGTGGCGTTCTGTACTCTCTACGTCATCAGGAGGTTTCATATTTACCTACCACTGATACAGATATCTGTGCTTTCTTCGTCATCAGGAGGTTTCATGTTTATCTACCACTGATACGATATGGAAATATAGTGAAGGATGGATGGATTACACATCTACATCACTTTCCTACACTAGGATGTAAGGTTCTACACATCCATGTACCCCACATACTCAAAAGTATGTGCTCCAGGAGTCCCCTGAGTAAAACATGTTTCACCATCACTTAATTTCTGACAATGATGGATCTATGATCAGGTCTCTATATTATACTTGATTAGTTAGGTACATTCAGTATTCTTTAACAGCATACATTGTTCTCCAAACAATAATAGTAGCATAGCAGCTATAAAAGAAGGATACTAAATGTAACAGGCCTAACTCATATCAATCATCATTTCTCATTATCCTCATCACAAGTCATCTCTAAGGCATGACCTTGATGGTATTCATGGCTCTCACAGCCTATTATCAGCATAGGATGCCACTGACAAGGCATCAGATTACTTTACTTATTCATAAGGCTAACAACATGCCTTTAATGAATATAACATCAACATCCATACCTGGATATGATTACCTTTATATCAGAACTTGCATGGTTAATACAACTGATAAAGGTAATACAAAAAATAAGGAATATACTTCCTACTCTTGTCATAAGAGTTAAATCTCTAATTCACATCAAATAGAGTTTAATACTCAAAAGCATGCCATTACCCTTGAATTAGAGTTTACTATTCATATTAAGGTGAATTGAACTCATAACATCATCATGTATGAGTAACATCTTCATTGATGCTCTTAGATTAGTTAAAGGTTCATCATTTATCATAATTAGGGTTTCTATGATCTTACACAGGTGGATCATACCCTAATTATGCTCATTCCTGTGCATTGGAGATGCTTTAATTGAGTTTTCACCTGAAAAGGGTACTTTCTCTCTCTAGAAGTACTTTCTCTCTCTAGAAGTACTTTCTCTCTCATCATAATGTTAGGTGATGTCAAGACCACTCTAAAACAGGTTGGATTAAGTCATCATAGGCTAACATAGCCCAAAACATCACCATCATGCGATTAAGGTTTGATTTGATCAAGGTATTGCTTAATTTACTCTTCAGGGGTATTTTGGTAATTCACCCCATTGGTCATCATCATGGTCAAAACCTTAGTCCATTAACCCCTTAATATCCTAGGTTATCATTAGGGTTTGATTAGGGCAACATTGAACCATTTATATCATCAATTGATTGAAAGAAGTCAACCTTGAATTATCTTGATCGATCTCAACCATCAACCTTCAATCGATTTGAGACCCATTGGTTGAGTTGACCTTTTGACCAATTGACATCAGGACCGCGAGGATGTGTAGAAAGTTTGGTCACCTTTGACCTCAGGACCGCGAGGCCTCTTCCTCCTCCAAGACCGCGAGCCCTCCATTGATTCAAGACCGCGAAGACTCAAATTGAGGTTAAGACCGCGAGGATCATGAAGACCGTTTGCCCTTCTTTGACCTCAAGACCGCGAGGCCCCTCGCGGTCTTGAGACCATGAGCCCCCTCTCGGTCTTGAGACCATGAGCCTCCTCACGACCTTGAGACCGCGAGCCTCCTCACGACCTTGAGTCCGCGAGCTCACATGGTCTCAACCACTTGGACCATCAACAAGATTCAATGATACAACCGATAATGTCAACCGATGTTGAAGCCCTCAAAAGGTCAGAGTTATGTTGACCACTTATGAATTGGGTCAATTAAGGTTATGTTTAACCAATTGGTCATTCAATTGACCCTCAATTGTTGACCAATTAGGATTGAAATCGATTCAATTAGGGTCTATCAATGTTCACCCATCAACACTCAACAATGTGCATTAACACAAGGTTGAACCCTTCAATTGAGCTCCAATTGGGCCCAAACTTGGCCCAAACGGTCTTGAGGTCATGTGGGTGGACCCCACATGGTCTTGAGACCGTTTGCCCAAGATTTCATCAAATGCTAAGGTGATTTGATAGGGGTTGAATCATGATTGAACCACAAAACAGAATTTTGATTAAATTGATAACTTATTTGCAATTAGGTCCTCAATTGGTCCAATTACTTAACCCTAGACCTTCAAACGGTCTTGGGTGATTGTCCTCTCGGTCTTGAGACTGTTTGGATGAGTTCCAAATGGTCTTGAGACCGTTTGCCCATCCAATTTTGGATTCTAGTGAAATTTCTTCAAGGTTGGATCAATTGAGTTGAGGGTTATATCAATATTTAATTGCAATGTAATTTGGTGTAAATGTACCCTCAATTGGTAAACTATTCTTGACCTCAGACCTCCAAACGGTCATGGTTGATTGCCCTCGCGGTCTTGAGACCGTTTGGGTGACCCCTAAACGGTCTTGAGACCGTTTAGGTCAATCAACCCTAAAACCCTAATTAGGTCACCATAATTTCAGTACTTATTTCACCTAGGGTTAGCCCTAGTATTCACCCTTCAACTCTTAGCCCGTTTGAAGTTAGACCATCAAACTTGGTGAGTTGTTAATTAACATAATTTTGAACAGTAATATCATATGGTCAACGCCTGGTCAACGACCTTACACGGTCTTGAGACCGTTTGCCTAAAAAGGCAATTTCAGACCGTTTGAAAATCAGGAATAAATTCATTTAAAGTTGTTACTTAAAAAGGTCATATATCCCGATTCCTTTGGAGTTAGC
Organism: Alisma plantago-aquatica; assembly: GCA_963693085.1. Taxonomy (NCBI): domain Eukaryota; kingdom Viridiplantae; phylum Streptophyta; class Magnoliopsida; order Alismatales; family Alismataceae; genus Alisma; species Alisma plantago-aquatica. Next base: position 213,756,281 of record OY856412.1, read on the forward strand.
CTCCCAAAGTTTGAGGGTGATTAGCCTATATAATTAGGAACATATTGCCTATACGGTCCACGCTCGGTCAACGGGGCCAAACTGTCTTGGAGACCGTTTTCCCTGTCGCGGTCTCGAGACCGTTTGCTCACCTCGCGGTCTTGAGACCGAGAGAGCAAACTGGTGAGACCGTTTAAGGAAGTGAAAAGCGGTGGGTTTTTCTTGGAAAGCACGCCTTCATATCCTAGCTCAAGAATAGTACGAATATCCCATGGATTGGCTTGCAAAATAACAGGGAAAAGTAGGGAAACATGAAGAACTATCATCTAACCGCATATAAGAGATGTATATAGTAAAGCATGGGTTTAGAGTTATAAAACCCGCCTAAAGCTTGCTTCTTGAGCTCCAAGCTTTCAAGATCCAAGATCTAATGGCGTCCTTGAGTTCCCACAGGTTGGCCAAGGTGAAAACTCCAAGGAAATACGAAAAGAGATGGCTAGAAAGATAGGGTTTCGTGAGTTAGTCACCAAATCGACCTTGAATTCGAGTTCTAACCATGGAATTAGGCAAGAAGAGGGATTCAAACCTACCTTGCACCCGTGGTCGTTCCCCTTGAGCTCCAAGACAGTCCTTAGTCGGCCAAGCAAAGAGGAAACAGTGATATGCACGAAGGAAAGGTTTCTTTGCTTGAAAGGTAAAGTGTATATATACATGGGTGAGGTTTCATTAAAGGCCCATAAGTTTCCCCCTAATTCCAACTAGGTCCTTCCTTCATTACTTGCTCGTCCCTTCCTCTTTATTCTAAGGACAAAACTTCTATTAAGGTCTAGCAAGAGAGGCAAGGAAGATCAATCTAATACTAAGGTACATACATAAAAGGGATATTGTACCTATACCCTGATTATTTAATCACAAGGTATATTTCATAACTTGATAACTCAATTGAGGTGACTTCCTCATCATTTCTTCTCTAAATGATGGCAAGAATCTAGAAAGATACATTAGAGGATATATTTTACAATTTGCATCCCTTAATTTGGGTAAATTGCATTTTACCCCAAATTAGGGTTTCAAGCACCGGGATTGCTTCCACAGCTGCACCTTGGTGCCCAAGCTTGGGAAATACCTCAAACTTTACCAAAAAGATTCTCATGATGTCTCAACATCAAAGGAACATCTCATCATGTGAAAATTTCAAGCTAACCCTTTTAACTGGGTAAATTTCACATAGGTCCCTGTATATCAAAACAATGCTACAGCTTTAAATAAAAAGGAGCAAATACTGAAATATATGTTTCTGAGAAACTTAATTACATGCTCAGAGTTAATAACAAGGATTTTAATTACATATTTAGGCAAAACACCTAGGTTTAACTCATAACCCAGGTCAGGGATGTTACAGTTGTCCACTTGACTAGGGAAGTGAAAATCTTGGGCCCGGTTTTCTTGCATTGGATGTATCCCTTTGAACGATACATGAGCATTTTTAAAGGTGATGTTCGAAACCGTTATCGGCCTGAAGGGAGTATTATTGAAGGTTATGTGGCGAGAGAGGTTATGGATTTCTGCAATGACTTTCTCAGTGGTAATGACACTCCTGATAATGACAAGAATATTGACGAGCTATTTGGCAAAGGAATTTTGGGATCACGTGTGAAAGTAATCATCCGTGAGCAGTTGTAACAAGGTCATTTGTATATTTTACACAACATGGACGAAGTGAACGTTTATATCGAGGAACATACCAATTTCATCAAAAGACAATATCCTCGAGCCATTACAATGTGGCTTGCTAGAGAGCATAACAAGACTTTTATTAAGTGGTTTGAAGATAAAGTCTTACATCAACTATCTCAAACACCAGATGATATTACTGAAACTATCAAATGCCTCGCCTTTAAACCAAAGTTGACTGTTATGTCTTATGAAGGGTATGACATTAATGGATTCACATATTACACAAAGCACCAAGATGATAAGAGTGTCTTCCAAAACAATGGGGTCACCCTTCTAGCATCGACTATGTTTTTTGCAAGTGCAAAGGATAAGAGTCCACGTGAAGCTAAAATGTCATATTACGGTGTCATTGAAGAGATATGGGAATTTGACTACATAGATTTCAGAATTCCTCTCTTCAAATGTAATTAGGTTGATAACACCAAAGGAGTTATAGTGGATGAATTGGGTTTCACTTTAGTGAACTTTGAAAAGATTGGCGAGAAGGCTGAACCATTCATATTGGCATCACAGGCGAAACAAGTATTTTATATCGATGATCCTGCAAATGATAAATGGTCGGTTGTTCTTCATGGTAAAAGATAGTTCATTGAAGATCCTATAGATGAAGAAGAGTAATATGATAAATATGATGACTCCAGTCCATTCTCAGTTGGGTTGCCAACTCCAGAAAATATTGAAGCTAATGATGACTTATATGTGCGCGGAGATCACAATGAAGGATTGTTAATTGATAAAAGATCACAATTTTAGAGGCATGCATGTTTATATTTTTTTGTTGAAGCTAAATGTTTACTTTTTTAATATCAATATCATTTTCTGATTTGATGTTTCATTATCTTCTAGTTAATACAAATGCTAAACATTGTGGGAGGGTGCTAAAGAACTATAGGACCAATCTCACCCGAGATTACATACGCGATGCTGAGAGTAGGTTCTTGATCTATTCCAATTCTAGACATTGATCAGTATTTCACTAACTCTACACTAATAATTTTTGTTTGTATTCTCTTTGAAAAATAAATATAGGAAGAAGGCTATGCAGGACGGACATGACATAGCTATGCAGGATATGCATGATATGCAGGAAGAAGCCCCAATGAAGAGAAGCAGGATACGGATACAATACATAAAGTGCAGCACACACAAGTGGTTCAGATTCATATAACAACATGACAGACTAACACATATATAGTGCATAACAACAACATCTCCGAATTTACATACAACACTAACTTAGTACATATATAGTGGACTAAGGTGACGATACCACCTGCTAAAATAGGTTACCGACTACATGTTACGACTGGGAGGTCGTGATTCAGCAACGTATGCATTAGCAGGAGGACAAACAGATCACCATATGAGGATAAACATATGGTGATCTGTTTGTCCTCCTGCTAATGCATACTGTTGTTGAATCACGGCCTCCTAGTCGTAACATGTAGTTGTCGGTAACCTGTTTTACCAGGTGGGATCGTCACCTTATAAGTCCCACTATATATGTACTAAGCTAGTGTTGTATGTAAATTCGACGCTGCTCTTGTTATGTACTATATATGTGTTAGTCTGTCATGTTGTATGGACATCGATTGTATTGCTCAGGTATTATATAGTCTCATTAGATAATATGAAATATATCAATCTTATTTATAGCTCATTAATTATATATACATCATTCTCTTTACAGGTGTTTAAAGCTGACCCCACTACAGGAACGGACTTACCAGATGTACATACTCCATATACGATGGGAAAATTAAATGAAGTAAGAGAAAAATGGGCAACAACTATACAAATAGTGGGGATTTTGTAAATGAATTTCTGAATTATAATATGTGTGAATGTTTCTACATGTCTAGATGTTTCTACATGTGTCTGAGTGAAAATGAATGAAAGTGTTGGTTACTATATGAATGTTTCTACATGTGTGAATGTGAATGAATGGAACTACAGATTGCTAGCTACATGAATGTTTCTAAATGTGTGAAAATAAAATGGAACTGCAGGTTGTATTGCTAAATGCATGTGTGAATATTTTTGTTGTTAAATTTGCAGGTTTGTGGCCTGTTGTTGGCTGATATCAATGGATGTCGTAAAACCTACAGTTCAGTTAACTGAACTGCAGTTTTCTCATCCTGCGACCAGCCACAGCTGGTCTGCAGGTCTGTAAAAAAAAAACAATAGGCGTCGGTTATTTAGATATAACCGGCGCCTATTTCCTGTGGCGCGAACATATATGGTGTCAGTTTCTTACTACAAACCGACACTGATAGTGCCCAAGCTGGCGCCAATAACATGCGTCGGTAATTGTAAACAACCGACACATAACATTACAGTGTCGGTTATTTAAATGTAACTGACACATATTCTTTTGGCGCGAAGACATATTTCGTCGGTTGTTGGCTTATAACCGACACTGATAGCGCCCAAGATGGCGCCCTTTCTGTGGCGCGAAGGGTTTGGGCGTTGGTTTCTTATCTAATAACCGACGCCTATAGTCCCCTGATGGCGCGTTTTTGGTCGCGCGCAAAGAGTTTGGGTGTCGGTTCTGGAACCGACGCGTAATGGGTGACCTTTTAGTGTCACCCACATAGGTGTCGCTCAGAAATCGACACTAAAGGCCTTAAATAACCGACACTAAAGGTAGGTTATGTAGTAGTGAAACGTGAAGAACATGCCTTAATCTTGAGGTAGAAGAAGATGGGCGTGAAAACCAATGTTACTTTACCAAAATGTCTTGCACCTTTGGTCTAAACGGTTTGCAAAACCGTTTGGAACCAAACGGTTTCAAAATCGTTTGGATTCTTACAGTTTGCAAGACCGTTTAGATTTAAACGGTCTTCAAGACCGTTTGGGAGGTTTGACCAAGTGTTGACCATTTGGGGGTCTGCTAGACACATTATGAATTAATCACCTACAAAGAATCTGTTACACCCCGATCTCACAATTTCCTCAAATCATGAGATTAGGGCATAAGATAGGACTTATATGTAATACAAAGAACACCCTTAACTTTTTTTTTCTTTTCTTTACTTTTCTGTTAAAACTCTTGTTTCTTCGCATTGAACCACATAAATCATTTTAACAAGGGAATCTGAACATTTCTTTTACTAATCAGACTTTAATAGTAAAGATACATGTATAAACATTCATGATGTCTCTCACACCTTATGCACATAAGACCTACTAATAGCATACAATTTCAAAAGAGGAGTAATATTACACATCATAATTACAACTCTCTCTCTTATCTCTTACTAAGGACCTAGAGTGACAAGGACCGACTGACTCAACTAATCTTGTACTTAACTCTTGTGGAAGATCTATGCTGATGCTCTGACCATCTTCAAGTCCACGCGGTTAACCCTAAAATGTTTGAGTAGAGGGGTGAGCCTACTCGCTCAGAGAATGAGTACTTCAAAGAAACAGTCTAAGGCACAAATGTGATTACAGGTATAACTTTGAATAAATGTTATGAAATTTAACAACAATAAATACTTAACTGAGCAGTTCTAAAACAATATAATTGAAATAACAAAGAATGTAAATATTGCATCCAAAGAATAACTACTAGAAGACTATGCTCTAGTCTTCCCTAACTCTTTCATTTATAAGGAACTCTGTGAACCTATATGATCATATTTTAGCTTATGCCCTGATCTTATGCAGTGTACTCTGCATAAGAGACTCGCAGTGCACTACGGCCACACCGTACAAGACTTAGCGACACACCCGGGAAATGCTAACTCTGACTGCCAGTCCTGTTCTGCTACAGGACCCACAGGCTCTCCGGCCTACAGGCTCTCCGGCCTCACTACACTACTCCGAGTGCTCTAGACTCCTCCTCTAACCTAAGCACACAGGCGGAGAGTCTACACTGGGTTACCACCGTGACACACGCACAAATTATTGTTGAATAACCCCTATTAACCCTCGTGCCACCAGAATTACTCAACTGGTTGATGTTGGACACGAGTTTCACCCCTAAGGCGCAGACCTCCCAAAGGGGTTCTACGGTGTTCAGGGCACCTAAGTCTAACATTAACATTATAGGTACATTTTAAACAGAAATCATAACTCATTTAACATTTCTCACAAGGCTCACACGGCCTGCCATATCATATCATAAGAAACATCATAACTCATATATTCAACATATATCATGTCTCAGTAACATCCCTTTCTAGGGCATGTCATATCTCATCACCTGCAATTTACGAGATATGTACTGAAAATAAGAAGCCCTGCAGTATGTAGATATCAACTCAGAGAGAACAAGCATATATAGTTAAATGCACTAGAAACATACAATTCAACAGTTAAGTATTACCACATCTCATATCGAGACCTTTCATATCACCATAACATGATTCATTGAACACCCTATCCTTAGGGTTTCATTTGCCTTATTCATTCATCACATGCCAACACCCTACTCTTAGGGTTTCATTCGCCTCATTCACCTTTTCGTTTACCTCATTCACTTGTCACATGGCTCTCATAAGGATTTCACACGATATAAACATTCACAAATTAAAGACTGCTTTCAACAATTATATACCGTCAATATATGTATGAAACCATGGAAATTGAACTAAATTTAGGTTTCCATGCTATTCACTGAGATATCATGCACCAAGAATAAAATTCAAATAAGGTAACCCATGAGGTACATCCTAACCACTTATAAGATTACTAGTCCTCTTCAATAAGGTTGAAACTCTAGTGATATCTCAATTAGGTTAAACCCTAATTACATCATATGGTATAAATCTGAAAAGCATTCTTACTAGGATGTGTTGTATACGTTTCTGATGTGAATCTACCATCAAAGAGTCATTCAAACAGAGAAGGAATCCATATCATATCAATTTGCAACAACTTAAATTAAACGGACATTTCAGGGTTTAGGATCACATACCAAGCAATTAGGGATTTGGATGCTATAATCAAATTTCGTGCATTATACTATTTAAAGGAAGTACCCACTCACCCTAAGGTGTGAAAACACCCCAAAACTGCAGCTCAACTCAGGGGATCTCGAACTCATATCAAATCCCTAGCAAATCTCCCAATTCTTCTTCCATTCAACTCAGAAACCTTGAAAATGAGGGATTATGAAGAAAGGGTGAGAAAAGAGGGAATTTCGACATAATCTTGGATCAAATCAGAGCATGGAAGGAATCTTGACATGAGAGAGAAGATTCACCATAAAAGTCTATGCAAAGGATCAAAACTTACTTGATATCACCATTCCTCGGACCGCAAAACCCTAGGTCAGCAATTCCTCCTCTTTCCCCACTCAAGCCCTAACTCTCCCTCTCTCTCTAGATTTTCGTTTCTCTGGGGTGGATGACGAAGAATGAGAGCTGTGTGTGTGTGTGGTCGATCATATAAGTCAATTTGAGCTGCTTGGGTCAATTCCATATTGACCCAACACTCAACTTTTATTATATTGGCTGAATATTCAGTTACACAAAGTTACTGTAATTCGTTTATTTCAGAGATCAAACCTTCTCCAACAATTATGGTAATTTATCATATTGTTTATAATTGATCTATAAATCTTCAGTTAAAATTTGAGATCATTTGGAGTTACCAATAAATAATTAAAAATAGAACAGTGCACTGCTATATTGCAGTCTGCAGCAGATTCGGTCGAGTTTGTCCTGCACAGAACTCGACCGACACCCTCACTGTAGAGATCAAAAGTCATCCAAAAATTATGCCAATTTAACAGAGTGTCTAAAACTCTGTTTTCCAAGCACAGTTAAAATTTGAGATCAATTGGATTTACCAATAAAAAGATAAAATTCAATTACCACACTGCTATATAAATCTGGAAATATGATCGGTCGAGTTTGAAACTCGACTGATAAACAGGTCATAACATTCTTCAAAAATTCTGATATTTACCAATGTTGTTCACATTTTATATATACAAATCATATCCAAATTTGAAGTAAATCAGAGTTACACATAAAATACTAAAAATCATTTACTGAGACACTATACTTATCAAATTTTGTGTTCATGTATCATCAAAATCCTATTTTGGGCCGATTAGGGTTTATGTTTCTCAAACCCTAATTCTCAAGGCAAATGAACACTTAAACTTCTTATCATAGTTAAAACATTCTCATTGGATTATCATCATTCATTAGATTTCAAGAGTGATCAGTCCAATAAATCATGTAATCATCTTGGTAACCCTAGTTTACCAATTAAGCTCAGATGGGGTCGTAACAGAATCATTAACTAATTCCAAGTAAATCTCAAGTTGAAGGCACTTTAATCACCTAAACCCTAATCGGGTTCTTTTGCTGATTTATAATGATGATTAATGTGAAATAAACTTGATACATTTAGTATTCTTCTTTCATAAGCAGTTATCTTAAATGATTAATGATTGAAAACATGCTTGATGCTAAAAGAATGCTGAAATGTACCTAAATAATCAAGTATAATCATACCATGTAGAGCCCTGATCATAGATCCATCATTATCAGAATCCAAATGATGGTTAAATAGGTTTTCCTAAGGTAACTCTTGGATCACATACTTTTGAGTATGTGGGGGATTATGGACGCGAATATCCTTACATCCTAGTGTAGGAATTGATGTAATATGTACTTTAATCCATCAACCCTTCACTATATGTTTATGCCGGGATGACGTATCATTAATCTCCTGAGGGAACCTTTAATGTCACATTGATGAGAGATAAATAAGAAATCTTTCGATGGCGAAGAGAGTACAAAATGCCACTGTGACTCTAATAGCGAAGTTGCCAGAATATCCTGGAAAGCTATTGTAGCAGAGACACGAGATGTCCTGCATGTTGATCCTCATACTGACTGAGGAAGATGAGGTCATAAGAATCCGGCTCTTTTGATGACCTATGTATGATACCGATGCGATTTAGTAATGATCGGTTGGAGTATGAGCGGTATACCTCATCTCCGTTGGACATAATAATGTTTGAAAAACATAATCAACTGTGTAGCATAACTTCTTAGGTTGAACTACGAGAAACAATGATTGATATTACATTGTTTATAAATGTTCCAATCAAGTAATTTAGTATACATGTTCTTCATATCCCTTATTGAAATGATTGCTTAAGAAAATGTTGCTTTACTTAATCCTAAGCCTGCTGTTGAATATTTAAGTTATTTTGCTTATGTTATTCCTTTATTTGCTATAACAAAGCTTCTGGTGGAGAGTTATAATTCTCCCTGGGACAATTATTCAAATTCTCTCAATCCCGTGGGGTTCAAATTTTTAGGTGGATGTCGAGGACGAAGGAACCCACCTAAGGGTGAGCAGTATCAGCAGCAACAACACCAGGGGCAGCAGTGAATCTCAGGTGGAGATACTGACTGTCGAGTCTTGTAGATAGTATGTCTTATGTCGTCTCTGTACTCTCAGGTCCTAGAAGTTAGTAGATCTAAGATTTTGACTTAATATCTTGAGATGTAATGACGAATCATGTTGTAAACAATTTATCTTGTTTATTATAAAAGAGTTTTATGGTTTAAAGATCTTTTCCTAAAAAGTTTTAAAATTTAGTGATTTTTAATAATTCCACTACTAGTAAAACGCTTCCGCTGAGTTGTATGCCACAATTTAGTGGTATCAGAGCTCTAGGTTCGCTGAGTCTACAGAGACATAGGACTTAGGATGTCGAGTCTATTCTTAGTGTCTTTCAGTATATCTAATAGTGTCTTCTTCTCCTCAGGAGAAGAAGATAAGTTTAAGGATGTCTGGACCACACAAGGAGTATGTGGCAGAGAGTAGCGTTGCTGCACCCCGAGAAGGTGCAAGGAGCCCGGAGATAGAACAACATGTACCTGAGCCACCCCAGTTCAATCCAGTTGACATGGGGAACCCAGCCGTCCAGACCATGTTTGGGCAGTTTATGACTGTGTCATGACACATATAACAGATAGGATGCCTATGCCTGCACCTAGGGCACCTACCCATCCCAAAGGACAAGGAATCAGTAAGACGTTTGAACGACTTCTCCGAGTCGGAGCAACTGAGTACTTTGGAACAGCTGATCCCACAGATGCCGACCTGTGGTTGACCGAACTAGAGAAGGCCTTTCGAATCCTGAACATCCCAAAAGCTGAGAAGGTTAGACATGCAGTCTATATTCTCAAGGGGAGTGCTGGTCACTGGTGGACCATGGAAGAGCAGAAGAGGCCTGGTGTGGAAGTTGAATGGGAAGTCTTTCGACGGGAATTTATCAATAGATATTTCCCTAAGACGTTCCTGGATGAGAAAATCTCTCAGTTCGAGAGGTTAAGGCAAGGTCTGATGAACATTAGCGAATACAAAGCTAAGTTCATAGATTTGTTGCGGTTCTGTCCGCATATGGCTGCTACAGATGAAGAGAGGATTCGACGTTTCGAGAAAGGGTTGAATGCTGAGTTGACTACCCCTGTGTCCGCCCTAGAGAACCAGGAAAGGTTTGCTACCTTTGTAAATTCCGTCAGAAGAATAGAGAGGTCCGTAGCTGAGAAGAGGCAAACCCATAAGAGGATGTATCCTCAATACCAGGGATCTTCATCCAGAGACTTCAAGAAACCTAGGTATTCTGCACCTACACCACCACCTAGACCCAGTTCTCAGACACATTGGACATCGAGTAGGGGTAGAGGACGAATCCTACCACTACAAGGGGCTCACAGTTCAGCATCTATGTCGGTTACGGGACCACCCAGACCACAACAACAAGACAGAAGTTGTTATATATGTGGGAATATGGGGCATCTGATGAAAGATTGTAGATCTAGACCAGTGAGTGTAACACAACTGCAGAGGCAGAGTCAGCAAGGATCCCAGAGGAGACAGTTTCAAGGAGGAGCTAGAGGACGTGGACAAGCGTCCCAAGCTGGATCGTCAGCACCGAATCAACCGCAGGCAACAATAAGGTTTTATGCAATGAATCCACCTGATGCAGTAATCAACCCTCGGGTTGTGGCAGGTCAGATGGAATTGTTATATTCTGAGATGTCTACATCCTGTGTTGTATCTATTTTGATTGATCTGGGTGCTACACACTCCTTTATCACTCGAAGAGTGATTCATAACTACAATATGACAGTTAGTCATAGAGTAGATAGTTTGCTGCTAGAAACTCCGCTGAGAGGGTCTGTTGTGTTGCAGGAGGTATGTTCTCCCTGCATCCTCTTCTTTTCTGATCATCGCATTCAAGTGGATCTTATACCACTTGAGATGCAAGGATTTGACATAATCCTTGGGATGGATACCTTGGAAAGGTATAAGGTTGTTTTAGATTGTGAATCCAAGCAAGCTGTGTTTGCTGATGATAGTGACACATGGATCTTTCAAGGAGAGAGAAAGATATAAGTCTTTTGAAAGTCCTATGGAAATATCCTGGTATTGAAGAAGCCACATGGGAACTAGAGGAAGAGATGAGAAGGAAATACCCTGCTCTTTTCTCTTAATATGTTTTGTTGATTTCGGGGACGAAATCCTTGTAAGGGGTGGATAATTTGTAACATCCCTGACATGGGTTATGAGCTAACCCTAGGTGTTTTGCCTAATTATGTAATTATATGCTTGTGATTATCTTTTGGTATGTAATTAAAGCTCCTGAGGACCATATATTCCCATTTCTGCCCTTTTTGAACAATGTTGTTTTGGATAACAGGGACCTATGTGAAAATTACCCAATTAGAGGGGTTAACTTGCAAATTTCACATGTTAAGATGTTCCTCTGATGATGAGACATCATAAGAATGATTATGATGAAGTGTTCTGGATTCTCCAAGCTTGGGCACCAAGATGCAGCTTGTGGAGAAATCCTTGTGCTTTAAACCCTAGTTTTGGTGTAAAGTGCAATTTACCCAAAACATGGGGTGTAACATGTAAAATATACCTTCTAGAGTATCTTTCATAACTCTTGGCATCAATTAGAGTAAAAAGAATGAGGAGGGCGCTTCATTTGAATAATCAAATAAGAAAGATAACCCTTGTAATTAAATAACCAAGTTATAAGCATAATGACCCCTTTTATGTGTGCAACATAGTAAGATGTTTGACTTCTTTCCTCTAGACCTTGGTTTAAGAAGAAGTCTTGCTTAAGAAAAGAAGGAGGGACGTTATCATAAAGGATAGAGGGACTTAGTTGAGAAATGAGGAATAAGTTGTCCTTATCTTAAAAATTCACCCAAAGTATATATACACCTCTCTTTACTTAGCGAGGATCGTTTCCTTCACTTCCCTTCTTATCTTCTTGCTTGGACCAACTAAGGACGGAGATCTGGAGCAAAGGAAAACGGCCAAGCAGTTCTAGGTAAGGTTTGATCATCATCTAGCTCGGATTTGTGGAGAAAGTCATGATGCAAGGTTGGTTTGCTAGTTCTTCTTATCTAGTTCTTCTTTCTAGCCATCCTTTCCTACCAATTCTTGGAGAAACAACCTTGGATGACCTGTGGAGATCAAGATGCCATTAAATCTTTTAAGCTTGGAGCTCTAGAGCCAACTTTAAGGCGGGTTTTATAACTCTAAACCCTTAAACTTTGTTATGTATCTTTCTTTCTATGCGATAGTTGCTTGTTCTTCTTCCCCCCATCCTTCCTTGCATTCTTGCAAGCAAAACCATGAAGAACAGGCCTTAATCTTGAGGTAGAAGAAGACGAGCGTGAAAACCAATGTTACTTTACCAAACGGTCTTGCACCTTTGGTCTAAATGGTTTGCAAAACCGTTTGGAACCAAACGGTTTCAAAACAGTTTGGATTCTTGCGGTTTGCAAGACCGTTTAGATTTAAACGGTCTTCAAGACCGTTTGGGAGGTTTGACCAAGCATTGACTGTTTGGGGGTCTTCTGGACACATTATGAATTAATCACCTACAAAGAATCATTAACTAACTCCAAGTAAATCTCAAGTTGAAGGCACTTTAATCACCTAAACCCTAATCGGGTTCTTTTGCAGATTTCAATGGACCAATCATGTTGAAGTTTGGGTTGAGTGGCCCAAACGGTTTCAAAACTGTTTGGGAATCACCCAAACGGTCTCAAGACCATTTGGTGATCGCCCAAGACCATTTGGAGGTCTAGGGTTAAGAGAATTTAATCAATTGAAGGTCCAATTATAATAGGTTGTTGAAACAATCAAAGTGCTGATTTGGTGACCTAATTAGGGTTCAACCCTTAACTAGTTGACTTAGTTTTTTATAATACTTTGGGCAAACGGTCTCAATACGGTTTGGAGGATGTCCAAACGATCCCAAGACCATTTGGGGTCAGGTCATGGCCCAATTAGGCGATGGTTCAATGGGTTCAACTTCAATTATACTCAAGTTGATGGATGTTGAAGGTTGATCAATTTCAAACCCTAATCCAATTGGTCCTAACCCTAATTGGTGACCAATTGAGGATCAATTGAGTGTCCAATTGGTTACGGATTAACCTAATTACCTTAATTGATAAGTGGCTAACTAGTATGAGATTGATTGAAGGGTTCAACATTGAAAACCCTAATCAATTGCAAGTGTTGATACACTTTTTAGGTCCATGCGGTTTTGAGATGTTTGGACCAAACGGTCTCAAGACCATTTGGGGACAAACAATCTCAATACCATTTGGGACCAAACGGTTTCAAAACCGTTTGGATTCATGCGGTTTCAAAACTGTTTGGAGGTTGAAAGTTCAAGACCGTTTGGGGTCTTTTAAGGTCAAGAATGCTTAATGCTTTAAAAGGATTAGATGGTTCAATAGTTGTTTAACTCAAACCCTAATGATACCTAATGACAATGAGGGCACAAGTAATGATTTGGTTGAGGTATGCTATGATTAATGGTGAACATTATCAAGTTACCCTCGAAGGGTTCAAGTAGACAACACCTCTTGATCAAGCAAACCCTAATGACCATAATGGTGCTGCTTGGCTTATGTTTATCACAGTTGACTTGACCTAACCTAATCTAGAATAATGTAAACATCATCTAATAATAGGATGAGAGAGAAGACTCCTAATATGAATGAGAAATAAGTAAAATACCATCAATATGAAGGAATGCACATGAATAGGGTATGGTCCTTCATAGTGAGATCATAGAAACCCTAATTATGGTGATTAATGAATCTTAATCTAATTTAAAGGCATCAATGATAATAATATTCATACATGATGATGCTATGAGCTCAATTCACTATGAAGTGAATAGTAAACCCTAATTCTAGGGTAATAGTATGTAATGTGAATAGGAAACCCTAATTGAGGGTGATATGATGAAATGAATAGTAAACCCTAATTTTGGGTTATGCCTTTGAGTGTGAAACTCTATGAATGAATTATAAAATGAAGAATCCATATGCCTTGAAAGTTAAAGGGGTCTAATAACCCTAATTGAGATTGAATAAACCCTAACCCTAGTAACCAGCCGTGGTAATATGACACGGTCGTGGTGAATCCTTTGTTGCACAATCGTGTAATGAAGCACGACCGTGGTGGCTTACTCTTGCACGACCGTGCAAGATAGCACGTCCGTGGTGTTCTATGAATAAATTGAATAGAATTAGTATTGTGTTAATATTGTCATATATGCATGTCTTCAATTATATTAGTCATGCAGGTTGTCATCAAGTGGTAATCATAGCCAGGTAAGGGTTATGATGCTACATTCATTGAAAGTATTCTTTAAGATTTATGAATGATGATATACTATGCTGCCTGGTTTAAGAGGTAACATATGATATTGATGAGCTGTAAGAACCATGAACGATAGCTACATTATGGTAGTCAAAGTCATGTTGATAGCTGACTTATAATGATGATTAATGTGAAATAAACTTGATACATTCAGTATTCTTCTTTCATAAGCAGTTATCTTAAATGATTAATGATTGAAAACATGCTTGATGCTAAAAGAATTCTAAAATGTACCTAAATAATCAAGTATAATCATACCATGTAGAGCCCTGATCATAGATCCATCATTGTCAGAAGCCAAATGATGGTGAAACAGGTTTTCTTAAGGGAACTCCTGGATCACATACTTTTGAGTATGTGGGGGATTATGGATGCAAATATCCTTATGTCCTAGTGTAGGAATTGATGTAAGATGTACTTTAATCCATCAACCCTTCACTATATGTTTATGTCGGGATGACGTATCACTAATCTCCCAAGGGAACCTTTAATGCCGCATCGATGAGAGATAAAGAAGAAATCTTTCGATGGCCAAGAGAGTACAGAATGCCACTGTGACTCTAATAGCGAAGTTGCCAGAATACCCTGGAAAGCTATTGTAGCAGAGACACGAGATGTCCTGCATGTTGATCCTCATACTGATTGAGGAAGATGAGGTCATAAGAATCCTGCTCTTTTGATGACCTATGTATGATACTGATGCGATTTAGTAATGATCGGTTGGAGTAGGAGCGGTATACCTCATCTCTGCAGGGCATAATAATGTTTGAAAAACATAATCAGCCGTGTGGCATAACTGCTTAGGTTTAACTACGAGAAACAATGATTGATATTACATTGTTTATAAATGTTCCAGTCAAGTAATTTAGTATACATGTTCTTCATATCCCTTATTGAAATGATTGCTTAAGTAAATGTTGCTTTACTTAATCCTAAGCCTACTGTTGAATGATTTAATTTATTTTGCTTATGTTATTCCTTTATTTGCTATAACAAAGCTTCTGGTGGAGAGTTATAACTCTCGCTGGGACAATTATTCAAATTATCTCACTCTCGTGGGGTTTGACTTTTTAGGTGGATGCTGAGGACGAAGGAACCCACCTGAGGGTGAGCAGTATCAGCAACAACAACACCAAGGGCAGCAATGAATCTCAGGTGGAGATACTGACTGTCGAGTCTTGTAGATAGTATGTCTTATGTCATCTCTGTACTCTCAGGTCCTAGGAGTCAGTAGATCTGAGATTTTGACTTAATATCTCGAGATGTAATGACGAATCATGTTGTAAACAATTTATCTTGTTTATTATAAAAGAGATTTATGGTTTAAAGATCTTTTCCTAAAAAGTTTTAAAATTTAGTGATTTTTAATAATTCTGCTGCTTGTAAAACGCTTCCGCTGAGTTGTATGCCACAATCATACTCATTACCCATCATTTAAGGTGATTAATTTTATGCTCACATACTTTAAATTTTATCCAAAATTATGCTAGTCATTGCCAACTATCATCTTAGGTTCATTATCCATGATCTAAAGGTCATGTGAGTTTAAACATTTATACATCATGGTCATGTGATCTATGATCTAAAGTTTTTCAAAAATCTAGTTTATCTTACTTGGTGATGTACTGGATAATAAATAACCATAATTTAACACATGCATTTGATTATATACATATTTTTCACATGTATAATGTTGTACTCCAAGACCACTAAAAACCTAAAGTATAACAACATTGGAGAACATGACGGTTCTGCACTTGTTGATCTAGTACATGGACTCATCTAGAGTAACACTACACATAGTCAGGTTTTCACCCAGCTACTCACCCGGTACATTGGGATTCAGCAATAAACCTGCCCCAACCATTTCCCTGCCCCAATCATTTTCCATAGATTCAAATTAATTAGACATAGAAGCCGAAAAGTCTTTCTCTCCCCCAGATTTCTCCTAATTCCTACACTCTCTAGCAACTCCTCTCTCCTCCAGACCATTCCACCCCACTAGTGCTTCTGCGCTAGTACAGTACCTCTGACCGCATCTTCCTCCGTCAAAATCTCTTTATCACTGACATATAGTACCAGAACTCAGTCATGCTGCTCTATTTTCGGACGCTCTGGTTGATCGTGGCAAAGAGAATAGAAGCTGAGATCCATTCTAGAAGTTAGAATCCTTTACAGAATAACACGATCCCTAGTTTCACAACATGATTTTTTTCCCCCAATGTGTATGAAAATCATGCATTCATCTTTCTTCCAAATCTTGCACAATACATATTTTCTCCCAGAACGTGCACAGTACGTGCTTTCCCCCAGAATTTGCACAGTACATGCTCCAGAAAGCCAATTTTATATAATTTAATATTTTATAAGATTTATGTAAGTACTATACTTTTATTCTCTCCAACAATATTTCATAATCTTATATAGTTTGTATTCGAATTTTCTATAGTACTGTCGATGATATTTTGTGCGTTGCTAATATATTAAAAATATGTGTTTTTGGGTACAACATAGTTCATCAAGTCCAGAAGATTAACAAATGGTCTAGCTTCTGCAACAAATTTGTTCATGGACTAGCATGATGGGTACATTTAACATACGGATGTTAGTACTGTACATCTTGTACTATACGTATTGAACTTTACATCTTGTACTGTACATCTTGTAATTTTTGTTGGTATTGTACACTGAGAAGTTAAGACAACCTCCGATAATGAGGTACAATCACTTGAACATGAGAGTGAACTTCATTTGAAGATTAACAAATGATCTAGCTTATACAACAAAATTATTCATGGACTAACATGACAGATACATGTAACATATGGATGTTAGTATTGTACGTCTTGTGTTGTACATCTTGTATTGTACATCTTATACTGTACGCCTTGTAATTTATGTTGGTATTGTAATTTTAGCAAAGATTGCAAGCTGTAATGTTCTATAAAATAATTCGTGCGTAATATCTGGGGTATTGTAATGGGTGCTAGTACTGTATGTCGGTAAAATTACATGTTGTATATATGATGAAAATTGTAAAGTTGTGTTGTTGTTTGTTAGTACAGTAAGACACGAATGTCATGTACTGTATGTATGACTAAATTTTGGAGGATGTTTTGTTGTCAGTTAATACTGTATGAAGGAAAAGTTATGTACTTTATATATGATGAAATTTTAGAAGTTTTGTTGTTGTGTGTTAGTACTGTACGATATGTATTGTACATCTTGTAATTTGTGTTAGTATTATACACCGGAAAAGTTAAGACGATCATCACGGGAGAGTTAAATTCATTCATATTTGAAAAGGAATCTTCTGATCATCCAGCTGATGGATCTAATCTATCACATCGCTTAAGAGTGGACGACCAATCCATCTTGACGATGTCAAGACTCAAGAGCTTTTGTTTTCAATTAATTTAAGGGAATTTTATTCTTCTCGTTCCGGCGTGAAAAATATAACGAAGGATAATACACGCTAACATCATCCTTACTCTCAAAATTGGAATCTTGTCAACCGTAAGACAGACCCATACCCTATGACCTAGAACCCGAAAAACAGCGTTCAAAAACCACACATATCTGTTGGATCTAACAATGTGTAAGTGTGTATCTCTGGAAAAAGGTGTATAGCTCTATGTTAGTCTTATACTAAAAAAAAAAAAAGGATACGAGAGCCATCTAGGTTCTAGAACTCTCCAGATATGAAAGCTCAAGCCCCTCCAGACTCCAGAGGATAGATCCCTCTCATCTGCGGTGGCATCATGGTAGAGTGTAAAACCTGCAGGGAGGGATAGACAAACCCTGGTGTCGGGAGCTATTATTGGTCGAAGTGCATGTAAACTATAGTTTTCCTTCCCTTCTTAGTCATGAGATTCTTGAACTAGTGGCATTGCTTCGCCGTCAAGGTGATGACATCCATTTGTGAATATGTATGTAGTGAACTAGTGGCATTGCTTCGCCGTCAAGGTGATGACATCCATTTGTGAATATGTATGTAGTGAACTAGTGGCATTGCTTCGCCGTCAAGGTGATGACATCCATTTGTGAATATGTATGTAGTGTGTGCCAGTGCGAGAATTGCATGGGTTCTAGTTTTGAGGGTCAGATATTACCCGTGTGACTTTATAACTCTATCGGTCCTGGGTAGAGCACAAAAAGTAGCACCATTTCACGATCACGTGACGTGTTCTGGCTCTATATCACGGTTTTTTTCTTTTCCTTTTGTGTTTCTTCACTCTACCTCCCCGTCTAAAAATTCTTATGTTTAAAATAAAAGGTGTCAAAGTCGGGTTTTGCTTTGTGAGCTCCGACGGGCATCAGTAGCAGCAACAGCAAGGTGTGACTTTGTCATCTATTCGTGAATTCGTGATTACGACTTTTGTTTCCTTCTTGGTGGACGTTCACGATCAAGCGACCACTATTGGACAAGGCCGTTAGCAGATCTTTCTTTGCGTCAACGACCCGGCAGAGCGGTGTTGCGTCGTGCCCATATCCCAACCATCGAGTGGAATTATGCGGGCACTACAGTCTCGTTCGCTTCTTTAATATATAGGTGGAAGTCTTAGTCAATCGCCCCCGCTAACCTCCAACTAACAAACATGAATGGTTTCGATTCCAGAAAAGATCAGGTGTCGTTGTTAATGAACACAGAGTATACACTAGGCTGCCTTCGCTGCCAAGTAATGGACACGACACCCCCAATCCGCACCGGCGACTATCCCCACTCTGGCTAGCACGTGTAAAGCCACTACGCGTTTCAGCAATTTATGAAATTAAACACAAGATCATATATGCATGTACTGTCTTAAACTAACGAATGATCTTGTTTGACAATAGAAAGGACTAAAAAGAACTTAAGTATTTCATGTTGATAATTTTATATGTTAACAAGAAAAGAAGGCGTATGACAACTACTGATGTTTTTTTTTTTTTTATCTGTACTAGTCGTAGGGCACGTGCTAATCACGTGGTTCATATTTGAAAAGTTATTGTGATATGAATATAAAAAAACAGCTTATAATATGTATATATATGTATATATATATATATATATATATATATATATATATATATATATATATATATATATCAAAATTATGTCTACATAAGTCATATAAATATGATTTTTACAACACATATGCAGACGTTTTACAAAAGATATTGTATACCAATATGAAACCTAGTTGTTTTCTTCATCTTGGATCATCAAGATCTTTAACTGTACAAAATTCTTGCACTTCTTTTCAACTTGTACTTGCAGCATGAGATGTATGTTTGTGAGATCAGCTTGTCATTTTTCCATGAGGTTGTATTTTTCTTGTACATTATGAGTGTAATATTATTTTGCAAGTATTAAGATAGAGACAATATGGTGTGAATGGTATTTACCTAAGATCCAAATCACCTCCAAATATAATGTCCCTAGTTGTTTCTATTGTAATTTGTTTCTCTTAAAATTCTAGATTTCCATTTTAAAAAAATATTAAGATGTATGTATGACTTAAAAGCGACTAAACTAAGACAGTAAATCAAGATTATAGATTCGAACCCTATATGAGCTCCATAAAAAATAATAAGATATGTATACGTCATCAATTGTAAAGGACATGCCTGCGGCGTCATTTCAAAACAACTGATTTAAGCTCATTCTAAATATTTGTTTGACATAAATTGCACTATTTGATTATAGATACACATATAAGTATATATATATATGTTAAAAAATTACCAATAGGCAATTTAGACTAAATTAGTATACATAGTGGCTGTTATTGTCACTTTTATGGCTTTTAATTTGGTATCAAATATCTGTATAACTACATATGCATGCATATACGTGTATATATATAGGTATGTCGTAAGTAAAAAGAGTTAACTATAGATTATTCTATAATACAATTTTTTTCTTCTTTTTGAAGACCGTGATAGTGTAGAAGCGGACTAATTATCCCTTAGATCTAATCCTAACGGATATTCAATTATTGATCTCTTGATTAATCAAATAACCATGAATTACGAAGGCATCTGACCCGTTATTACCATATTAATGGATCGAACATTGTGTATGTAAATTATTGTTAAAACATGTCCCGCACCCTCTTTAGGAGACGTCAATTTTGGTAGCTCATGCTCCCAAATAATGCAAAAAGATTTGGTAAACTACGTCACATATGTTGGAAATCCAACAAAATTGCAAACACAATATACAAATTTCTTGGTATCTCAAAACCCAATCTCCTCTACCGCAGATCTAATATCTTCCGCAGATCTATTATCTTCCAACATGTTCAATGAACAACACAACCTTTTAGAAAAATTGCTTTTTTGGTTCCTCTATGGCCTACTTTAGTTTGGGTTAAACAATGTTCCGACGACCATGTGTGCTATGATAATGTAACTAACTTGTAGCAGTCAGATTACAATAAGTCTTTCAATTTAATTCCTAATTTATTATATCCCTAAAGAACCCGACCAATTTGCTGTGGACGTCGTCCTCCACCTCCGGAACGATCGACCACCTTCCAGAAGATCACCGTCTCAAAAGTCCGAGTTAATCATTCACGGGCCGGGATGCCGCTGACCAAATCCCGCAGTAGGATTGTTCAACCACCATCAAGAGATCCGACTTGGCAACCTTCTTTTCTAATCTGGGGACCGGCCTCATCTCCATCGTCTCCCACATCCACAAGGTTCATGCCAACTGCTTGCTCCAACTCAGAGTTCTGCAGTCGGCTGTTACATAAGCTCTTCGTCAATGACTGTGAAAGGAGGTACGCTTATGCATGCCCCAGATATCGTCCCCCACATCAAGTACACCAGGACGGCAACAAACATTGACGTGTAACAAACAGAACAATAGACAAAAGTATATAGCTGACATAGAATACGCAAAGAAATAGTTGTAAAATAGAACTGAAGAATTAGAGCAACAAAGAAAAAGAAATGAAAGGCACGCCGTCGGTACCTGTTTACGGGGAAAAATCGCTATTCACGTTTGCCATATATTCATGAATACACGTCTACTTATTGGCCTAACATGATACTGTGTGGCATGTATAGCCTGCTGTCGAAAAATAAATACGTGTCTTTTGTGATGTGGCAGTACTGGATTAATTTGAATCTATAACACAGCCAAAGCACACAGGCCCACATCCTGTTCATCATTCTAAAGAACATGCTAGTAGAAATCTAATATCGTCAGCAAGCAGGTAAAGGTGTCGTCCTCATTAGAAAGCAACCAGGGTAACAACTATACAAATAACACACAGGTCACTTCCTTTTATTTATAGGGTATAGAAACGCTGCACCTGAAGAAGTTTGTTAAATAAAATTATATTTTTTTACGTCGTTACATGCAATAGCGACACATGAAATGAACTAACAATTACATGCCAGATCCAGATAAGAAGCAGAAGAATAAACAATACAAGATGAAAAAAACTAAGTTAGGAACCTGACCAGATCGTTTCTTGAAAAAAGAACAAGTATTACTTAAAGAAATCAACACCGCACAGTCCTCCAGGACATACATTCTCCCAATTTACCTGGTCACAAACCTGAAGGGAAGTACGAACATATGCACTACTACCAGTGCAACCCAGCAACCACTGAAACCACCGCCTGACAGGTTGCGTCTTGAAGGAAGAGGATGAACGACTTTGTCACTTCCAGGAGAGAGATCTCCAAGCAACAACAAGAGCGACGACGACAAACTTCGGGATTGGGGCTCACTAAACACTCACACGAACGGCTGATGGTTGTGTTCGAAAGAGATGTGTTTAACCCTAATGATTGGAGGTCCATTTTTAGCCTTACACACCTCACTAATCCTATTCCCGTTAAGACACGATCACTCAGTTGCTCTTGTATACATTACAGAAAATTCTGCAAAAGAGACACTTTTCACTTAGGATTAATAAATCCGAATAGGAAAGAAACAATTAATTAAATGAGTATTTAATTGCGTAGTTGTATCCTAGTATAAAAAAGAAGACGAAAGACATTATCCACAAGCCACAAGCCACAAGACCGTGTCCGTGCCCGTCCCGGCCCGGTCCGGCCAGGCTAGGCCAGGCCAAGCGAGACGTGGCGTGGCGTGCGCGCGTGCGTGCATGTGTGTTGTGGTAACCCCACCCACCAAGGAGGTGAGCATACCCTCCTCCTAGGACTCCTTAGACCGTAGTGCCCCATGTGATCCTGCATATAAGGACCACAAAAGTTCTTGGAGTGAGCAATATGGGATACAACTTCTTTGCCATTTGCACTAGAGACAAAACTACTTTTCTCATATATACTAGATGTACTACATTGGGCTTAACCCATTCTATATACATGGCTGCTACAACTGCCATATATCCAACAATCCCCCACAAAGTCCAATGTGTTGTGTGCTCTACCATTCAGTCCTCCATACTGTGCTTTCAACAGATACCTTTCGGTTTGAATTGACCTGAGTTATCTAACTATGACCCCCACAGGATCTAGGTGAACAAAAGTCCTTATCCTGAACCTTGGGTACAAGAGTATAGGTTGGAAAGAACACAATAAAGACATGGTAGAAAGAAAACAATGCATTAAGGCCATGCATATAAAATTTTATGTCATGATTGATAACAAAGAACAACCCAATTCTCCTATTGCAGCCTACACAACATCAATCATTTAGTTGGAGTCTCCAAGGATGTATTTCTAATATCCTGTCCTAAGACTTGACACCATTCAGAGACTAATCTCTTACTAACTTGTAGTCATGACACTAATTGTAACATCCCTGACCTGGGTTATGTGTTAACCCTAGATGTTTTGTATAATAATGTTGAGTAGATACTTAATCTTATCTTGGGAAAAGTAATTAGGGATCATGAGAAACTTATGTTTCAATTTTGGTCCTGTTTGAACAATGTTGAAGCAATGTTTGCTTATTTTGGACTAAAGTGCAAATTAACCAAGTTGAGGGGTTAAATTGCAAATGTTGCATGATAAGATGTTCCTCTGATGTTGAGACATCATAAGAATGAATATGATGTAGTGTTATGGTTTTCACAAGCTTGGGCACCAAGATTAAGCTTGTAAAGCAATCCTTGTGCATTAAAACCTAGTTTTGGTGTAATGTGCAATTTACCCAAAACCTAGGGTTTAATATGCAAATTACCACTTCAATAAGGTCCCTAATGTTTCTTGTCATCATGTAGAGCAAAGAAAATGAGAGGGGCGCCTCATTTGAATTAAGTTGGAGGAGATAGAATCTTGATATTAAAATAATCAAGATTTAATCCTAAGTGAAACCCTAATTCAATTTAGGGCAAAAATGAATGTATTAATTAAAGCGCCTTCAACCAAAATTAAAATGGTTGGATTAAGATGTGTTTGTATGATATTAAAGCCTTGAAAAGGCACGAGCATATCCTAAGGAGGTGAAATTTCACTCACCATTATTATAAGAAAAAGAATTTCCACTCAAATATGGATATTCTTATTATAAGGGTTAAGATGCTTAATTTCTTTTCCCTTAATTCATGGATAATGGAAGGGAGCTCTGTGGGGATAGAGATTACCTTGCATTCAAGAAACCAAGGGGGAAGTGGTGGAAACAATTTTGGAATTAAAAGACTTTTATAAAGAATTTTCTCTCTCATCAATTTTCTTATAAAAGTACCTTTTCAAAGCCAAAACAAAGGCTTTTTCGGATTTATTTCTTTCCCCTTGCTTGGAAAACGACTAAGGAGCTGTGGAGGATCAGGAGGACGACCCCCAACCTGTTGGTAAGGTTCTTGACCTCCTTTCACCTTGAATCCATGGTGAAAATCGAAAATCAATGCATGAATTCTTCATATCTCGATCCCCTCTTCAATTCTAACCAATTCTTTTCACTCAAAGCTTGAGGACGACCCTTGGAATAGTGAAAGGAGTTTCATCCACCATTGTTGCCGTGAGCTTGGAGCTTTGGAGCTCAATTGGAGGTGGGTTTTATAACTTGAACCCTTAATTTTATTATTGCAATCAATTCCTTATCAATTGGTGATCATTTCTACATTTCCGAAATTAAGTTTGGTTGATTGATGCGATCTCCATGGAAATCATAGTATATTTCTTGAGTTTGGAGCTTTATGATGATGACATCGTCATAAGCACACATCTCCCCAAATATCTAGAGTAAACAGTTTCAATGTTGAGCCCAAGGGTTTCACCAAACCGTTTGGTCCGTTTGGTGGTTTGAGTTCCAAACCGTTTGAAATGGTTGACCGTTTGAGATGGTTGACCATTTGAAGATATATGCTGTGGTTCTTGGATCTTGATCCAATGGTTTCAATTGGTTTGATCTTGAAGGTTTCAATTGTGAATGATTCCTTAATTGCAAACCCTAATCGGCTAAGTGCTGATTTTGAAATTGGTTGAGATGATGCTTTGGGTTGATTGACCCAAACGGTTTCAAAACCATTTGGGGATCACCCAAACGGTCTCAAGACCGTTTGTGGGTCACCCAAGACCGTTTGGAGGTCTAGGATTAAGTATGGCTAAGTGTTTGAAGGTCCAATGGTACCAAATTGAATTGCAACTAAGTGTTGATTTGATAATCAATCCAATGGTCCAAAACCCTAATTGGATGTCAGGGATTTTGATGATGGAATGGGAAAACGGTCTCAAGACCATTTGGAGATCAACCAAACGGTCTCAAGACCGTTTGGTGGTCATCCAAAACCGTTTGAGGTCAGGTCACATCATGTGATGATGATAGTTCATTGATTTCAATTGATTTGATACCACAATGTCAACCATTGATGGATCCTCAATTTCAAACCCTAAGTGATGGTTTCTTGATTATCAAACCTAGTTCAATTGGGCTCAAAAACTTAAATTTAAGGTCTAATTGAATGGTGATTCAGTGGTCCAATTGATGAATGCTTTAGTGGTTCAATTTATAATTGGTCCATGAATTGAAACATTGAGTCGATTGAGTGTTAAAGTACCTTTTTGGTCCATGCGATTTTGAGAAGATTTGGACCAAACTGTGACGACCGTCTCGCAAAAATAGGATTAACTAATGCAGAAGCGAATTACTGAAAATCACTGGAAATTTAAAACTTTTTAAGACGAGATGTTGAAACCATAAAACTTCTTTATAAGAAACAAGATAATCAGTTTACATCATTGTGAAATCACCCCTCGATTGATTATATACATTCAGATACAAAATCTCGAGATTAAAAAACCAAAATCTCAGACCTACTGACTCCTAGGACCTGAGAGTACAGAGATGACATAAGACAATCAATCTACATGACTTGACAGTCAGTATCTCCACCTGAGATTCACTGCTGTCCCTGGTGTTGCCGTTGCTGATACTGTTCACCTGCAGACTGGTTCCTTCGTCTTCTACGTCCACCTAAAAGTTGAAATCTACGGGGTGAGACAATTTTAAATAATTGTCCCAGCAAGAGTTATAACTCTCCGCCAGAAGCTTTGTTATAGCAACTAAGGAATAACATAAACAATATAAGCTTTAAGACATTCAACAACAGATTTAATATAAAGTAAAGCAACTTCATTAAGGAATATGAAGAACATGTATACTAGATACTTGAACAAGATATTAACATAAACAATGTAATATCAATCATTGTTTCTCGCAATTCAACCCTAGCAGATATGCTACGCAGATGATTATATTTTACAAACATTATTATGCCCTACGAAGATGAGGTATACTGCTCATACTCCAACCAATCACTACTAAGTCGCATCGGTATCATACCTAGGTCATCAAAAGAGCCGGATTCTTATGACCTCATCTTCCTCAGTCAGTGTGAGGACCAACATGCAGGACATCTCGTGTCTCTGCTACTATAGCTTACCAGGGTATTCTGGCACTTCACTATTAGAGTTACAGTGACAATCTGTACTTTCTTTGCCATCAAAAGATCTCTTCTTTATCTCTCATCGATGCGGTATTAAAGATTTCCTGGGGAGAATAGTGTTACATCACCCCGACATAAACACATAGTGAAGGGTTGATAGATTAAGATACATCTACATCAACTCCTACACTAGGACGTAAGGATATTCGCGTCCATATTCCCCCACATACTCAAAAGTATGTGATCCAGGAGTTCCCTTAGGAAAACCTGTTTCACCATCATTTAGCTTCTGACAATGATGGATCTATGATCAGAGCTCTACATGATATGATTATACTTGATTAGTTAGGTACATTTTAGCATTCTTTTAACATCAAGCATGTTCTCAAACATTAATTCAGCTATGAAAGTGGAATACTAAATGTATCAAGCTTAACTCACATGAGTTATCATATGGATATAAATTCTTAATCATTTCATCATAAGTCATCTAATCAGCATGACCTTGATGTTACTCATGGCTCTTACAGCCTATCAATCTCATATGATGCCACTTGAACTAGGCAACATAGTATGTCACTATTCATAAAGCTAATAACATGCTTTCAATGAATATGATATCATAACCTTTACCTGGCTATGATTACTTCTTGCTAACCACCTGCATGATTAGTATAATTGAGGATATGCATATATAACAATATCATCACAATACCAAAACCTTTCAATTTCTTTTATAGTACACCATGGCCGTGCTTCCTTGCACGGTCGTGCAAAGGCAGGCTACCACGACCGTGCTCCTTAGCACGGGCGTGCTACGAATCAGCAAATCACCAATGATTTTTAGGGTTTTGGATTTATTTACTTCAACATAGGGTTATTGAACCTCTTAGCTTACAAGGCATAAAGATTCTTCATGCTACAACTTGTAATTAGGGTTTCACACTCAAAGGCATAACCCAGAATTACTCCATTCATCAAATCTCCCTAAATTAGGGTTTACTATTCACATTACATGTTATTACCCTAGAATTAGGGTTTACTATTCACTTCATAGTGAATTGAGCCCATAGCATCATCATGTATGAAAATTATCATCATTGGTGCCCTCAAATTAGGTTAAGATTCATCAATTATCATAATTAGGTTTTCCATGATCTCACCTTGATGGATCATACCCTAATCATGTACATTCTTACATATTGAAGGTATGTTACTTGATTCTCATTCATATTAGGAGCCTTCTCTCTCCTCTTACTACTAGATGATGTTTACATCACTCTAGATTAGATTAAGTCAATTCAACTTGATTATCATAGGTCAAGTCATCACCACTATGGTCATTAGGGTTTGCTTGATCAAGGGGTGTGGTCTACTTGAACCCTTCATGAGTGCATTGATAATGTTCATCATTAACCATAACATGGGTCAAGCTACTAATTACTTAACCCCTTAATGTCTTTAGGTATCATTAGGGTTTAGATTAAACAACCATTGAACCATTTAAGCCTTCAAGGCATTAAGCAATCTTAACCCTAAAAGTCCCCAAACTGTTTCACACTTCAACCTCCAAACGGTTTTGAAACCGTTTGGAAGGGTTGACCGTTTGGAACCATTGACCTTCAAGACCGCATGGAATTGGTCACCCTCAAGACCGTTTACCCTTAAACGGTCTTGAAACCGTTTCATCATGTTGACCATTTGGACATGGTTGACTTTGAAACCGTTTGAACAAAACACCTTTGAAACCGCATGGATCTAAACGACATTGAGATCATTTGGACCTAAACGGTCTTGAGACCGTTTGGTCCCAAATGATCTTGAGACCATTTGGTCTCAAACGGTCTTGAGACCGTTTGGTCCAAACTTCTCAAAATCGCATGGACCTAAAAAGTGCATCGACACTTGCAATCGATTAGGGTTTTCAAGGTTGAACCCCTCAATTGACCTCATTCATGTTAATCACTTATCAATTGAACCAATTAGGGTTATCCTTAACCAATTGGACACTCAATTGACCCTCAATTGATATCCAATTAGGGTTGGAACCAATTGAATTAGGGTTTATAAACGATCAACCATCAACATCCATCAACATGAGTCTAATTGAAGTTGAACCCAACAATTATCACCTAATTGGGCCATGACTTGGCCCAAACGGTCTTGAGATCGTTTGGACATCCTCCAAACGGTCTTGAGACCGTTTTCCCAAAGTCTCATCAAAATCTAGGTCAATTTGTTAAGGGTTGAACCCTAATTAAGTTACAAATCAGCACTTTTTATTATTTCAACAACCTATTGTGATTGGACCTTCAATTGATCAACTTTCCTTAACCCTAGACCTCCAAACAGTCTTGGGTGGTCACCAAACGGTCTTGAGACCGTTTGGGTGACTCCCAAATGGTTTTAAAACCGTTTGGGCCACTCAACCCAAACTTCAACACAATTGGTCCATGAAATCAACAATTGAACCTGATTAGGGTTTAGGTAATTAAAATGCCTTCAACTTGTGATTTACTTGCAATTAGATTATGATTCTTTGTAGATGATTAATTCATAATGTGTCCAGCAGACCTCTAAACGGTCAATGCTTGGTCAAACTTTTCAAACGGTCTTGGAGACCGTTTGAATCTAAACGGTCTTGCAAACCGCATGAAATCAAACAGTTGTAAAACCGTTTGGTTTCAAACGGTCTTGCAAACCGTCTAGACCAAAGGTCCAAGGTCGTTTGGTAAAGTAGGATAAGGACTAACATTGGTATTAATGCCCACCATCTTATACCTGTTGGCTAAATGGACATCTATAAATCCCTTTGTTTTGATTATGACAAACATTTCATTCTTATTAATCTAACGAGCTACTTGAGTGTGCAGGACTAAGATGGATGGCAAAGCAACTAGGGAAAATCCACAAGCTAAAATGTTTATATTTTCATGCAATGTAATCATTGTTGTAAAAACTTGTACAAATATATAATGTACAAGTACTTAGAATTGCATGTAAATCAAGCGTTAGATTTTCCCTAGCCAAACACCATAGTTAGACATGTCATCCCATTTAAATAGGATCATTTATGCACACTCACACATATAATTAGTGCCTAAATTGAAATCTTGAAACAGGATCATTCTCGGTCGACAAACTCCTCGACCGAGACACTCTCGGTCGACAATCTTCTCGACCGAGAAAGATCCAAAGTAGCCGTTAGACACAACAGACAAGTTAGTTGGCAGTTGAAGAAAGACGTTGCAAATCACTTGTTCCAGAGAGCCTGTCGGTCGACAAAAGTTCGACCGAGTAGGTGTCTCGGTCGACCATTTGTCGACCGAGATGGTCTCTGACAGCAACTGCAGAATAAATTAATTAGCCGTTGTTAAAGCAACAACTTTGTACCTAACGGCTAGTTAAGCACTTAGAAACCCCTAGAAGTTGTCTAGAACGTCCTTAAGCATACTTAGGCCATTCCTATAAATAGGACAAGCCATAGGACACTAGAATTCACTTGTTACACTTGAGAATACACTTGAGCATACTTGAGCAATCTATTGCAAGCAATTTGAGCACTGTGATTATTAGTCTACATTCTCCTTAGCTCAATCTTGTGTCCTATAGGCTAGATTCTCCTACCCACAACAATCACAAGTTCACACACTTGGCTAGGAGATCTATACGCTTGATCTAGGCTTATCAAGCCTTGGGCTTAAAGGATAAGTTGTAATTTCCTTTTCCTTTCTTGTTCCTTTTTATTATTTGTACTCTCCTTGCTACTCCTAGGGTTGGAGGCTGCGGATTGGAGAGGATTGACTTCTCAGGTGGAGAAGGGGACTTCAAGCTACTTCAAGAAGGCTATCGCAAGGGAAGCTACTTCAGAAGGCTGGTGCAACGGGAGTTGGTGCATCTACTTCAAGGGAAGGCTGCTTCAAGGTTGGGCGATTACTTCTAGGTGAAGGCTGCTTGAAGGGTTTGGGAAAAGAAATTGTATTTTATGTAAAGTCCTTGCGAGGTAATAAAATAAATTTCTTTTCAAATCCCGGTTGGGTAAGCAACCGGGTAGTGGACTGACGGCTATAGTATTTGCTATAGTTGGAACCACTCTAAACCCTGTGTCTCCTTGTCCAATATCTTCATTGTGGTTGTTTGAGTTTAAATTATTACTAAAATCTTTATAAAACTCTATTCACCCCCCCTCTAGTAGTTTTCAATACCTTGAGACCAAGGTCTGTTCTTCACGGTTTTGCTTGCAAAAGTGCAAGGAAGAGTAGGGGAAAGGAAGAACTAGTTGTTGACTCAAGGTCAATTAGGTCAATGTTGACTCATGTCTAAATTGACTAAACCCATGTTTTGATGATGACTAACCATTCCACATATTGGTGTCTAATGTCTCTACTTGAGTGATTTCAGATTAGGTATAGACACACTCCAATTGCCCTAACTTGCACATATCAAATTGGAGAAAAGACAAGTCAAAGTCAATACAAGTGCACATTTTTGTAATATGATGTATATCCATTAGAATCATGTTGTAAATCACTTGTAATGATTGTATGACTTGTAATTAAGCTTAGAAAAATATCAGGAGCACTTAGATCGAATATTAGAGCACTTTAGATGCAACTTTGAAAATTGATTACAGGCACTTTGTCGGTTGAGTTTCCCAGCCTGAAAACTCAACCGATCATCCTTGATCAATTTTCTGGAGATTGCATCGGTCGAGTTGTGTTTACACAGAACTCGACCGATGGAGTAAGTGACCAAATCGATTTTCATTGGTCGGTCGAGTTTCCTCAGGACAAACTCGACCGATGGTCTGAATATCGGCTTTGTCTTTTACTCTATCGGTCGAGTTACACTCATAGAAACTCGACCAATTGTATTGTACGGAAAAGTGCAGAAAAGTGCTTCTAGCCGTTGTGGAGTTGCAACAAGTGAAAATAGATCCGTTGCAAGCCACAAAATGGCTAGTTTTCATTCACAAGTGTTCCCAAAGGCTAAGAGGCATCCCCAGCTATAAATAGGACCCCTTGGGCTTCATTCTAAGGTTGAGCATTCATTGCAAACTCTATGTGAGGCTCCTATTCTATAGTTGAGTGCTTCCTACAACCTCCTCTCTCTCTCTAAGCTTAATCACTTGCTACATCCATTAGAGTGAGTAGGAAATCTGTAAGAGAGCTAGTCTTACATGTATATCTTGTGAGGCTCTCACTTCCACCACCTCCCCATCTCTCATTTGCAATCATGAAGATGAAGGTTCTCTCTCTTGTCCAAGAGAGGTGAAGAAGAACAAGGGAAGGAGTCCCTTGGTGAAGATCAAGGATGAAGACTTGGAGCTAGAGTGGGTAAGCCCTTGGAAAAGGCAGAAGACTCAAGCTCAAGTGGGTAAGACCTTGGTGGAATCTTCTCCGAGTGAAGGTGAAGTCAAAGGCGGAAGATCCAAGAAGAGTGCGTAATTCCTGCAAGGCTGAAGACTTGTGCAAGAGTGGGTAAGTCCTTGGAGAAGGTCGAAGACTCTTGCAAAGTGGGTAAGTCCTTGGTAAGGTTGAAGACTCTTTTGTATTGTATAGGTAAGTCCTTTGGTTGGTCATGTATTGTATGTCTTATGAATGAATATAAGAGTGCAATAGTTTGGAAGTCCTAGAGGTTGACCTCTCTAGGAAAGTGGACTGACACACTTCTAGTTTGAAGTGTGGAACCACTCTAAATAGCTTGTCTAATTGGTGCATGTTCAATCTCTCTCTCCCTTGCTATGTATGTTTTAGTTGCACTCAAATTTCCTATTTAGCAACCTTATCTTGTGATATATCTTGAAGGTTTAATGAATTTTGTTTAAGTGCTTTCAGCTCTATTCACCCCCCCTCTAGAGCACCTAATCACCCATCTAGGATCCAACAATTGGTATCAGAGCGAGTCTTCTCCAAGCATACTTCAACAAGTAGGATAAGATGGGTGACTACCTAGGAGGGAGATTCTCAACCAACCTTCCAATCTTTGATGGGAGAAATTTCCTCTATTGGAGAAGAAGGCTTCAATTCTACATCCAAGGATCAAGTCTTGAGATGTGGAAAATGGTGAACATCCCATACATGCTACCAAAGACAAAGATTGAAGAATGGGATGAAGCTACCTTGATGAAAGCAACCTTGAATGCTAGATCCATGCACATCCTATATGCCTCCATGACCCCCACCGAGTTCAACCAGATTTCTTCATGTGAAACAGCCTATGAGGTATGGAGAAAGCTTTGCATCACTTATGAAGGGACAGATCAAGTGAAGGAAAGCAAAGTCTACATGCTCAAAGGGCTATTTGAGAACTTCAAGATGGGAAAGGAGGAGAGCATAGAAAACATGTACTCAAGGATCAACACCATTGTGAATGGTCTTGCTGTTCTAGGACATCCTATGTCTAGTGGAGAGATCAACTCAAAGATCCTTAGAACTCTCCCCAAGAGGTGGGAACCCAAGGTGACTTCAATTAAAGAAGCAAGATCTCTGAAGGATATTCCTATTGAAGAGCTCATTGGAAATCTAGAAGCACATGAAGCCACACTTGACAAGAGGGAGGAAGTAGAAAGACAAGAGAAGAAAGAGCTAAAGAGAATGAAGAAGGCTGAAATGAAGGCTCAAATTGAAGCTATCATGGAACAAGTCTCTCCATCCTCTCAAGCTAAAGAAGATGCCATGTACTCCAAGGGTAAATCCTACAAAGGCAAGTCCTCCTCCGTCCGGTGCTTCACATGTGGAAAGAAGGGTCACTACAAGGAAGATTGCCCACAAGGCAAAAAGACCCATCTTCACAAGAAGAAATGGCAATCAAGCTCAAGTGGCTCCTCCAACTCAAGCTCAAGTGAAGATTCAAGTGAAGGATCAAGCTCAAGCTCTAGTGATGAAGTAGAATGCCATTTTGCTCTTATAGCATCAACAAGTGAAGACTCAAGTGAGGTAAATCTAAACTCTTTAGATAAAGAATCTTTGATTGCTATTATTCATGATGTTTGTGCCTCTCTTAAGTCTTCTAAAAGGTAAAAGAAAAAGCTTGCTAAAATTGTTGATAATTTGCATGTAGAACTAGATGATCTTGAACAAGCTAATTCTTGCTTGCTTAATGATAAAAATGATTGTCCTAGCCAAGTAGACTCTCTTAAACTTGAAAATGCTAGTTTGCTTGCTTAATTGTTGATTCTCTCATGCATGATATTGATGTTCTTAAATCTGAAAACAAGAACAAAGATTTTGTTTTGCATGAATTAGAAATAGAAAATGCCTCCTGGCTTGGTAAATTCAATGGGCATGAATCTTGTTCTAGTTCTACAAATAGAGAGAATGATGTTGCTGCTCTTCATATTAATAGAGATTCTTTTTTAACTAAAGCTCTTTGCTTAGAAAATGATCTTTTGCATGCTAGAGATAATATCAATACTTTGTCTTCTACTATTGCTTCTTTTAAGCATGATAATGACAGTTTGAGATCATCCTTGCAAAGATTCTTAGTTGGTAAAAAGAGTCTTAATGAAATCCTACATCATACTACCAAACAAATTGGTAGACATGGTTTAGGGTATGATAGTAGTCAAGGGAACAACAAAAATAAAGGACCTCCAATATTCCATGGAGAATCCTCTAGTTCCAAGACTATGGGCACATACAACTATTGCAATGATTTTGGTCATTATTCTACTTGTTGTCCTTTTAGGAAAGCAACCAAGAGCAATAGGACTTGGGTTGCTAAACTAACTCCTCCGGACCCAAAAACATGATTGGGGACCATTTCATCTTTCTTATTGTAGGTACATGCAAATGGATTGACTTGAGCTATTGTATTGCAAATTGACTTGTCAATCCACATGAAAGAAAAAAGGTGAAAGGTGTAGAGGGTGACAACAAGTAGAAAAGGAATGGTAAGCACAAAGGTAATGTTTCTCTTTCTTATAATGAATCCTAACTTGTTTTTGTCAAGTTAGTGTGCACTATACATATGGTTTTTGAGTCAAAAGTGGTATTTTGTGTTTCGCTTCACATTCTTGCTCAAAAACTATTTCTAATGCTTCTATAGTGCATTACTAACTTGATTAAACATGTTTGGATATGGTTTGTATATTTAGCGTGCCTTTAAATATGTTTTTATGAAATATATATGCTTTTTGACAGCTGCTCTGTCGGTCGAGTTTTCCCTATTGAAACTCGACCGATAGGCACCAATGGGTGTTGCCAACAGCTGTCATCGGTCGAGTTGTCAATGCACAGAACTCGACCGATGACACTATGCACAGAATACACAGTTGGCTTATTGAATGAGAATTTCCCTCTCAACTAGATTTTTCTCAACCAATAGCCTTATTCTTTGGCACTCTCATTTGGTATCTTTATATATGCATATTGCCATGCTTTATATGTCTATATTGCTTACAACTCTATCTCTCTAATTGCTCTAAATTGGTATATCTATATCTTGCAATTACTTGCTTTGAGTTGTTTTGCAGGTTTTGATGATGATCTCTTTGGATCTCGTGGTTGTATCTTAAATTGCTTCCGTTGTGCTCTAACTTGCTACATCTATATAGGTGTATATCTTGTTTTGATACAACCTTGAGGTTCTTAGGGGTAATCATCTTATGGTAAGGATGCATATCTATGTGAGTTATATCCTTTCATGCTTCTAAAATTGCATATCTCTTTGTTTAGATATATCTCTTCATCTAATCATAGCTTGCTTTATCTTGTGTATCTTTTGGTATCTCTTGCTATGATCTAGATCCTACTAGTAGTCTTAACTTGTGATATCATCTACTAGTAGTTCATATACATGTAGTTCTAACCTTGCTTATAATTGGCATCTTTGCTCATCTATATGCTATGCTTGTATCTTGTATCATACTTGCTCAAGATTGTTCCTTAAAGTGCATATCTACTATCTTGAGTTACTTGCATAACATTGTGATGCAGGGTACATAGATCTACATTATATGTAGAAATTGGAGTATTTTTGGATTTTATGCAGTTTTTGCTCCAGTTTCAATTTTTGGTGCAAGTGTAGTGTTTTTCATGCAGAAACAACCTTCTGAGCAAGACTCATGCTTTGCGATGAGCTCTGATGGTTTTTGGTCAAAATCTGTCATCTTGAGGGTCAAAATTATGTTTTATTGTTTTTCTGCAGCACTTTATCTTGCTTTTTGGGTTGTTCAAGTATATGCTTTAACTTGCTTTTCTTTGTATGCTTGGACAAGCCCTATTTGTGCTCTTCTACTCTCCTTATATATATTTGTGTTATCTCCTTTCTATTTAACAAGTGATGTTTCTTATTTCTTCATAACCCCAATTTTTGAAATGACAAAGGGGGAGAAAGGTATGTCTTTTTTTAAAAGAGGAAAAAGGCATGTCTTACATGAAGATGAGAAGTATGTCCATGTAAAAGGGAGAAGGTAAAGGGGAGATGACATATATGTGTAGAACATATATGAGTAGAAGACATAGTTTCTATAAATGTTATGAAAGCTAACCATGCAGGAGAAATAGCACCAATTGAGGGGGAGTATGAGAACTCCACTAGCATCAATTGAGGGGCAGCATATGAACTCCATTTTATTGAAACCCCTAGGTTTCTCCAAAGGTATGATTTTACTTAAAAGCTTTCAATACATTTATGGAATGGTTTGTCATCTTCAAAAAGGGGGAGATTGTTGACTCAAGGTCAATTAGGTCAATGTTGACTCACGTCTAAATTGACTAAACCCGTGTTTTGATGATGACTAACCATTCCACATATTGGTGTCTAATGTCTCTACTTGAGTGATTTCAGATTAGGTATAGACACACTCCAATTGCCCTAACTTGCACATATCAAATTGGAGAAAAGACAAGTCAAAGTGAATACAGTGTACGTTTTTGTAATATGATGTATATCCATTAGAATCATGTTGTAAATCACTTGTAATGATTGTATGACTTGTAATTAAGCTTAGAAAAATATCAGGAGCACTTAGATCGAATATTAGAGCACTTTAGATGCAACTTTGAAAATTGATTACAGGCATTTTGTCGGTCGAGTTTCCCAGCCTAAAAACTCGACCGATCATCCTTGATCAATTTTCTGGAGATTGCATCGGTCAAGTTGTGTTTACACAGAACTCGACCAATGGAGTAACTGACCCAATCGATTTTCATTGGTCGGTCGAGTTTCCTTAGGACAAACTCGACTGATGGTCTGAATATCGGCTTTGTCTTTTACTCTATCGGTCGAGTTACACTCATATAAACTCGACCGATTGTATTGTACAGAAAAGTGCAGAAAAGTGCTTCTAGCCATTTTGGAGTTGCAACAAGTGAAAATAGATCCGTTGCAAGCCACAAAACGGCTAGTTTTCGTTCACAAGTGTTCCCAAAGCCTAAGACGCATCCCCAGCTATAAATAGGACCTTTGGGCTTCATTCCAAGGTTGAGCATTCATTACAAACTCTATGTGAGGCTCCTATTCTATAGTTGAGTGCTTCCTACAGCCTCCTCTCTATCTCTAAGCTTAATCACTTGCTACATCCATTAGAGTGAGTAAGAAATCTGTAAGAGAACTAGTCCTACATGTATATCTTGTGAGACTCTCACTTCCACCACCTCCCCATCTCTCATTTGCAATCATGAAGATGAAGGTTCTCTCTCTTATCCAAGAGAGGTGAAGAAGAACAAGGGAAGGAGTCCCTTGGAGAAGATCAAGGCTGAAGACTTGGAGCTAGAGTGGGTAAGCCCTTGGAGAAGGCAGAAGACTCAAGCTCAAGTGGGTAAGACCTTGGTGGAAGCTTCTCCGAGTGAAGGTGAAGTCAAAGGCGGAAGATCCAAGAAGAGTGGGTAATTCCTGCAACGTTGAAGACTTGTGCAAGAGTGGGTAAGTCCTTGGAGAAGGCCGAAGACTCTTGCAAAGTGGGTAAGTCCTTGGTAAGGTTGAAGACTCTTTTGTATTGGATAGGTAAGTTCTTTGGTTGGTCATGTATTGTATGTCTTATGAATGAATATAAGAGTGCAATAGTTTGGAAGTCCTAGAGGTTGACCTCTCTAGGCAAGTGGACTGACACACTTCTAGTTTGAAGTGTGGAACCACTCTAAATAGCTTGTCTAATTGGTGCATGTTCAATCTCTCTCTCCCTTGCTATGTATGTTTTAGTTGCACTCAAATTTCCTATTTAGCAACCTTATCTTGTGATGTATCTTGAAGGTTTAATGAATTTTGTTTAAGTGCTTTCAGCTCTATTCACCCCCCCTCTAGAGCGCCTAATCACCCATCTAGGATCCAACAATTGGTATCAGAGCGGGTCTTCTCCAAGCATACTTCAACAAGTAGGAGAAGATGGGTGAATACCTAGGAGGGAGATTCTCAACCAGCCTTCCAATCTTTTATGGGAGCAATTTCCTCTATTGGAGAAGAAGGTTTCAATTCTACATCCAAGGATCAAGTCTTGAGATGTGGCAAATGGTGAACAGCCCATACATGCTACCAAAGACAAAGATTGAAGAATGGGATGAAGCTACCTTGATGAAAGCAACCTTGAATGCTAGAGCCATGCACATCCTATATGCCTCCATGACCCCCACCGAGTTCAACCGGATTTTTTCATGTGAAACAGCCTATGAGGTATGGAGAAAGCTTTGCATCACTTATGAAGGGACATATCAAGTGAAGGAAAGCAAAGTCTACATGCTCAAAGGGCTACTTGAGAACTTCAAGATGGGAAAGGATGAGAGCATAGCAAACATGTACTCAAGGCTCAACACCATTGTGAATGGTCTTGCTGTTCTAGGACATCCTATGTCTAGTGGAGAGATCAACTCAAAGATCCTTAGAACTCTCCCCAAGAGGTGGGAACCCAAGGTGACTTCAATTGAAGAAGCAAGATCTCTTAAGGATATTCCTATTGAATAGATTATTGGAAATCTACAAGAACATGAAGCCACACTTGACAAGAGGGTGAAAGTAGAAAGACAAGAGAAGAAAGAGCTAAAGAGAATGAAGAAGGCTGAAATGAAGGCTCAAATTGAAGCTATCATGAAACAAGTCTCTCCATCCTCTCAAGCTAAAGAAGATGCCATGTACTCCAAGGGTAAATCCTACAAAGGCAAGTCCTCCTCCGTCCGGTGCTTCACATGTGGAAAGAAGGGTCGCTACAAGGAAGATTGCCCACAAGGCAAAAAGACCCATCTTCACAAGAAGAAATGGCAATCAAGCTCAAGTGGCTCCTCCAACTCAAGCTCAAGTGAAGATTCAAGTGAAGGATCAAGCTCAAGCTCTAGTGATGAAGGAGAATGCCATTTTGCTCTTATAGCATCAACAAGTGAAGACTCAAGTGAGGTAAATCTAAACTCTTAAGATAAAGAATCTTTGATTGCTATTATTCATGATGTTTGTGCATCTCTTAAGTCTTCTAAAAGGAAAAAGAAAAAGCTTGCTAGAATTGTTGATAATTTGAATGTAGAACTAGATGATCTTGAACAAGCTAATTCTTGCCTGCTTAATGATAAAAATGATTGTCTTAGCCAAGTAGACTCTCTTAAACTTGAAAATGCTAGTTTGCTTGATAAGATTAGATTTCTAGAAGCTAACCTCTCATGCCTAGTTCTAATGAAGAGAATACCTTAATTGTTGATTCTTTCATGCATGATATTGATGTTCTTAAATCTGAAAACAAGAACAAAGATTTTGTTTTGCATGAATTAGAAATAGAAAATGCCTCCTTGCTTGGTAAATTCAATGGGCATGAATCTTGTTCTAGTTCTACGAATAGAGAGAATGATGTTGCTGCTCTTCATATTAATAGAGATTCTTTTTTTAACTAAAGCTCTTTGCTTAGAAAATGATCTTTTGCATGCTAGAGATAATATCAATACTTTGTCTTCTACTATTGCTTCTCTTAAGCATGATAATGACAGTTTGAGATCATCCTTGCAAAGATTCTTAGTTGGTAAAAAGAGTCTTAATGACATCCTACATCATACTACCAAACAAATTGGTAGACATGGTTTAGGGTATGATAGTAGTCAAGGGAACAACAAATATAAAGGACCTCCAATATTCCATGGAGAATCCTCTAGTTCCAAGACTATGGACACATGCAACTATTGCAATGATTTTGGTCATTATTCTACTTGTTGTCCTTTTAGGAAAGCAACCAAGAGCAATAGGACTTGGGTTGCTAAACTAACTCCTCCGGACCCAAAAACATGATTGGGACCCATTTCATCTTTCTTCTTGTAGGTACATGCAAATGGATTGACTTGAGCTATTGTATTGCAAATTGACTTGTCAATCCACATGAAAGAAGAAAGGTGAAATGTGTAGAGGGTGACAACAAGTAGAAAAGGAATGGTAAGCACAAAGGTAATGTTTCTCTTGCTTATAACCAATCCTAACTTGTTTTCGTCAAGTTAGTGTGCACTATACATATGGTTTTTGAGTCAAAAGTGGTATTTTGTGTTTCTCTTCACATTCTTGCTCAAAAACTATTTCTAATACTTCTATAGTGCATTACTAACTTGATTAAACATGTTTGTATATGGTTTGTATATTTAGCATGCCTTTAAATATGTTTTTATGAAATATATATGCTTTTTGACAGCTGCTCTGTCGGTCGAGTTTTCCCTATTGAAACTCGACCGATAGGCACCAATGGGTGTTGCCAACAACTTTCATCGGTCGAGTTGTCAATGCACAGAACTCGACCGATAACACTGGCTTATTGAATGAGAATTTCCCTCTCAGCTAGATTTTTCTCAACCAATAGCCTTATTCTTTGGCACTCTCATTTGGTATCTTTATATATGCATATTGCCATGCTTTATATGTCTATTTTGCTTACAACTCTATCTCTCTAATTGCTCTAAATTGGTATATCTATATCTTGCAATTACTTGCTTTGAGTTGTTTTGCAGGTTTTGATGATGATCTCTTTGGAGCTCGTGGTTGTATCTTAAATTGCTTCCGTTGTGCTCTAACTTGATACATCTATATAGGTGTATATCTTGTTTTGATACAACCTTGAGGTTCTTAGGGGTAATCATCTTATGGTAAGGATGCATATCTATGTGAGTTATATCATTTCATGCTTCTAAAATTGCATATCTCTTTGTTTGGATATATCTCTTCATCTAATCATAGCTTGCTTTATCTTGTGTATCTTTTGGTATCTCTTGCTATGATCTAGATCCTACTAGTAGTCTTAACTTGTGATATCATCTACTAGTATTTCATATACATGTAGTTCTAACCTTGCTTATAATTGGCATCTTTGCTCATCTATATGCTATGCTTGTATCTTGTATCATACTTGCTCAAGATTGTTCCTTAAAGTGCATATCTACTATCTTGAGTTGCTTGCATAACATTGTGATGCAGGGTACATAGATCTACATTATGTGTAGAAATTGGAGTATTTTTGGATTTTATGCAGTTTTTGCTCCAGTTTCAGTTTTTGGTGCAAGTGTAGTGTTTTTCATGCAGAAATGACCTTCTGAGCAAGACTCATGCTTCGCGATGAGCTCTGATGGTTTTTGGTCAAAATCCGTCATCTTGAGGGTCAAAATTATGTTTTATTTTTTTCTGCAGCACTTTATCTTGCTTTTTGGGTTGTTCAAGTATATGCTTTAACTTGCTTTTCTTTGTATACTTGGACAAGCCCCTATTTGTGCTCTTCTACTCTCCTTATATAAATTTGTGTTATCTCCTTTCTCTTTAACAAGTGATGTTTCTTATTTCTTCATAACCCCACTTTTTGAAATGACAAAGGGGGAGAAAGGTATGTCTTTTTTTAAAAGAGGAAGAAGGCATGTCTTACATGAAGATGAGAAGTATGCCCATGTAAAAGGGAGAAGGTAAAGGGGAGACGACATATATGTGTAGAACATATATAAGTAGAAGACATAGTTTCTATAAATGTTATGAAAGCTAACCATGTAGGAGAAATAGCACCAATTGAGGGGGAGTATGAGAACTCCACTAACATCAATTAAGGGGGAGTATATGAACTCCATTCTATTGAAACCCCTAGGTTTCTCCAAAGGTATGATTTTACTTAAAAGTTTTCAATACATTTATGGAATGGTTTGTCATCTTCAAAAAGGGGGAGATTGTTGACTCAAGGTCAATTAGGTCAATGTTGACTCACGTCTAAATTGACTAAACCCGTGTTTTGATGATGACTAACCATTCCACATATTGGTATCTAATGTCTCTACTTGAGTGATTTCAGATTAGGTATAGACACACTCCAATTGCCCTAACTTGCGCATATCAAATTGGAGAAAAGACAAGTCAAAGTCAATACAAGTGCACGTTTGTGTAATATGATGTATATCCATTACAATCATGTTGTAAATCACTTGTAATAATTGTATGACTTGTAATTAAGCTTAGAAAAATATCAGGAGCACTTAGATCGAATATTAGAGCACTTTAGATGCAACTTTGAAATTTGACTACAGGCACTTTGTCAGTCGAGTTTCCCAGCCTGAAAACTCGACCGATCATCATTGATCAATTTTCTGGAGATTGCATCGGTCGAGTTGTGTTTACACAGAACTCGACCGATGGAGTAACTGACCAAACATATTTTCATTGGTCGGTCGAGTTTCCTCAAGACAAACTCGACCGATCGTCTGAATATTGGCTTTGTCTTTTACTCTATCGGTCGAGTTACACTCATAGAAACTCGACCGATTGTACTGTACGGAAAAGTGCAGAAAAGTGCTTCTAGCCGATCTGGAGTTGCAACAAGTGAAAATAGATCCGTTGCAAGCCACAAAACGGCTAGTTTTCATTCACAAGTGTTCCCAAAGGCTAAGAGGCATCCCCAGCTATAAATAGGACCCCTTGGGCTTCATTACAAGGTTGAGCATTCATTGCAAACTCTATGTGAGGCTCCTATTCTATAGTTGAGTGCTTCCTACAACCTCCTCTCTCTCTCTAAGATTAATCACTTGCTACATCCATTAGAGTGAGTAGGAAATCTGTAAGAGAGCTAGTCCTACATGTATATCTTGTGAGGCTCTCACTTCCACCACCTCCCCATCTCTCATTTGCAATCATGAAGATGAAGGTTCTCTCTCTTGTCCAAGAGAGGTGAAGAAGAACAAGGGAATGTGTAACGTCCGGGCCCACTGCCCTAGGCTCTAGTAGAGTTTCAGGAATGATGACTGGCCCCACAAACCACCACTAGCCTTAACTGCTCACTTTGTCCACACTGACGTGCAAGCCAGGATCAACTTCCCAACTGGTCACCCATCATATTACTACTCCAAGCTGAGCACGCTTAACTATGGAGTTCTTTAGTGATGGGCTTCCGGAAAAGGAGGTTCACCTTGGTGATATGGGTAGTCCAATCATTCCTTTTAAGATCATGTTATCCGAGGCCTCAAATCCTGGGATGTTACAGAAGGAGTCCCTTGGTGAAGATCAAGGTTGAAGACTTGGAGCTAGAGTGGGTAAGCCCTTGGAGAAGGCAGAAGACTCAAGCTCAAGTGGGTAAAACCTTGGTGGAAGCTTCTCCGAGTGAAGGTGAAGTCAAAGGCGGAAGATCCAAGAAGAGTGGGTAATTCCTGCAAGGCTGAAGACTTGTGCAAGAGTGGGTAAGTCCTTGGAGAAGGCCGAAGACTCTTGCAAAGTGGGTAAGTCCTTGGTAAGGTTGAAGACTCTTTTGTATTGGATAGGTAAGTCCTTTGGTTGGTCATGTATTGTATGTCTTATGAATGAATATAAGAGTGTAATAGTTTGGAAGTCCTAGAGGTTGACCTCTCTAGGCAAGTGGACTGACACACTTCTAGTTTGAAGTGTGGAACCACTCTAAATAGCTTGTCTAATTGGTGCATGTTCAATCTCTCTCTCCCTTGCTATGTATGTTTTAGTTGCACTCAAATTTCCTATTTAGCAACCTTATCTTGTGATATATCTTGAAGGTTTAATGAATTTTGTTTAAGTGCTTTCAGCTCTATTCACCCCCCTCTAGAGCACCTAATCACCCATCTAGGATCCAACAATTGGTATCAGAGCGGGTCTTCTCCAAGCATACTTCAACAAGTAGGAGAAGATGGGTGACTACCTAGGAGGAAGATTCTCAACCAGCCTTCCAATCTTTTATAGGAGCAATTTCCTCTATTGGAGAATAAGGCTTCAATTCTACATCCAAGGATCAAGTCTTGAGATGTGGCAAATGGTGAACAACCCATACATGCTACCAAAGACAAAGATTGAAGAATGGGATGAAGCTACCTTGATGAAAGCAACCTTGAATGCTAGAGCCATGCACATCCTATATGCCTCCATGACCCCCACCGAGTTCAACCAGATTTCTTCATGTGAAGCAGCCTATAAGGTATGGAGAAAGCTTTGCATCACTTATGAAGGGACATATCAAGTGAAGGAAAGCAAAGTCTACATACTTAAAGGGCTGCTTGAAAACTTCAAGATGGGAAAGGTGGAGAGCATAGTAAAAATGTACTCAAGGCTCAACACCATTGTGAATGGTCTTGCTGTTCTAGGACATCCTATGTCTAGTGGAGAGATCAACTCAAAGATCCTTAGAACTCTCCCCAAGAGGTGGGAACCCAAGGTGACTTCAATTGAAGAAGCAAGATCTCTTAAGGATTTTCCTATTGAAGAGCTCATTGGAAATCTACAAGCACATGAAGCCACACTTGACAAGAGGGAGGAAGTAGAAAGACAAGAGAAGAAAGAGCTAAAGAGAATGAAGAAGGCTGAAATGAAGGCTCAAATTGAAGCTATCATGGAACAAGTCTCTCCATCCTCTCAAGCTAAAGAAGATGCCATGTACTCAAAGGGTAAATCCTACAAAGGCAAGTCCTCCTCCGTCCGGTGCTTCAAATGTGGAAAGAAGGGTCACTACAAGGAAGATTGCCCACAAGGCAAAAAGACCCATCTTCACAAGAAGAAATGGCAATCAAGCTCAAGTGGCTCCTTCAACTCAAGCTCAAGTGAAGATTCAAGTGAAGGATCAAGCTCAAGCTCTAGTGATGAAGGAGAATTCCATTTTGCTCTTATAGTATCAACAAGTGAAGACTCAAGTGAGGTAAATCTAAACTCTTAAGATAAAGAATCT
This sequence comes from Alisma plantago-aquatica, assembly GCA_963693085.1. NCBI lineage: Eukaryota > Viridiplantae > Streptophyta > Magnoliopsida > Alismatales > Alismataceae > Alisma > Alisma plantago-aquatica. The sequence goes on from OY856412.1 coordinate 213,800,624, forward strand.
TTGATTGCTATTATTCATGATGTTTGTGCATCTCTTAAGTCTTCTAAAAGGTAAAAGAAAAAGCTTGCTAAATTTGTTGATAATTTGCATGTAGAACTAGATGATCTTGAACAAGCTAATTCTTGCTTGCTTAATGATAAAAATGATTGTCTTAGCCAAGTAGACTCTCTTAAACTTGAAAATGCTAGTTTGCTTGATAAGATTAAATTTCTAGAAGCTCAACCTCTAATGCATAGTTCTAATGAAGAGAATACCTTAATTGTTGATTCTCTCATGCATGATATTGATGTTCTTAAATCTGAAAACAAGAACAAAGATTTTGTTTTGCATGAATTAGAAATAGAAAATGCCTCCTTGCTTGGTAAATTCAATGGGCATGAATCTTGTTCTAGTTCTACAAATAGAGAGAATGATGTTGCTGCTCTTCATATTAATAGAGATTCTTTTTTAACTAAAGCTCTTTGCTTAGAAAATGATCTTTTGCATGCTAGAGATAATATCAATACTTTGTCTTCTACTATTGCTTCTCTTAAGCATGATAATGACAGTTTGAGATCATCCTTGCAAAGATTCTTAGTTGGTAAAAATAATCTTAATGACATCCTACATCATACTACCAAACAAATTGGTAGACATGGTTTAGGGTATGATAGTAGTCAAGGGAACAACAAAGATGAAGGACCTCCAATATTCCATGGAGAATCCTCTAGTTCCAAGACTATGGGAACATGCAACTATTGCAATGATTTTGGTCATTATTCTACTTGTTGTCCTTTTAGGAAAGCAACCAAGAGCAATAGGACTTGGGTTGCTAAACTAACTCCTCCGGACCCAAAAACATGATTGGGGACCATTTCATCTTTCTTCTTGTAGGTACATGAAAATGGATTGACTTGAGCTATTGTATTGCAAATTGACTTGTCAATCCACATGAAAGAAGAAAGGTGAAATGTGTAGAGGGTGACAACAAGTAGAAAAGTAATGGTAAGCACAAAGGTAATGTTTCTCTTGCTTATAACCAATCCTAACTTGTTTTTGTCAAGTTAGTGTGCACTATACATATGGTTTTTGAGTCAAAAGTGGTATTTTGTGTTTCTCTTCACATTCTTGCTCAAAAACTATTTCTAATGCTTCTATAGTGCATTACTAACTTGATTAAACATGTTTGGATATGGTTTGTATATTTAGCATGCCTTTAAATATGTTTTTATGAAATATATATGCTTTTTGACAGCTGTTCTGTCGGTCGAGTTTGCCCTATTGAAACTCAACCGATAGGCACCAATGGGTGTTGCCAACAACTGTCATCGGTCAAGTTGTCAATGGACATAACACGACCGATAACACTGTGCACAGAATACACAATTGGCTTATTGAATGCGAATATCCCTCTCAGCTAGATTTTTCTCAACCAATAGCCTTATTCTTTGGAACTCTCATTTGGTATCTTTATATATGTATATTGCCATGCTTTATATGTCTATCTTGCTTACAACTCTATCTCTCTAATTGCTCTAAATTGGTATATCTATATCTTGCAATTACTTTCTTTGAGTTGTTTTGCAGGTTTTGATGATGATCTCTTTGGATCTCGTGGTTGTATCTTAAATTGCTTCCGCTGTGCTCTAAATTGCTACATCTATATAGGTGTATATCTTGTTTTGATACAACCTTGAGGTTCTTAGGGGTAATCATCTTATGGTAAGGATGCATATCTATGTGAGTTATATCCTTTCATGCTTCTAAAATTCCATATCTCTTTGTTTGGATATATCTCTTCATCTAATCATAGCTTGCTTTATATTGTGTATCTTTTGGTATCTCTTGCTATGATCTACATCCTACTAGTAGTCTTAACTTGTGATATCATCTACTAGTAGTTCATATACATGTAGTTCTAACCTTGCTTATAATTGGCATCTTTGCTCATCTATATGCTATGCTTGTATCTTGTATCATACTTGCTCAAGATTGTTCCTTAAAGTGCATATCTACTATCTTGAGTTGCTTGCATAACATTGTGATGCAGGGTACATAGATCTACATTATATGTAGAAATTGGAGTATTTTTGGATTTTATGCAGTTTTTGCTCCAGTTTCAGTTTTTGGTGCAAGTGTAGTGTTTTTCATGCAGAAACGACCTTCTGAGCAAGACTCATGCTTTGCGATGAGCTCTGATGGTTTTTGGTCAAAATTTGTCATCTTGAGGGTCAAAATTATGTTTTATTGTTTTTCTGCAACACTTTATCTTGCTTTTTAGGTTGTTCAAGTATATGCTTTAACTTGCTTTTCTTTCTATGCTTGGACAAGCCCCTATTTGTGCTCTTCTACTCTCCTTATATATATTTGTGTTATCTCCTTTCTCTTTAACAAGTGATGTTTCTTATTTCTTCATAACCCCACTTTTTGAAATGACAAAGGGGGAGAAAGGTATGTCTTTTTTTAAAAGAGGAAGAAGGCATGTCTTACATGAAGATGAGAAGTATGTCCTTGTAAAAGGGAGAAGGTAAAGGGGAGACGACATATATGTGTAGAACATATATGAGTAGAAGACATAGTTTCTATAAATGTTATTAAAGCTAACCATGCCGGAGAAATAGCACCAATTGAGGGGGAGTAGGAGAACTCTACTAGCATCAATTGAGGGGGAGCATATGAACTCCATTCTATTGAAACCCCTAGGTTTCTCCAAAGGTATGATTTTACTTAAAAGCTTTCAATACATTTATGGAATGGTTTGTCATCTTCAAAAAGGGGGAGATTGTTGACTCAAGGTCAATTAGGTCAATGTTGACTCACGTCTAAATTGACTAAACCCGTGTTTTGATGATGACTAACCATTCCACATATTGGTGTCTAATGTCTCTACTTGAGTGATTTCAGATTAGGTATAGACACACTCCAATTGCCCTAACTTGCGCATATCAAATTGGAGAAAAGACAAGTCAAAGTCAATACAAGTGCACGCTTTTGTAATATGATGTATATCCATTAGAATCATGTTGTAAATCACTTGTAATGATTGTATGACTTGTAATTAAGCTTAAAAAATATCAGGGGCACTTAGATCGAATATTAGAGCACTTTAGATGCAACTTTGAAAATTGATTACAGACACTTTGTCGGTCGAGTTTCCCAGCCTGAAAACTTAACCGATCATCCTTGATCAATTTTCTGGAGATTGCATCGGTCGAGTTGTGTTTACACAGAACTCGACCGATGGAGTAACTGACCAAATCAATTTTCATTGGTCAGTCGAGTTTCCTCAGGAAAAACTCGACCGATGGTATGAATATCAGCTTTGTCTTTTACTCTATCGGTAGAGTTACACTCATAGAAACTCGATCAATTGTACTGTACGGAAAAGTGTAGAAAAGTGCTTCTGGCCGTTGTGGAGTTGCAACAAGGGAAAATAGATCCGTTGCAAGCCACAAAACGGCTAGTTTTCGTTCACAAGTGTTCCCAAAGGCTAAGAGGCATCCCCAACTATAAATAGGACCCCTTGGGCTTCATTCCAAGGTTGAGCATTCATTGCAAACTCTATGTGAGGCTCCTATTCTATAGTTGAGTTCTTCCTACAGCCTCCTCTCTCTCTCTAAGCTTAATCACTTGCTACATCCATTAGAGTGAATAGGAAATTTGTAAGAGAGCTAGTCCTACATGTATATCTTGTGAGGCTCTCACTTCCACCACCTCCCCATCTCTCATTTGCAATCATGAAGATGAAGGTTCTCTCTCTTGTCCAAGAGAGGTGAAGAAGAACAAGGGGAGGAGTCCCTTGGTGAAGATCAAGGCTGAAGACTTGGAGCTAGAGTGGGTAAGCCCTTGGAGAAGGCAGAAGACTCAATCTCAAGTGGGTAAGACCTTGGTGGAAGCTTCTCTGAGTGAAGGTGAAGTCAAAGGAGGAAGATCCAAGAAGAGTGGGTAATTCCTGCAAGGCTGAAGACTTGTGCAAGAGTGGGTAAGTCCTTGGAGAAGGCCGAAGACTCTTGAAAAGTGGGTAAGTCCTTGGTAAGGTTGAAGACTCTTTTGTATTGGATAGGTAAGTCCTTTGGTTGGTCATGTATTATATGTCTTATGAATGAATATAAGAGTGCAATAGTTTGGAAGTCCTAGAGGTTGACCTCTCTAGGCAAGTAGACTGACACACTTCTAGTTTGAAGTGTGGAACCACTCTAAATATTTTGTCTAATTGGTGCATGTTCAATCTCTCTCTCCCTTGCTATGTATGTTTTAGTTGCACTCAAATTTCCTATTTAGCAACCTTATCTTGTGATATATCTTGAAGGTTTAATGAATTTTGTTTAAGTGCTTTAAGCTCTATTCACCCCCCTCTAGAGCACCTAATCACCCATCTAGGATCCAACACTAGCAACTAACACATAGAAAAGAGATGCATAACAAAGCAAAAGGGTTTAGAGTTATAAAACCTACCTTAAGGTCGTTCCTATAGCTCCAAGCTTCCAAGCTTTCAAGCCTTTAATGGCGTCTTGAGCTCAACAGGTTGGCCAAGGTCGTTTCTCCAAGAAATAGTTGGGAAAGATCGGCTAGAAAGAGGAACCAAGTAAGAAAGATCATAAAACCAACCTTGCACCATGAATTCCTTCATGAATTCGAGCAAGAAGATGACCCAACCTTACCTAGAACTTCTTAGTCGTTCTCCTCTGCTCCAGAACTCTGCCTTAGTCGGTTTAAGCAAGGGGATAAGTGAGAAGGAAGGGGAAACGTTTCCTTTGGTTGCAAAGGAAAAGTATATATATACTTTGGGTGAAACTTCAACATAAGGACATCTAGTTTCTTGTTTTCACATCCAGGTCCCTCTCTTCTTTAGGCACGTCCCTTCTCCTTATTTCTAAGGTAAAACTCTTTCTAAAACCACGGGCTAAAGGCAAAGAAGATCAACTTATTACTAAGGTGTACATATAAAAGGGTTATTATACTTATGACTTGATTATTCAATTACAAGGGTTATCCTTTTTATATGATTAATCAAATGAAGCGCCCTTTTCATAATTTTTACTCTAAATGATGTCAAGAGTCATAAAAGATATTCTAGAAGGTGTATTTTACAAGTTGCACCCCACATTTTGGGTAAATTGCACTTTACACCAAAACTAGGGTTTAAAGCACAAGGATGGCTCCACAAGCTGCATCTTGATGCCCAAGCTTGGAGAATCTATCATTGTCTCCAACCTGGAATTCCAAGGGTCTACGACGTCTGTCAGCATATGATTTCTGCTTATCCTGTGCAGTCTTAATCTGTTGTTGTATCACTTTAGTCTTCTCTGTGGTTTGCTGCACAAGATCAGGGCCTAACAGCTGATGTTCACCGGTCTCATACCAACATAAGGGTGATCTACAATGTCTACCATATAAAGCTTCATAAGGTGCCATATCAATGCTATGTTGATAGCTATTGTTGTAGGCAAACTCTATCAAGCTTAGGTGCAGATCCCAACTTCCTGTGAACTGGAGAACACATGCTCTCAACAAGTCCTCCAAGGTCTGTATAGTCCTTTCCGACTGTCCATCAGTCTATGGATGAAAGGCTGTACTAAACCTTAACTGGGTGCCTAAAGCTTTGTGAAGTTGCTCCCAAAAACGACTCGTAAACTGGGGACCTCTGTCTGAAACTATAGTGACTGGAACTCCGTGCAGTCGCACTATCTCTTCAACATACAACTGTGCTAACTTCTCAACAGAATAGGTTGTTTTGACAGGTAAGAAATGTGTTGTCTTTGTCAACCTATCAACTATTACCCAAATGGAATCATGTCCTTTGTTTATCCTGGGTAGGCCAACAACAAAGTCCATGGTTACAGGATCCCACTTCCACTGTGGTATGGATAAAGGTTGCATTGTTCCTGCAGGCTTCTGGTGTTCAGCCTTAACTTGCTGACACACAGGACACCTTAGAACAACTCAACAACATCCTTCTTCATCCCAGGCCACCAGTACATATCTTTTAGATTTCGATACATCTTGGTGCTCCTTGGATGCATAGCATACATCAAAGAATGAGCTTCTTCCAGGACTAACTTTCTCAAGTTATCCACATCTGGTACTATCATTCTCCCATGATAACAGGCTACTTGATCATTTGAATCATGGAAACCATCTCGTTTCTCATCACCATACTCTGATCTGATCTGTTGAACTGTAGCATCCACTTGTTGTGCCTCCTTGATTTGCTCTCTTAGGGTAGGTTTTATATGCATCTCAGCTAACAACCCGGTTAACAATGACACCTTCAACTATACATTGTCTTGCCTTAAAGAGATAAGCATATCTCTCCTAGAGCATACTAAGGAGTTTAGTTGTTCCCTATCCATGGTTGATGTTGCTGATTTCCTACTCAGAGCATCTGCAACTACATTGGCTTTCCCTGGATGGTAATCAATTGTACAATCGTAGTCCTTGATTAGCTCCATCCAGTGACGTTGCCTCATGTTATGTTCATGCTGAGAGAAGATATACTTAAGGTTCTTGTGATCAGTGAAAATCTGGAATGTCTCTCCGTAGAGGTAGTGTCTCCAGATCTTCAAAGCATGAACCACGACATCTAGCTCCAGATCGTGTGTCGGATAATTCTCCTTGTGTTTCTTAAGCTGTCAGGAAGCAAAAGAAATCACTTGCTTATCCTGCATCAACACACATCCGAGTCCATTCTTGGAGGCATCACAGAAAACTATGTATCATTTGCCTTGCTCAGGTAGTACAAGCACATGTGCACTTGTCAACCTCTCATTCAACAATTGGAAGGATTGCTGACACTTATCACTCCAAACGAAAGGAACATCCTTCCTGGTCAACTTAGTCAAGGGTACGACTATAGAACTGAAGTTCCTAATGAACCTTCGGTAATAGCCAGCTAACCCTAAGAAACTATGGATCTCCGTCGGTGTCTTCGGCTATTCCCATTGTAGAACAGATTCTACCTTTTTACGGTCAACACGAATACCCGAGGAAGATATCACATGCCCAAGGAAAGATACTTCCGGAAACCAAAACTCACACTTGCTAAACTTAGTGTATAGCTTGTGTTCTCTTAGCAAAGTTAGAGCCTGACGAAGATGTTGTTCATGCTGCTGAGCATCTCTACTATAGATCATAATGTCATCTATAAAGACAACAATGCACTGATCGAGAAAAGGTCGGAAGATCCTATTCATGAGTTCCATAAATGTAGCTGGTGCATTAGTTAGTCCAAACGACATAACTGTGAACTCATAGTGACCATACCTTATCCTAAAGGTAGACTTGGATTTGTCACTATCCTTAATACAGAGTTGATGATATCCTCACCTCAAGTCTATCTTTGAGAAAACGGTTGCACCACGCAACTGGTCAAAGAGATCATCAATCCTCGGCAGAGGGTACTTATTCTTTATTGTTACTTTATTTAGTTGTCTGTAGTCAATGCACAACCGCATTGATCCGTCTTTCTTTTTAACAAAAAGGACCGGAGCACCTCAGGGTGAAGTGCTCGGTCGGATGAAACCCTTCTCAAGCAACTCCTGTAGTTGTTTCTTGAGTTCTGCCATCTCGGAAGGCGCCATCCTATACGGTGTCTGTGCTATAGGTTATGTATTTGGGATCAAATTGATTTCAAAATCAATTTCCCGAGGTGGTGGCACACCTGGAAGTTCTTCAGGAAATACATCTTCGAATTCCCTGACTACAGGAACTTCGCAAGGGTTAGGACTCTCCATGGTGGTATCTACCACATGGGCCAAGAATGCATAACATCCTTGCCTCATCATCTTCTCAGCAACCATAGCTGACACAAGACAGGTGGGTAGAATCTTTCTCTCTCCTTGAAAGATTCATGTGTCGCTTTCATCAGCAAACACAGCCTGCTTGGATTCACAATCCAAAACAACTCTATACTTTTCCAAGGTATCCATCCCAAGGATTATATCAAACCCTTACATCTCAAGTGGTATAAGATCTACTTGAATGCGATGATCAGAAAAGAAAAGAAAGTAGGGAGAGCATACCTCTTGCAACACAGTAGACCCTCTCAACGGAGTCTCAAGCAACAGGCTATCTACCCTATGTCTGACTGTCATATTGCAGTTATGAATCACTCTTTGAGTGATAAAGGAGTGCGTAGCACCCAGGTCAATCAAAACAGATATAACACAGGATGTAGACATATCAGAATATAACAACTTCATCTGACCTGCCACAACCCGAGGGTTGATCACTACATCAGGTGGGTTTATTGCATTGAACCTTGCTGTCGCCTGTGGTTGATTTGGTGCTGACGATCCAGCTTGGGACGCTTGTCCACATCCTCTAGCTGCTCCTTGAAACTGTCTCCTCTGGGATCCTTGCTGACTCCGCCTCTGTGGTTGTGTCACACTTGCTGGTCTAGCTCTACAATCTTTCATTAGATGTCCCACCTTCCCACATATATAACAACTTCTTTCCAGTTGTTGTGGTCTTAGTGGTCCTGTGACCGACATCGATGCCGAACTGCGAGTCTCTTGTAGTGGTAGGCTTTGTCCTCTACCTCTACTCGGTGTCCACTGTGTCTGGGCACTAGGTCTGGGTGGTGGTGGTGTAGGTGCAGAAAATCTAGGCTTCTTAAAGTCTCTGGATGAAGATCCCTGAAACTGAGGATATCTCTTATGGGTTTGCCTCTTCTCTGCTACAGACCTTTCTATCCTTCGGACTGACTCAACGAAGGTAGCAAACCTTTCCCGGTTCTCTAGGGCAGACACATGAGTAGTCAACTCAGCGTTCAACCCTTTCTCAAACCGCCTAATCCTCTCTCCATCTGTAGCAGCCATATGCGGACGGAACCTCAACAGCTCCATGAACTTAGCCTCATACTCGCTAATGTTCATCAGACCTTGTCTCAACCTCTCGAACTGAGATATTTTCTCATCCAGGAACGTCTTAGGGAAATATCTATTGACAAATTCCCGTCGAAAGACTTCCCATGTAGCCTCCACACCAGGCCTCTTATGCTCTTCCATGGTCCACTAGTGACCAGCACTCCCCTTGAGAAGATAGACAACATGTCTAACTTTCTCAACTTCTGGGATGTTTAGGATTCTAAAGGCCTTCTCTAACTCGGTCAACCACAGATCGGCATCTGCGGGATCAGCTGTTCCAAAGTACTCGATCGCTCCAACTCAGCGAAGTCGTTCGAACGTTTTACCAATACCTTGTCCTTCATACTGAGCAGGTGCCCTAGGTGCAGGCATGGGCATCCTATCTGTGATGTGTGTCATGGCAGTCATAAACTGCCCGAACATGGTCTGGACAGCTGGGTTTCCCATGTCATCTGGGTCAAACTGAGGTGGCTCCATAGGTGGCTCAGATACTGGTGGTTCTATTTCTGGGTTCCTTGCACCTTCTCGGGGTGCAACGGCACTACTCTTGGCCACATACTCCTCGTGTGGTCCATACATCCTTACTTATCTTCTTCTCCTGAGGAGGAGAAGACACTATTAGATATAGTGGAAAACACTAAGAATAGACTCGACATCCTAAGTCCTATGTCTCTGTAGACTCAGCGAACCTAGAGCTCTGATACCACTTAACTGTGACGACCGTCTCGCAAAAACAGGATTAACTAATGCGGAAGCGAATTACTGAAAATCACTGGAAATTTAAAACTTTTTAAGACAAGATGTTGAAACCATAAAACTTCTTTATAAGAAACAAGATAATCACTTTACATAATTGTGAAATCACCCCTCGATTCATTATATACATTCAGATACAAAATCTCGAGATTTAAAAACCAAAATCTCAGACCTATTGACTCCTAGGACCTGAGAGTACAAAGACGACATAAGACAATCTATCTACATGACTTGACAGTCAGTATCTCCACCTGAGATTCACTTTTGTCCCTGGTGTTGCTGTTGCTGATACTGTTCACCTGCAGACTGGTTCCTTCGTCCTCGACGTTCACCTAAAAAGTTGAAATCTACGGAGTGAGACAATTTTAAATAATTGTCCCAGTGAGAGTTATAACTCTCTGCCAGAAGCTTTGTTATAACAAGTAAGGAATAACATAAACAATATAAGCTTTAAGACATTCAACAGAAGATTTAATATTAAGTAAAGCAACTTCATTAAGGAATATGAAGAACATGTATACTAGATACTTAAACAAGATATTAACATAAACAATGTAATATCAATCATTGTTTCTCACAATTCAACCCTAGCAGATATGCTACGCGGCTGATTATGTTTTACAAACATTATTATGCCCTGCGAAGATGAGGTATACCGCTCATACTCAAACCAATCACTACTAAGTCGCATCGGTATCATACCTAGGTCATCAAAAGAGCCAGATTCTTATGACCTCATCTTCCTCAGTCAGTGTGAGGATCAACATGCATGACATCTCATGTTTCTGCTACTATAGCTTACCAGGGTATTCTGGCACTTCGCTATTAGAGTTACAGTGGCATTTTGTACTTTCTTTGCCATCGAAAGATCTCTTGTTTATCTCTCATCGATGCGGTATTAAAGATTTCCTCAGGAGAATAGTGTTACATCACCCCGGCATAAACACATAGTGAAGGGTTGATAGATTAAGATACATCTACATCAACTCCTACACTAGGACGTAAGGATATTCACGTCCATATTCCCCCACATACTCAAAAGTATGTGATCCAGGAGTTCCCTTAGAAAAACCTATTTCACCATCATTTAGCTTCTGACAATGATGGATCTATGATCAGGGCTCTACATGATATGATTATACTTGATTAGTTAGGTACATTTCAGCATTCTTTTAACATCAAGCATGTTCTCAAACATTAATTCAGCAATGAAAGTAGAATACTAAATGTATCAAGCTTAACTCACATCAGTTATCATATGGATATCAATTCTTAATCATTTCATCATAAGTCATCTAATCAGCATGACCTTGATGTTGCTCATGGCTCTTACAACCTATCAATCTCATATGATGCCACTTGAACTAGGCAACATAGTATGTCACTATTCATAAAGCTAATAACATGCTTTCAATGAATATGATATCATAACCTTTAGCTGGATATGATTACTTCTTGCTAACCACCTGCATGATTAGTATAATTGAGGATATGCATATATAACAATATCATCACAATACCAAAACCTTTCAATTTCTTTTATAGTACACCACGGTCGTGCTTCCTTGCACGGTCGTGCAAAGGCAGGCTACCATGACCGTGCTCCTTAGCACGGGCGTGCTAAGAATCAGCAAATCACCAATGATTTTTAGGGTTTTGGATTTATTTACTTCAACATAGGGTTATTGAGCCTCTTAGCTTACAAGGCATAATGATTCTTCATGCTACAACTTGTAATTAGGGTTTCACACTCAAAGGCATAACCCATAATTACTCCATTCATCAAATCTCCCTAAATTAGGGTTTACTATTCACATTACATGTTATTACCCTAGAATTAGGGTTTACTATTCACTTCATAGTGAATTGATCCCATAGCATCATCATGTATGAAAATTATCATCATTGGTGCCCTCACATTAGGTTAAGATTCATCAATTATCATAATTAGGTTTTCCATGATCTCACCTTGATGGATCATACCCTAATCATGTACATTCTTACATATTGAAGGTATGTTACTTGATTCTCATTCATATTAGGAGCCTTCTCTCTCCTCTTACTACTAGATGATGTTTACATCACTCTAGATTAGATTAAGTCAATTCAACTTGATTATCATAGGTCAAGTCATCACCACTATGGTCATTAGGGTTTGCTTGATCAAGGGGTGTGGTCTACTTGAACCCTTCATGAGTGCATTGATAATGTTCATCATTAACCATAACATGGGCCAAGCTACTAATTACTTAACCCCTTAATGTCTTTAGGTATCATTAGGGTTTAGATTAAACAACCATTGAACCATTTAAGCCTTCAAGGCATTAAGCAATCTTAACCCTAAAAGTCCCCAAACTGTTTCACACTTCAACCTCCAAACAATTTTGAAACCGTTTGGAAGGGTTGACTGTTTGGAACCATTGAACTTCAAGACCGCATGGACTTGGTCACCCTCAAGACCGTTTACCCTTAAACGGTCTTGAAACTGTTTCATCATGTTGACCGTTTGGACATGGTTGACTTTGAAACCGTTTGAACAAAACACCTTTGAAACCGCATGGATCTAAACGACCTTGAGATCGTTTGGACCTAAACGGTCTTGAGACCGTTTGGTCTCAAACGGTCTTGAGACCGTTTGGATTCAAACGGTCTTGCGACCGTTGGTCCAAACTTCTCAAAACTGCATGGACCTAAAAAGTGCATCAACACTTCCAATCGATTAGGGTTTTCAAGGTTGAACCCCTCAATTGACCTCATTCATGTTAATCACTTATCAATTGAGCCAATTAGGGTTATCCTTAACCAATTGGACACTCAATTGACCCTCAATTGATAGCCAATTAGGGTTGGAACCAATTGAATTAGGGTTTATAAACGATCAACCATCAACATCCATCAACATGAGTCTAATTGAAGTTGAACCCAACAATTATCACCTAATTGGGCCATGACTTGGCCCAAACGGTCTTGGGATCATTTGGACATACTCCAAACGGTCTTGAGACCGTTTTCCCAAAGTCTCATAAAAATATAAGTCAATTTTTTAAGGGTTGAGCCCTAAGTAAGTTACAAATCAGCACTTTTGATTATTTCAACAACCTATTGTGATTGGACCTTCAATTGATCAACTTTCCTTAACCCTAGACCTACAAACGGTCTTGGGTGGTCACCAAACGGTCTTGAGACCGTTTGGGTGACTCCCAAATGGATTTAAAACCGTTTGGGACACTCAACCCAAACTTCAACACAATTGGTCCATGAAATCAGCAATTGAACCCGATTAGGGTTTAGGTAATTAAAATGCCTTCAACTTGTGATTTACTTGCAATTAGATTATGATTCTTTGTAGATGATTAATTCATAATGTGTCCAGAAGACCTCTAAATGGTAAACGCTTGGTCAAACTTTCCAAACGGTCTTGGAGACCGTTTGAATCTAAACGGTCTTGCAAACCGCATGAAATCAAACGGTTGTAAAACCGTTTGGTTTCAAACGGTCTTGCAAACCGTTTAGACCAAAGGTCCAAGGTCGTTTGGTAAAGTAGGATAAGGACTAACATTGGTATTAACACCCACCATCTTCTACCTTGAGACCAAGGTCTGTTCTTCACGGTTTTCTTGCAAAAGTGCAAGGAAGAGTAGGGGAAAGGAAGAACTAGCAACTAACACATAGAAAAGAGATGCATAACAAAGCAAAAGGGTTTAGAGTTATAAAACCCGCCTTAAGATCCTTCCTAGAGCTCCAAGCTTCCAAGATTTCAACCCTTTAATGTCTTCTTGAGCTCCACAGGTTGGCCAAGGTCGTTTCTCTAAGAAATAGTTGGGAAAGATTGGCTAGAAAGAGGAACCAAGTAAGAAAGATCATAAAACCAACCTTGCACCATGAATTCCTTCATGAATCCGAGCAAGAAGATGACCCAAACTTACCTAGAACTCTGCTCGATAACTCTGCTCCATAACTCTGCCTTAGTCGGTTTAAGCAAGGGGATAAGTGACAAGGAAGGGGAAACGTTTCCTTTGGTTGCAAAGGAAAAGTATATATATACTTTGGGTGAAACTTCAACATAAGGACATCTAGTTTCTTGTTTTCACATCCAGGTCCCTCTCTTCTTTAGGCACGTCCCTTATCCTTATTTATAAGGTAAAACTCTTTCTAAAGCCAATGGCTAAAGGCAAAGAAGATCAACTTATTACTAAGGTGTACATATAAAAGGGTTATTATACTTATAACTTAATTATTCAATTACAAGGGTTATCCTTTTTATATGATTAATCAAATGAAGTGCCCTCTTCATCATTTTTACTCTAAATGATGTTAAGAGTCATAAAAGATATTCTAGAAGGTGTATTTTACAAGTTGCACCCCACATTTTGGGTAAATTGCACTTTACACCAAAACTAGGGTTTAAAGCACAAGGATTGCTCCACTAGCTGCATCTTGATGCCCAAGCTTGGAGAATCTATCATACTTAATCATATTTAATATTATGATGTCTCAACACTAAAGGAACATCTTAACATGTATAATTTTCAAGTTAACCCTTCTATTTGGGTAATTTGCACATAGGTCCATGTATTACAAAACAATATTACAACATTGTTAAAAAAGGACCGAAATGGAAACATATGTTCCTCAGGAGCTTTAATTACATACCAAGAGATAATCACAAGTATCTAATTTCATGATTAAGCAAAACACCTAGGATTAGTTCATAACCCAGGTCAAGGATGTTACACAAACGGTCTCAAGACCGTTTGGGACCAAACGATCTCAAACCGTTTGGAGACCCAAAGTGCAAACGGTTTCAATACCTACTTTGTCTAATTGATTTCAAGTACAACTTGTTCAAATGGTTTTCAACCAATTGATGTATGAGAACCAAGATCATTGAGGGTCTAAGTAATTAACTTTGTGAAGATCAACATGGTTAATCCATTTGAATATCTCATGTAATTGAAGGTCCAATATGGTGAACCTATTTAGATACTTAATGCATTTGAAGATTTCAATGGTTAACCCAATTGATCATTTTGTGGAATTGAAAGTTTAATTGGTCAATTCTTTTGAAATTCCTTATATAATTGATGGTTTAATTTATTAGACCATTTAGACATCTAATATGATCAAAGGTCAATCAGCTACGTAATTATGAAAGATGTAGACCCATGATGATTGTGAAGGTTAACCCTAGCTATGTGTACTCAAGTGAAGAGTTGACCTAAATTAATCTTGGAGTACTTAACATCCCTAAGAGGATGAGAGAGAGAGTGAGAAAGATGAATGCTTATATAATTAAGCCCTAATTCTCTCTTTATGAGTAAACTATGTAATATGGGTTGATCCATAATAATGAGATCATGAAATCCTAATCAATGAGCCCAAACCCTAATTAGAGCAATGCTATATGTGAAACCCTAATTAGAGCAATGCTATGTGTGAAACCCTAATTAGAGCAATGCTATGTGTAAAACCCTAATTAGAGCAATGCTATGTGTGAAACCCTAATTAGAGAAATGCTATGTGTAAAACCCTAATTAGAGCAATGCTATGTGTGAAACCCTAATTAGAGCAATGCTATGTGTGAAATCCTAATTAGATCAATGCTATGTGTGAAATCCTAATTAGAGAAATGCTATGTTTGAAACCCTAATTAGAGCAAAGCTATGTGGGAAACCCTAATCTAGGGCAAAACTGAGTGTTATTATAAATCCAGGGTGATGATGTAACCCTAACTTAGTGTAACAATGAAAGAAACCCTAATTTGGGTATGAGGAAAGAGAAACCCCACTTGGATGTGAATGGTAAACCCTAATCCCTAAAATGGGATAAAGATATATGAAACCCTAATATAGGGTAGTGCCATTAATACTAATGTGAAGCCTTAACACTGGGTGATGTGCTGTGAAACCTTAATTTCACATAATACTAGGTGAAACCCTGATATAGAAGAATGTTATGTGAAACTCTAATGAAGAGGGATTCTAGGTGAAATATATATATATGTTTGTGAGATGCTAAGTGAACCTTAAATTATAATTATGGAAATCCTATTCCTATTGATGGAATAGTGATTAATGTATTGACAAAAGAAATACCTAGAGGGGTTGATTATGGATATCCTTATATTAACAGTCCCTGACTCAAGAGTGAGTCCATATCTTTGGCAATGGTTTTGTTTTCTAAATAGATGAATCATGATCAATACATTGCATGATGAATGTGATGATCTAGTGCATAAGTATTAGGATGAGAAATACCCTAATACAAGCTAAGTGAATAAACTCAAGTAAGATGAAGGTGTTGAGGGAAGTGATACATCAAGATATGATAGATATCACATCCAACACCCCAATTCTGATATATCATGATGTGTTATAAGTCCATTATAATTGGAACATATGACACATGAAATGTGTCATGGAAATTGTTACATTGAGATGTAATGCACTTTGTTAAGTGTAGGCTAACATGCCTTATGAAAAGGTTAATCCAAATCAATAGACTATGATACAATCATATTCTGATAAAGATGAGAGAGAAACTCATACTTTGTGTTGATAATACATTCAATGATGAATGATGAGGATATATAAGTATGTTTGAATACTTATGATATCTATTTTTGGTTTTTAGCTTTGAGCAGTAATGGAATAGGGCTGATCATTAATAATATGATCTTAAGAACCCGAGTGGTTATTTATGGAAAACCCTAATGAAGGGTGCTGATATAAAAGAGAAATCATGAACCCTAAAAAGGGATGATACTACTTAGTGTTGTATGATACTAATATGAAAGCATTATAATTGTTACCATGAATACTAATCATGCAGGGATGATGAGATGAGAAGCATAGCCAGGTATGGGCTATGATGCTTTTTTATTGAGAATGTTTTATAGGCTTTATAAGCCTTCATATGCTTTGTGTAGTAAGAATCATTGAGCTTTGTGTACTATGTAAAATACATTGTATAACAAGAATTATGATGTCTTTGGTCAGATGATCTGAAGATAAAAAGTTACCGAACAAGTGGTAATAAGTATCCTATGGTGAGTTATGGGTTCAAATACCCAGATGCTATAATCATGATGATGAACTTGTTAAGAAGAGGAAATGTACTTGGTGAGTTGAGGGATTAAGATCCCAATACTTTGTGAAAAGAGTATGGCTACAAGCCATGACTCCCCAATAACAATGCCATGCATTAGATATATGATCTAAGCCTGAAGAGAATTAATGTTGTGGTAATGATTCTATAGTGAATAAATGTTATACATGTTCTTCATATCCCTTAAAGGATAAATGACATGTTGTTCTACCAGGTTATAGCTGCAATGCTTTTGAATAAGAATAATGTTCTAATCTGTTTGACATTAAAATATCTGCTGCCAAATAAATATGATTTGTCTATTCATATTTATCTTCTTAAGCTGCAATAATAATGTTTCTGGAGGAGAGTTATATCTCTCGCTAGGGCAATTTACAACTGTCTCACCCCCGTGGGAATCACATTTTTAGGTGGATGTGGATGAGGAGGCAGGAATCCTTCAGTAGGTAAAGGACAGCAGTGAAGTCTCAGGTGGAGACACTGGCTATTATGCCTTGTATAGATGCAGATAGAGTCCTATGTGTCGTCTCTGTACTCTCAGGTCCTCGGAGTAGTAGTTAGTGCTTTCGATATTTTGGCTCAGTGTCTCCAGATTTTATACTACCTGTGTTTAGCCTGACATGACAATTAATGCTTGTAATTCTCAGAAAGAGATGATACAGAATATGTACCTTCGAACAAGAATGTAAATGTGTTACTTTGGTTCTATGTGAGAAAGTTTTCCTTTGGTGGATCTCTTTATAAAAAGGTTTTAATTTTTAGTGATTTTTGGTAATCCGCTGCTTAGTGAACGCTTCCGCATTAGTTAATTATGATTTCATGAGTTGTATGCCACACTAATAGGTTTCCTAGGGGATAGACACACAGATGCAAGAAACATCAAACAAGAATAAATAGTGTCATATGATTCACCCGACAGCTTGTTATTACCACATTGAACCCAATTTGTGGGATATCCACTCTTTTGGGTTGGGTTGCTACTGCCTGCAAATCTATAGGGGTTTCAGTTCCATCCCCAACCTGGATTTTTCCACTAAAGCCAAGGTAAGTCCTTTAGTGAAAGGATCAGCTATATTATCTTTGGTACTGACGTAGTCCATAGACACGACCCCATCAGACACTAACTCCCTTACAAATTTTAATCTAACTTGGATGTGTTTATGCTGTTTTTGATTGTACTTGGAACTCTTTATCTTAGCAATAGTTGTAGTGCTATCACAGTGAAATGAAATTGCAGGAAGTGGCTTCATTACCATAGGTAAACTAGACATAAGTCCATGTAGCCAGTCAGCTTCCAATCTATTTTCATCTAAAGAACACAACTCTGCTTCAAAAGTGGACCGAGACAATATGGTATGTTTCTTAGACCTCGAGGAAACAACTCCTCCTCCCAACAGGAATACATATCCCGAGACACTATTACTCCCAGAATTCACGACAATCCAGCTTGCATCACTATATCCTTCGACTACAGAAGGATGTTTACTATAATGCAACCCAAGGGAACAAGTTCCCTTGATATACCTCAGAACTCTGTCAAGAGCTTCCCAATGGGTCTTGTCAGGACAACTGGTGTATCTACTTAACTTGCTCACGGAAACGCTATGTCTGGATGTGTGTAGTTCATAAGATACATCGAACTTCTGATAATCTGAGAGTATTGTAACTGAGACACTGAAGCCCCACTCTCATTCTTGAATAAGGCCTTGGATGAATCATATGGGATCGTAACAGGTTTACGTGATGTGTACTCAAACCTCTCCAATATCTTCTCAACATAGTGAGACTGAGAGAGAGTTATACCATCAGTAGACCTAATGATTTTAAGCCCTAAAATCACTTCAGTGACACCCATATCCTTTATCTCAAACTTGCTACACAAGAATGACTTTGTCTCATTTACTACTTTCAAATCGGAACAAAAAAGCAGGATATCATCGACATATAAGCATAACAAAATGAATCCTTCATTGACAATTTTGCAGTAGAGACACTTATCAAATTCATTAGAAACAAAGCTGAACGATGATATCACAGAATCAAACTTCTCATGCCATTGCTTAGGGGCTTGTTTCAAGCCATATAATGACTTAATAAGTTTACACACTTTGGACTCATTCCCAAGACCCACAAATCCCTCAGGTTGTTCCATATATATCTCTTCCTAAAGATCACCATGTAAGAACGCGGTCTTCACATCTATCTGATGGATGTAGAGATTATAAATGGAAGCCAATGCTATAAGCACTCAAATTGTGGTCATACGGGAAATAGGTGAATAGGTATCAAAATAATCTATTCCTTCCCTTTGTGTGTAACCCATGGCAACTAACCTAGCCTTATACTTATTGATTGTCCCGTCTGCATTGAGTTTATTCTTAAATATCCATTTGCAACTGACTATAGAACAACCAGGAGGCAAATCCACCAATTCCCAAGTTCCATTTGAGAGAATTGATTGGATTTCATCATTAATGGCATCTTTCCAAAACTTAGCTTCTGGAGGTTCCATAGCTTGTTTGAAATATACAAGATCATCCTCAACATTGTAGGTGAGAAACTCACTTCTAAAGTCCTTGGATGTCCTAGGCCGTTTACTTCTCCTTGGTTCAACTATTTCTTTAGAATCATCAGATTCATAAATAGTTTGTTCTGAGTCACCCCCCACATTTGTCATCCTTTCCACGTGCTCGGGAATGGAATCTATGGTGAATGAATCTTCTTGATATACTTCATTGGGCACACCAATTTTCATGGGAAAAACATCCTCAAAGAATGTAGCATTACGTAATTCCACAATGGTATTGACCTCAATGCCTGAGATATCAGATTTTACTATAAAAATCTATAGGCATAACTTGTCTCTACATACCCTAAGAATATGGAATCAACAGTTTTTGGTCCCAATTTCTTCCTTTTGTGTTCAGGGACAAGTACCTTTGCAAGGCACCCCCACACTCGAAGATATTTGAGACTCGGTTTTCTTCCTCTCTATAACTCAAATAGACTACTCTCAACATGTTTATGAGGAACTCTATTCAAAATATGGCAAGATGTATTCAAAGCTTCCCCCCACATGAAGTTGGTTAGACCTGAGGTCTGGATTAAAGAATTAACCATATATATTAGGGTTCGGTTTTTACGTTCAGCTATCCCATTAAACTGTGGTGAATAAGGAGCAGTAACCTCATGAACTCTACCATGTGATTGGCAATATTCTAAAAACAAGTTCGAGGTGTATTCTCCTCCCCTATCAGACCTTAATCATTTAAGTATTTTGTCAGTTTGAGTTTCAACTTCTTTCTTATAAGTTTTAAATTTATCCAATGCCTCATCTTTATTTCTAAGTAAAAAGATATAACAATATCTACTCGCATCGTCAATTAAAGTTATAAAATAACGTTTTTGATCCCTAGTAGCAATTCCAATAAATTCACAGATATTTGTATGTACTAAATCCAAAATTTCCAAATTCCTATTCACATAATGAAAAGGCTTCCTAGGCAGTTTAGCTTGCACACAGATTTCATATTTATTATTACTAATTTCAAATTTAGGAATTAAATTTAGATTCATCATATGCTTCATTGAGGCAACATTAACATGTCCCAAACGTGAATGGCAAACGTCAGATGATACAAGATTCATGCATACATAATTATAATCATTCAAATTTAAAATGGAATGTGAAACAAGTTCAACATGAATCTTAAATAAGTTCTCCACATCGCATAAATACCCCTTGCCAAAAAATAAAGAACCAAGAAGGCATGTAATAATAGCCTTATTACTTTTGCAGTCTACTCTATAACCTTCCCTAACTAAAATTACGCCACTAAGGATATTGCGTCGAATGGTTGGAACATGTCTGACCCTTTGAAGAGTCAACACCTTTCCCGAAGGGAACTTCAAGTCTACCTGTCCTTCGCCTTTAACTTCTGTTGAGATGGAATCACCCAAAGTCACAGACCGACCTCGAGAGGCCTGGTAAGACACAAACATGAACTTATCAGCACACACATGTACATTAGCCCCAATGTCAATTATCCAATAAAATGGTTCAAAAATAGAAAGGATTTCAGGTTTAATAGACACATACCCATCATTGAGGTTCAAGGATGTAGTCATCATGTTGACCACAACCTCCTCAGTTGCAGATGCTGCGGCTTTCTTTGCCTTCTTATAAGAACAATCCTTGTTCCAGTGGCCAACCTGTCCACAAGTCCAACAAGATTTGTTATTCAGTTTCTTCTAGATCTTGGCCTTAGATTTATGTGCATTCTTAGTTTTCTTATCTTTGGTGGTTTTAGCAGTAGTAAAATTAACAATAGGGTTTGCATCAGTAGACACCTTGACCATCATCTCCTTTAAGTGTTCTTCTTGTATGTTTCTATCCATCATTTGTTCTTCCATTGTATGTGTCTCTTTGCGGTGCTTCAGAGACATACCAAACGATTCCCATGACTTAGGAAACTTTTGTATGACAGACATAACAACGAGCTTCTCAGGTAATACCATCTTGGCATCTGAGAGTTCATGAACTAGGAGTTGAAGATCGTGTGTTTGACCAGAAACAAACTTATCCTCTACCATCTGAAACTTCAGAAATTTAGACACACAATATTTTTCAACATCTTGGTTTTCAGTACTAAAATTCTTAATTAACGATTTCTACAAAACTTTAAACGTAGTGACGGTCGGCTTTGAGTAAGAGTCATACAGCTTGTTATTTAAACCAAACAGAATCAAACCATGACACGTTTTGTCACCCTTCTTCCAATTAGCAATTATATTTGCATTATCAGGAATAGTATCATCAGATTTAGGTTCGATCTCTTCTAAGTACTGATCAAAACCCACAATATTCAGCCAAATTTGCATCCGACTCTGCCAACTGGCAAAGTTAGTACCAGTAAATTTTTTAGGCATACTATTGGTATCAATTTTATTTCCCGAACCACTCTGACCGGCCATTGTTAATTACAGACAGATATTGATTTCTTTAAGACTGTTGAATAAAAGTAGGTTTTTTACGTCGTTACATGCAACAGTGATAGATGCAATGTATTAATGATTACAGGCCAGATCCAGATAAGAAGCAGAAGAATAAAAAGCAGGAGGAAAAAAACTGAGTTAGGAACCTGATCAGATCGTTTATTGGAAAACGAACAAGTATTACTTAAAGAAATCAACACCGCGTAGTCCTCAGACGTTGTTCTCCCAGTTTACCTAGTCACAAAGCTGAAGAGAAGCACAAACAGATGCACTACCACCAGTGGAGCCCGACAACCACAGGAACCACCGCCTGACAGGTTGCGTCTTGAAGGAAGAGGATGAACGGCTTTATCACTTCCAAGAGAGATCTCCAAGCGACAATAGGAGTGACGGTGGTAGGCTTTGGGATTAAACACTCGCACGAACGACTGACGGTTGTGTTCGAAAGAGATGTGTTTAACCCTAATGACCGGAGGTCTATTTATAGCCTTACACGCCCCACTAATCATATTCCCGTTAAGACGCGACCACTCGGTTGCTCTTGTACACATTGTGAAAAATTCCGCAAAAGAGACACTTTCCTGTTATGATTAATAAATCCGAATAGGAAAGAAATAATTAATTAAACGAGTAATTAATTGCGTAGTGGTATCCTGGTGCAAAAAGAAGACGAAAGATATTCTCCACAATCTACAATCCACAAGCCCGTGTCCGGCCTGACCCGGCGAGGCGTCGCGTGGCGCGCGCGCACGCGTACGTGTGTGTTGTGGTAACCCCACCTATTAAGGAGGTGAGCATACCCTCCTCCTAGGACCCTTTGGACACTAGTGCCCCATGTGATCATACATATAAGGACCACAAAAGTTCTAGGAGTGAGCAATATGGATAAAAACTTCTTTGCCATTTGTACTAGAGACAAAATTACTTTTCTCACATGTACTAGTTGCACTACATTAGTCTTGACACATGCTATATACATGGCTGTTACAGCTGTCATATATCTAACATAGTTGTCCATGTTTTATGTGACTGCCACACTACCTTAACCATACGGAATGAATTGCAGGCTATTAAGTTCCGTCCAGATTTCTTCACGTCCAGACTCTGCATATTTGGCTCATAAAGAATATTAAAAATCAGAATGGGGTCTGGTGTCTTATATTTGGCATTACATTATGGCGGATCTGGAATAATAGGAACCGAATGATCTTTTTGAATAAAGTTCCTTATAATACTTTATATATATCAACTATCCACGTACTACAACATATGTGATCTTTTCTCGGCATATTAAAATGCTAAGGTCCAAAACTATATCGAGAATAACATTTTCCGGCATCTTACACAATGCCGGATAGATGCCGTATAATAACGCGACCACAAGATATCAAAACTGGGATCACAAGGATGTCGGGAAATGAATTACCAACTCCATTTTGTAGGCATTCAACGACATAGTTCACATGCGGAAAACTCACTTTTTAGACAAAACCACACACTATTTTTAATTATATTTATATGGGAAAAGATACAATAATGTACTGAGAATTATCATTATTGAACTACATATATATGGACACCACATGCTCAAACAAGCACATGTAGATGCTCACAAGTGTTATATGCACATCAAATGCAAAGGCAAGAACATGTGGGCTGGCATTCGTCCGTTCAGATGTGTTGTGTGTATACACTTCACATGTATGAACATTGCAAACGAACACACACCACACAAACTTGGGAGCAAACCTAGATCTTCCTATGCCAGGTACACCTACAAAGACAATACATACCATTTTATTTATTATGAAAATTACATAAACTCTTTTTTCTTTCTTTCAAAAAATTACATAAACTCTGAATTCATCTTCCCATGTATCTCAATATGTTTTACAGTCAAGCATACTATTTTATGAGATCCTACATGGTACATAATGATATTTTTTATACCAGATTTGGGTTGTAACTATTTTTGACCAAATTATCACTATGAAAAAAAATATCATACTTGCTTCTTTCATATTTTGGGAATTTCCTATCCGAACAAAGTTTTTGTTCAACCTTCTCAAGTTATGGACATGCTTCTTTGGATGATACTTTTTTGAGAATAACCTGTTACAATTATACCAAACTATTGTATGTAGGGAAATAGTAAAAGTTCTAACAGTATTTGCATTACCAAGAACATAAATAAGAATGTTCAAAAAATTAAATATAAAAACTATACGAAGGTCATTGTTTTCTTTCTCTAGCAATTTATTTCCAATAACTATTGATTTCATCCATATAGCATTAGAGATTCCTAAAGATAAACAAATTTTAACGATTCGATATAAGAGTCTCGAGCCATGTATCCATATTTAAAAGTTGACAAGAGAGAAACATGTCATTCAAGTAACTTGGTTTTCAAAACCTCCTCATTTTGACATTTCTGCATAATAAGAAAACAATAAACATATATTTTCCAATCTCTTGAAGTAGTTATTACTTTAGGATAAAGTACTACTTACTATGATTTTTACTTGAATGGACTTCCACTACTCTTTTAAAGTTACCTGCAATATTTTCATGCAAACCAAATTTTATGACCATATTTCCTACATGTATCTCAATATATTATATCTAAAGAGGTCAGTTTGTGGCATGTTATGCAAGCACCTCAAGTTCTAAAATTAAGATGCAAACCAAAGTGGTATTCCCCAACTAGCATAATAAAATAATTAGCTAATTACATAAAGATCCATACATCAATAATCAAAGTAAAAAAGTCAAATAAGTTAAATAGATGCTTATATCTAAGCAAAAAAAACACTAATAGCTAATCTACTCCCATATATGGTTTCCATCTTTGTCTATCCATCCGTGCTTCTTTGCAACTTTCATGGATAAATATTTCACTAGAACAAGTCTTTTTCAATGATGAACATCTAATGTATCTGATGGGAATGTTGAAAAATGAGTTCAGTTAGACTCCGATTCTTGAAATGCTCTTTGATTATCACCAACACCTACATTGTCACATTAGATGTTGTACAACTCACGTGGTGGTGACTCAATAACCATATTTTAATTTTTTATGGAAAGGTCATGAACATAAAAGCATTGTTTTGATTGAAAAGCCAAGACAAATGGTCCATTTGTTTTCAACTTTTACACTAACAAAATTATATTTGTCCTATTGAAATCCTCTTCCTTCATTATTCATGTCCTACCAACTTGAAAATATGAACTCACCCCACTAGTATTCCTAAAGTCTATGACTTCATCCAAGACATCATAATAAGAAAAGAGGCCATTGGATGCCTCAACTCTAACAAGAACACCATGGTTATGTGTTTTTAGCCTAAGGTCCTATCCAAAGTGTGAAATCTGAATCCATTGATTTCTATACCTATATAATATATCACCTATTCATCAGGTGCACAAGTAATACTTAGTAGTTCATCATCCTCCTACCCTCTTTGTATAATTGAACCACCTAAATAGTAAGAGAAATAAAAAATGAATTACAAACATCATTTCTTATTATCAATTATAGGATTGATACAATCATGTAACTAAATCCTCAACCGAATCTCCAACCACTCTAAAAATATCCTTTCATGTACACCTCTATATCGTCTTAACTCACGTCTTGAATAAATCTTTTGTGATCTCTAGAAAAAGTCAAATGGAAACTACAAAGTCAAATTTATATTTTAGCATGCCTTAGAAGTTTATTTAAATGAAATATACTACCTTATAAATGGTATATTGCATCACAATTTTCAAGAACATATTTGCGTACTTTGCCACTCAGTTACAATAAGGGCTTTGATATTCCCACAGATAATGGTTTAGTAATCTATTTGAAGGCTGGAAATTGTGATGACATTATTGTTTCAATAGTGTCATGGTGTCACGGTTGACGATTGAATCTAGTTTTATTCTCCATCATGTATCTTGAGAAAAAAGTCAGATATTTGTTAGTGATATACATCTTGGCTATCGAACCCTTTGGATGACTTTTATTACACATATAAGACTTAAGGTTTGAAGAAACCTACAAAACATAAAAATGTCATAGATATATGTGAGATATCATATTATATCAAAGACAAAAAAATATTAACCTTTAAATTGGATACATCCACCTATATTGCTCGGGACCTCCCATGATTGCTTGTCTTACAAGATGAATAGGCAGACGCAACATTACATCAAAGAATGATGGTATAAATATTTGTTCTAACTTACATAATTTATGGCTATGTGTCTCTCTATCCTTTGTAAATCTTCTATCTTCAAAGTTTTAGAGGCCAATTAATTAAAAAAACTAATAAGCTTAGTTATTACCTCATATATTAGTTTTGGAAGCAAACCCCACAATGCAAGAGGTAGATTTTTTTTTGAAAAAAACATGAATGTCATGAGACTGCATTCCAAAAATTTGTGCTCTTTAATGTTCACACTTCTAGACATGTTTGAGAAAAGTTCATCTGGGAACTTAATTTCATTCAAGAATTCACAAAGAATCTTTTGTAGGGAAATCGGGGCGACAGATAAAACACTAGAAATAAAAATTTAAAGCCCGATTATGTAATCAGTAAGATCTAATGTATCTAGAAAAGAGGATAACAAGAGTTATGCCTGGTCTTGGAGTAAGTCCATTGACAACTCTTGATACAGTATCGTGCTTCTTCTCCAAGAAGCAACTTGATTCTTCTTCTTCAAACAACACTCGATCAGTCGTCAACAATGACCTCCTAGTGCAATACAACATATGACAGTTGACTACGTCCTTTTAGTGGCAGACAACAAACTCCTTGCCTCTTGAGTAGTCCAATCAGACTAACATGAACTCCATGTTGCGTTACCAGATCCAACGGGAAGGAGTTGTCCCTTTGAATGTCAATCTTCTATGATTGTTTGGCTCTCCCACAATTATCTATCCCTTACTGTTTCTCACTTTGACAGGTAGAACTTGCTTGGGATCTCCACTGGTTACCACAAGCAGAGAGGATAATAATTTTTAGTGCTTATTTTTGCGTCTAAGAAGCACCCCATACCCCTCTATTTATAGGAGAGGCTAGGGTCAGGGTTTCCAGTCGACCTGGGAGTTGATGAGATAAAATTCATAATTTTTTCGAAAACTACAAACAGTGAACCTGTTGATTCATTGTCCAATTGGTCGACTCAAAGGTGAACCGATCAGTTCATGTACTTTTCTCTTTAGAATAAAATTGTCATTTAATATTTGATTAATGCAAAACATGATGCCAGCTTCAGATCCTTGATTCAATCAAATTGATCATTTAACTGGACATTTCAAATGATGAGCCACTCATTTCACTTCATGAAATAGTCATTTCATGTCATGAAATGGTCGTTTCACTATTGAAACAATTGTTTCATACCTAAAATGGTTATTTCATATGTGAAATGGCCATTTTATATATACAGTTCAGGCAAATACTCAGTTTCAAGAATGATGATTGGCCCCACAAACCACCACTAGCCTAAATTGCACACTTTGTCCACACTAACACGCAAGCCAGGATCAACTTCCCGACTGGTCACCCATTCTAGTACTACTCTAAGCCGAGCACGCTTAACTTTGGAGTTCTTTAGTGATGGTATCTCTGAAAAGGAGGTACACCTTGGTGATATGGGTAGTCCAATCATTCCTTTTAAGATCATGTTATCCAAGGCCTCAAATCCTGGGACGTTACAATCTCCCCCACTTATACTCTTGACGTCCTCGTCAAGGCTCAATTATACGGGCTCATAAGATCTCTCCATTTTAGTGCAGACCCATAATGGCCCATGGACAGCCAGCTCCCGATCATGGAATGCCAGCACATGTGTGATGAACCCGATTTTAGGATTTTTGATATCCAATATAGTACTTTATGACTTTAGATGCTTGTATATGGTTGATCTCAAATTGAAGAGTAGTTTATTCAATTATGAATTATTTTCACCTATAAGGTATGATTCTAGATATTGTTGACGATTATGATACCTATTTAAGTTGAACTATGAGGAGTAGTCTCTATTAGTCAACTTGAGTATTTATGAGTCAAATATCCAAACTAGGACATACATGCACTACACTGTAATAGGAATGGATCTTTCTGTGTCGTACGATCAAAGAAAGTTATCACAAGTTGTTCAGATCTTTAGTGATTAATTGGTAATCACATTTACCATAATACCCCTAAATATGAGGATGTTTGGAGGAATTAATTAGTTGTCAAATAGTGGATCTTTGGTATCAAACTTGGCTAAATGTTAGATTTCATTCTAAGGAACTAACGAATAAGATGTCATATCATTTGCACTAGCCATGTGAGAGATATGGATTCTTAAAATTTGATCGTATGATTATTGATTAAATGATTTCAGACCTAAGTTTAATTAAATGTGTCACCCATCCAATATTGTCATGTCCCTGTGAGTGTACTAAAACGATGAGTTTTGGGCTTGTGGTACCATTCAAACTCTAGGATATGTAGTATCGTGTCATGCTTCATCTTATGCATCCATTTCTTACGGAGGAGTTGGTACCAAAAAGACCGAGTCCCCTGGTGCCACACACCCGAAGTAAAGGGAACGAGATTTGAGAGAATCCCTTAAGCCCCACTAGCCGCAGATCTTTCTAGCTACCCTTGTTGTAGGTCAGATATGAAAGAAGGAGCCGAGGAGCAAAGCAGCGCTGGTGATAGCTTGCTGGCTAGGTGATGAGAGCCCCGTCGAATCCAAGGTCTTCCATGGCAGCAGCTGGGCGGCGACGCCTCTGCGATGGATGAGACCACACCCGCGGACAGGGGGGGTACTAGCCTAGCGATGCAGAGCATAGATCAGATGGAGCCAGGGCAGATCGCATGCCGTCGAAGATCTTCCCTCACGGTGGCGGCGTGGAGCAGAGCCACCGGCGGTGACTTCGTAGACCTTACGCAGAGGTCGTGCAGGCTGCGGATCAACCGTGCGGAGGTCGGCGGCTGGTTTCGGGAGGTACTCACATGAAGGTTTACGACGGAGGAAGCTTGTTGAGAATGATGGGAGATCGACCTCCCCAGAGGTTCAAGTCCCCCTCGTTATTTAAGGTGTTCATTATCCCCCTTACGAGGGAATGTACACCTTAAATATCAATAATAATAGTGAACCTTGTATTAGTGAACCTTGTATCAATAATAATAGTTATTTAAGGTACCAACAATTGTAATCCATTCCCTCGTAAGGGGGATAATGAACACCTTAAATAACTACAAAACATCTACTCATAATTTATGTTTTCAAGTGACGAAACAACGGGTACTACATAGCAATACTACATCCAATATTTGCAAATAGAAGAGAGCATACATACATATCATGATTGCAAGCAAGAAAACCATTGTCATATAATTAAATAAAACCCACGTACCTGAGTTCAGAGATTCCTAATCACATCCTGATCATCTAGAACTTTGTCCATGACCTGATTAAATGTAATTGAGCATCATTAATACAAGGTTCACTATTATTATTGATATTTAAGTCCAAATTAGGTCTTTTTCCAATTCTAGGTTCAAATAACCTAGATCTTGTATCTGATATTTTTGTATTGATCAGAAGGTCATTCTAGGGGTCTGGTTTGGATTTATAATTTTCTGATGCTTAGTCTATTTTATAGAATTAACAATGAGGATAAGAGCCATTAATTAATCATTTATGTAAAAAGACCTATTATTTCAGCATAATAATAATATAAGAGCTCATATTTGGCTTCTAAGTGATATTAGGATTCAACAGTAGTTTCATGAGATAAAATTCCCATCATTTGCTAATTATATCATTTAAATGAAGCATTATCATCTAATTAAAAATATCATCAGTAGTTGTTCTTTAAAAGCCAGATATAAGGATTCAGTAATGTAGAGAACATTATTCTGAGTCTAGGGATATTTTTGGAGAATTTATTGGGTAAGGGAACTATATTCTATGCATTTTCTAAGATCCGGTCAAAAGTGGGAATTTAAATAGAATTTACCTATTAGGCCGCCCGGTTCAGTTGATTTGGACCCGGTTTAGCTTGGGCTAAGGGTCCCGATCTCTCTTTCTCAGATCATGACCTGCGTTCTCCGTCGGGGTGCTTCCAGATCGCTGTCTCTGGGCCCTCATCCGGCGAGCAGTAAGTCGTCCTCCGGCCAGTCGCCTAATGCGACGTGTCATCTGCTTCATGGGCGTCATCTGTAGACGCCAGACCCAAGTTCCGTCGTGGCCTGGGTTCATGACGAAGAAGCGCACCATGGTCTGGTTTGCTCACAGCGGCCGATTCACGTCTCTCCCTTTCTCTCACGTTGAGTCCGCAGCAGGACTCTCCGTTTTTGCCATGCAGCCGTCTCGGCTGGACTCCGGCGAGGAGTCAACGGACCTTGGATCCTCTCTGTCCTCTTCTAACGCCATCCTCAGATTTGTCGGTGATATACCTGTCTCTACGGCTACTCACCTCCTCAGCTTCGGTTGTGGATCTCCTCTCCTTCTCTATGAGGTTGCCAATACCAGTCGCTGCCATGACTTGAACCTCCGGGGAGGTCGATCTCCCATCATTCTCAACAAGCTTCCTCCGTCGTAAACCTTCATGTGAGTACCTCCCGAAACCAGCCGCCGACCTCCGCACGGTTGATCCGCAGCCTGCACGACCTCTGCGTAAGGTCTACGAAGTCACCGCCGGTGGCTCTGCTCCACGCCGCCACCGTGTGGGAAGATCTTCGACAGCATGCGATCCGCCCTGGCTCCATCTGATCTATGCTCTGCATCACTAGGCTAGTACCCCCCCGTCCGTGGGTGTGGTCTCATCCATCGCAGAGGCGTCGCCGCCCAGCTGCTGCCATGGCAGACCTTGGATTCGACGGGGCTCTCATCACCTAGCCAGCAAGCTATCACCAGCGCTGCTTTTCTCCTCGGCTCCTTCTTTCATATCCGACCTACAACAAGGGTAGCTAGAAAGATCTGCGGCTAGTGGGGCT
The DNA here is from genome assembly GCA_963693085.1 of Alisma plantago-aquatica. NCBI lineage: Eukaryota > Viridiplantae > Streptophyta > Magnoliopsida > Alismatales > Alismataceae > Alisma > Alisma plantago-aquatica. Next base: position 213,831,321 of record OY856412.1, read on the forward strand.
TAAGGGATTCTCTCAAATCTCGTTCCCTTTACTTCGGGTGTGTGGCACCAGGGGACTCGATCTTTTTGGTACCAACTCCTCCGTAAGAAACGGATGCAGAAGATGAAGCATGACACGATACTACATATCCTAGAGTTTGAATGGTACCACAAGCCCAAAACTCATCGTTTTAGTACACTCACAGGGACATGACAATATTGGATGGGTGACACATTTAATTAAACTTAGGTCTGAAATCATTTAATCAATAATCATACGATCAAATTTTAAGAATCCATATCTCTCACATGGCTAGTGCAAATGATATGACATCTTATTCGTTAGTTCCTTAGAATGAAATCTAACATTTAGCCAAGTTTGATACCAAAGATCCACTATTTGACAACTAATTAATTCCTCCAAACATCCTCATATTTAGGGGTATTATGGTAAATGTGATTACCAATTAATCACTAAAGATCTGAACAACTTGTGATAACTTTCTTTGATCGTACGACACAGAAAGATCCATTCCTATTACAGTGTAGTGCATGTATGTCCTAGTTTGGATATTTGACTCATAAATACTCAAGTTGACTAATAGAGACTACTCCTCATAGTTCAACTTAAATAGGTATCATAATCGTCAACAATATCTAGAATCATACCTTATAGGTGAAAATAATTCATAATTGAATAAACTACTCTTCAATTTGAGATCAACCATATACAAGCATCTAAAGTCATAAAGTACTATATTGGATATCAAAAATCCTAAAATCGGGTTCATCACATTCACCCTACCTTATATGGAATTTCGTCCCCGAAATTCAACTAATCTCATATTTAAGGTGAAAATAAGGAGTTCAACCTCATATAAGTCAAAACTTGTAGGCTTCAAAGCCATCATAGTTCTAGATATACCCTATGTTTTATCTTTGGAAATTTAAGCATGCAAGGGTGTACCCACCCCATCTTATATAGGTAAACACATTTTTTTAATGGAATTATAGCATCACTTAGTGTCTTAGTCATCGTGTGACATTCATATATCTTAGGATTACATCACCCTTAAGGATATGAGTTTTGTTCATACTTTTAAAGTTCAAGAGGAATTCATTTATATGCCATGGTATTCAGATCGTTCAAATCTAACATCATTAATATGTTTTATAATTAACATCTTACAATGATTTCAGAATAAGAGGAGATTTATCTTCATACTTGATTAGGATTTTTCTACATAAGAAGGGCTTACGTAACATGCTTGATCATTAGGGTTTCACCCTATGGTGTGATATGCATACTCAACTTAGAAGCATACATTGAGAAGGATCAAAGTCACGAACTATATTTCTGATCATATATCTCATGATCCAAAAATATCTTTATATCAAGTTCATGAGTTCAACTTTTTATGTTTTACATGTATTATGTGAAGGGAAAAAGAGAATATACTAAGTTTATCCCATGATCTCAGCATCATATCTTTCATGTAGGATATAGAGGGAAGAGAATATTTTAAAGTCAGACTTATCATGATTTCAATCTTGGGTGCTACATGTATGATATAGGAAGGAAATATAGAATAGGTCTAGATGATACGAGTGACTCCTCTTATATAAATCATCTATATAGCTCAAGTGAGGTTTATATCATCATATATTAAGAAAGAGAAGAAGAAGGGAGAACATGTATTTTGAGTATCTTTTGCAGAAAACATCATACTCTCATAACTTGAGTTCATATATTACCTCACTTGCGATGAGATTCACAAAATATGTCACTCCAGCTAGGACCTAACTCATACAAAGGATTGACTTTATCATATGGGTCATTTTCCCATCCCTTTATTTTACCCAATTCTCACATCTAGATTTGAATCATGCATAAGGACTCAACTCAACACTCGAGAGTAATCTAGTGTAGGACTTTTTTTTAACACATATCTCATATATTGGAGGCTAGGTCCTATGACCTTCTCCTTGTGGGTCTTACTCTCTCTAGAGTTCACCACATATCTCATCCTACCACTAGACATCCTCCTTATATAAGAGCTTGAGGCTCATGCACACTCATCTCTATCTTAACTTAGCTTATCTTAAGTAGGAAAAGGGAATGTACTTTCATCATCAAGATTTTTCTTAAATTCTCCAAAATTAGATTCAACTAATATACAACTTAAACCTTTATAAGGAAACTTATATTCTCATAGATCAAACTTAGATAAGATTTCACATGCTTATTTCAACTATCATTCTATCATCTACTCTATGCATCACATATCTTGATAAGGCTCTAGACATCTAATCTAGACTACTCTCTCTTCTAGACTGATGTCACTCCCTTTCACTTAGGTTGCATGAACACTAACTACTCTCCAGTGTGAGGGACACATATTTATATTTACATATATATAATAAAATATTATATAGTTTTTCTCCGAGAAAGAAGACGTCAGAGAAAACACTCGAGGCTCGGGCCGATTGGAAAACAAAACCAAACCAGCAAAATGAGTGTCCCACACACAGTAGATAGTCTAGTGTCATGTAACCTAGTAAAATGGTGAGAACGAGATGTAGACTAGTGTAGCTACCCAATACATATGAGCTCTATATGGAAAGGGTTTCTCACACTTGTCTAAACCTAGTTCTCGAACATCTAGGTTCTAACTTAGAGGCTAAGTCAAACCTTATTCCTATAGAACAACTTACTAAGTTTCTAAGGTTTAAAGTGAAAGGTGAGATTTAGGTTTATTGTTTCATGGTGAGCAATTGTTAGGTGTAGCTATTGTTCAGGCTTTGATACCAACTGTGATGTCTTCGGATTATGGGCTCTCATTCCCAATAGGGTTTGGAGAAGCCAAAATCCAGGGACGTCACAACATGGGTGGCTACATCACCATGGATAGCCATTTCCAACATGTCTAGACCGCACGACTCAAGATTGGCATGCCACATGCCCATGTGGGCCCCACCTACTCAAGGGGTTTTGGCTTTAATACCATTTGTAACACTCGGGCCCACTGCCCAAGGCTCTAGTAGAGTTTTAGGAATGATGACTGGCCCCACAAACCACCACTAGCCTAAATTGCACACTTTGTCCTCACTGACGCGCAAGCCAAGATCAACTTCCCGACTGGTAACCCATCCTAGTACTACTCCAAGCCGAGCACGCTTAACTTTGGATTTCTTTAGTGATGGGCTCCCTGAAAAGGAGGTGCAGCTTGGTGATATGCGTAGTCCAATCATTCCTTTTAAGATCATGTTATCCAAGGCCTCAAATCTTGGGACATTACAACATCATTCATGAATTAAAATCTTATTCTAAGTGCATCCTATGTGTGTGACCCTATAGGTCCCAAATTACATTGGCAGTGAATGTCCATAGCTAACTTATGACATCACAAGCAATGAGCAGTATCTAACAACACATCATTGGTACCCAAGTAATTCAAAAAGTTAGAGAGCAAATTCAACCTACAATATGTGATTAGTGTTACCGTGATCATATAGTTCATTATCTCTGATGTTCAAATTGAACTCAAGTCATGGAATCGTCATGCTCTCAACATTCAATATATGTTTCTTGAACTAAAGCAGACTATCTGAGATGTATGTGAGTTCACATATTACATATTGAATCACATGAGCATGGCCATACATTTCTCAATATCACTTATCAAGTGGCCTGAATATCAATTACATATAGGAGGGAGACATCCCATCTACATCCTCACACTCAATCCCCATGTGTCACAGAGTACCCAAGCATCACCTTTATGGCAATACATATCTCAGTTTTGCTTATCAAGTGGCCTGGATATTAATCATCTTTAGGAGGGAAGAATCCCATCTACATCCTCACACTCAACCCCCATGTGTCACAGAGTACCCACGTGGCAACCCTTATTCAAGGTCATGTTGGATGTCATCTGTTTTGCCTAAATAGTAATATCCAACTAGGGACATAACACGAATGTACGTACTGTTATCAAACATATGATCTCATTGTTTAGGTCATCAACCTAAATACATATGCCATCGAGTAGCATCATTCATTATTTTTTGGTAACCCAGGAGACTTGTAAGGCTTGCACCGAGCCCAACCCGGGGAGCTCATCCCCATCCCATAAGGAACATATCCCACTAAGTCGCACAGAGGCCGGCTGCGCTATGGGAGAAACAATTCTGAATAGCACCACCAGGGAGATTCGAACTCGGGACCCTTCATGAGGGTCCCCTTGCTGTGACCACCTGAGCTAGTTCTCCCCGGCTAGTATCATTCATTAGACATCTACTATGTATGTGCCATCATCTCATGATTGAGACAAACAAAATAGATGGAATTATTTTTATAATTATCAAATTAGGTATCTAGTATCATACTCCACTCATCATATGATTGGCTCTCTATGCATACATACCAACTGACTCCCACTTACAGTTAGAGACAATCACCTACGACTCTTATTCCATGTGGTCTTAACATGTCCATCATGTTTCTGCTGTGTAAGCTCTTTTATAGTAGGCTAGCAATGTTTTCTTCTAGTCAATATATTGCAAGTTTCACATCTCTTTGTTGTACGACATTTTGGATAAGATGGAAGTGTTGTAGTATGTTATATGAGATTCCTTGCTTATCTAGTAGCTCCATTATTGTCACAATATTTCTACTATACCATGAATGGTTGGAACATCCCACAATTTCATCTATATTAACTTCTTGACCCATACAATATTCTTTGTTGTGTTCATAACACCAAGATACACAACTTCTATTATAGAATTAATCTTTTTCTAGCTCAGAAATTTTCCAGCTTCACAGTTCTTATTTTAAGGTCAAACACACATTCAAATTGATATCATTAATTTTATTTATCATTTTGAAGCTTGTAGCGGTGTAACCCTTTACACCCAACTCTTCCTTATTACCATAGACCAGTAACAAATCCTTTAAGTACTTATCGAGTACTTAAGGATGTTCTTTATGGTTGTCTAGTGACTTTCACTAGGATCTGAGAGATATCATCTTGTTATGTCCAACACATACAAGCCAACTGGATGATTACATATCCTCTCATCATGTCCAACACATACAAGATAACAACTTGAGTTTGTAACATTGCATATGTGATAAATCCAATTGTGAATAAATATTCTATCTATCCATGTGTTCTTATTCTTCACAAGAACTGGGACACTATGTGTAAGGACCCTGACCTTCATTTTGGGCTTACCCTGTTTACTTTGCCTAAACCTTGTGTTTGGTTGCTTGCTAATCACCTTTAGTGGTGATTAGGGTTTGCTTGTGTTTTGTTGGGAGTTGGAGGTGCTACTTGCAAAATAACCTAAGATAGGGTTGAAGAGCAAGTTTGTCACCTTGAGAGATGTATTTCTCTCTCTTTGCTTCCTCTAGGGTTGAGAGGAAGGTTTGGGTTTGTGCCTTGTGTTGCCCTAGGCTTGGTTGAGCTCTTTTGGGCCTTGTTTTCCCTTGTTTGGTTGAGCCGTGTATCGGGCAAGGTAGCTTGTGTCGGCCTTGGTGTGTGTCGGCCATGCCTTGTATTGGCCTAGAGGAGTAGTGTGTCGGCCTTTGACCTTGTTTGACCTCCTTGCCTTGGTTGTGTCACCCTAGCTTGGACATGTGGATGAACCTTGGTTGAGTGGTGGAATGGCATGTGCATGAGGTTTGCAAGGTGGTAAAACGTGTGGACAAGTGTCCCTTGGTAAGGTGACACCTTGCCTTGGTTTAACCTTGACCCTCATCTATATATGCCTTGCCTTTCTCTTCCTTGGGAACCCCTTAGCTCTTTTGTTGCTCTTCCCTCCTTGTGTGCACGACACACCTTCCTTAGAGAGCTTGGTGGACGATCCTTTCCCCTTAGTGGAGATCTCTTCTTCTTCCTCTAGCTTGGTGGCCGAACCCTAGGTGGGTCTTGTTCTTTGGTAAGCATCTTCCCTCTCTCCTTAGAATCTTCTTCTCCATCTTGCCTACCCTTCGACCATAGTGGTTATGATCCTTGTTCCTTTTCTTGAGGTGGCCAAAAGTGGTGTGCTTGGAGCTAGGAGCTTAAAGCTTGGGGCTTTGGAGCTTGAAGAGTTTGCTTAAGGTGGGTTACATAACTTCTAACCCTAGCTATACTACCTTCTTTATGTTGCATATTTCCTATATGTTGATGATCGGCCATTGCATGTTATGTTTCTTGCTCTAGTACATGTTGTTGATCTTATGGATATAGTGAGCATGATGTTGCTGATGTTGTTGATGGTTTACATACCTTTGGATTTAGTTGACCGAACCATAGTTTAGGGTTTTCTTTGGTAGCGACACCCCTTTCTCTCCTTGGTCTAGAGAAGTGAGTTTGAGCTCTAGTAATGTAGGCAACACCCCTCTCTCATTTTAGTTGAGAGGTGAGTCTACATTCTAGTTACTTGGGAAACACCCTCCTCTCACCATGGATTTGAGAGGTGAGCTCTTAGATATGTGATGACTTATGTTGAGGTTGGTCCTTCTAAGTTGTCCGATTTGTGATTGAGTTTGTGCAAAACCCCTCTCTCTTGGTTGTTGAGAGGTGAGCCGATCTTCTTGATCATTTAGGGTTTGGTGTCCTTGTGCTTGAGGTTGAAGATGACCATGTTGGGTTGTGCCTTGCATGATGTGATCTTAAAGTAGTGTTGTCCGATAGCCTTGTCTTGGGTTGTACCTCTGACCGATATGCCTAGTTGGGTTTGGTCGACACCCTTTGTGGAGTGGGAGCTTGGACGATACAACTTGATGTGTGCTCTTCATGACACACCTTGTGATAGTCCTTGGCTGATATGAGATGTTTTACCTAGTTGGACGATAGGTCTTCTTGTGGGGTTGCTTGTTATAGGTGGGCGACACCCTAGCCCCTTCCTTGGGCGATATGAGTAATATGGGTAACCTTGTGTCGAGCATGGGGGTTGTGTTTTCCCGTCATACCCTAAGTGAGTTGGCCGATATGGTGCCTTAGTGGTTACCATGCTCTCAGACGATAGGATGCCTTGGATGATAGAGTACCTTGGCCGTCATGAGGGTCCTTTGGACGATATGGGTTGATGGTTGAATGATAGGGTGTCTTGGGTGCCATTGTAACATCCCTGACCTGGGTTATGAGTTAACCCTAGATGTTTTTCTTAATAAGGTTTATTAGATGCTTAATATTATCTTGTGAAAAGTAATTAGGGCTCATGAGGAACCTATGTTTCAATTTTGGTCCTGTTTGGACAATGTTGAAGTAATGTTTGCTTATTATGGACTAAAGTGCAAATTACCCAAGTCGAGGGGTTAAATTGCAAATGTTGCATGGTAAGATGTTCCTCTGATGTTGCCACATCATAATAATGAATATGATGTAGTGGTATGGTTTTCACAAGCTTGGGCACCAAGATTAAGCTTGTAAAGCAGTGTTGTGCATTAAAACCTAGTTTTGGTGAAAAGTGCAATTTCCCCAAAACCTAGGGTTCTATATGAAAATTACCACTTCAATAAGGTCCCTAATAATCTTTGGCATCAAGTAGAGCAAATAAAATGAGATGGGTGCCTCATTTGAATTAAGTTGGAGGAAAGAGAATCTTGATATTAAAATAATCAAGATTAATGCCTAATTGAAACCCTAATTTGATTTAGGGAAAAATTGAATAAAAATAATTGAAGGGCTTTCAACCAAAATGTTTTGGGTTGATTTTGAATAAGGATGAACGTTCCTTTGCCAATATAAGGAACGAAAATATCCTAAGTAGGTGAAATTCCACTCACCTTATTATAAGAAAAAGAAAACCCACTCACATATGGATATTAATATAATAAGTATTAAGGTGCTTAATTTGATTTTCTTTAAATCAAGGATAATGAAGGAGAATTAAAGGCAAAGGAAGGTGCCTCGTCCTTGAGGGATTTGAGGGGGAAGAGGCGGCCATATTTTTGGAATTTAATGCATTTTAATAATGCATTTTCTCTCTCATCAATTTCCTTATAAAAGTGCCTTTTTCAAGCCAAATGAAAGGCTATTTCGGATTTTCTTCTTTCCCTTGCTTGCAAAACCGACCAAGGATCTAGGGAGGATCAGGGAGCACGTACCCAACCTGTGGGTGAACCCTTGACCTTCGTTCTCCTTGATTTCATGGTGGAAATCGAAAATAAATTATGGATTCCTTCTTATTTCGATCTCCTCTTCAACCCTAGCCAACTTTTGCAATCAAAAGCTTGAGGACGAGCCTAGGGGGAGTTGCAAGAGCTTCATCCACCATTAATGGCGTGATCTTGGAGCTTTGTAGCTCAATTGAAGGCGGGTTTTATAACTCAAACCCTTAAACATTGCTATTGCATCAATTCTCTATGCTTTGTTGATTGATTTCTTCAATTTGATACACTCTTGTTTCTTTGCTGCAATTTCCATCAAGAACGGTTGCTGTTCTTGGTTTTTCGAAGGAAGGGGATGATGACATCATCCTAGATGCTTATCCAAAGAAAATTACCAAGCAAAACCGTTTTGATAGCTACTCCAAATCGTTTTAATTTGATTGGCTATGCGGTTTCAGCAAACCGTTTAAGGGCAAACAGTTTGAGACCGTTTGGGAGAAAACGGTCTCAAAACCGTTTGAGATGGTTGACCAAGCGTTGCCAGTTTGGGAATTTTGTTCCTAATTATGTAGGCTGATAACCCTCCAAATTTGAGGGAATAAATCCAAAGGAATCGAGAGTTGAAGGCCAATCAATTAGGCAATCAGATTGAATTATGTGCTGATTTTCAACCTGATTAACTTGATCTGGTTGAGCAAATGGTTTCAAGACCATTTGAGATGGTTGACCAAGCGTTGACCATTTGGGAATTTTGTTCCTAATTATGTAGGCTGATAACCCTCTATATTTTAGGGATTAACGCCAAAGTGATCGTGAGTTGAAGCCTAATCAATTAGGGAAACCTAATTGGATTAAGTGCTGATTTTCAATCTGATTTAATTAAACGTTTTGGGCAAACGGTCTCAAGACCATTTGAGTGCGTTGACCAAGCATTGACCGTTTGGGATTACTGTTCCTTATGATTTGATCTAATGACTCACCAAATTGGATGGATTAATTCCAAACGAGTCATGAGTTGAAGGCTAATCAATTGGGCTAACCCTAATTGAAATCAGTGCTGAAATCACAATGAGCTAATTTGAGATTTTGGGTTGATTAGCCCAAATGGTCTCAAGACCGTTTGGGGGATCATCCAAACGGTCTCAAGACCGTTTGGGGTCACCTCAAGACCGTTTGGAGGTCTGGGGTCAAGTATAGTTGACCAATTGAAGGTCCAAAGGTACTAATCATATTGCAATGTAGTGCTGATCTGTTGATCAACTCGATAGACCAGTCCATGATGATTTTTCACTAGAATCCAAAGGTTGGATGGGCAAACGGTCTCAAGACCGTTTGGAGCTCATACAAACGGTCTCAAGACCGTTTGGTGGTCACCCAAGACCGTTTGGAGGTCTAGGGTTGAGTATGGTTAGGTGTTTGAAGGTCCAAAGGTACCAAATCATATTGCAATTGAGTATTGATGTGCTGATCAACTCAATAGACCAAACCTTGATGAATTTTCACTAGAGTCCAAAGGTTGGATGGGCAAACGGTATCAAGACCGTTTGGAGCTCATCCAAACGGTCTCAAGACCGTTTGGTGGTCACCCAAGACCGTTTGGAGGTCTAGGGTTGAGTATAGTTCAGTGGTTGAAGGTCTAAAGATATCAAGTTGATCTGCAATAGATTGCTGATTTGGTGAGCACTTCAATGAACCAAACCCTAATTAGATTGCTTGTATTTGAGTGATATGATGGGCAAACGGTCTCAAGACCGTTTGGAGGTCATCCAAACGACCTCAAGACCGTTTGGTGGTCACCCAAGACCGTTTGGAGGTCTAGGGTTGAGTATAGTTCAGTGGTTGAAGGTCTAAAGATATCAAGTTGATATGCAATAGATTGCTGATTTGGTGAGCACTTCAATGAACCAAACCCTAATTAGATTGCTTGGATTTGAGTGATATGAGGGGCAAACGGTCTCAAGACCGTTTGGAGGTCATCCAAATGACTTCAAGACCGTTTGGGGTCAGGTCATACCCCATTTGAATGGTGGTTCAATAGTTATGAAGTAACTAGTTACACATTGATGAATATTGAAGGTTCACTGATTCTAAACCCTAATTCAATTGATTCCAACCCCAATTGATGATCAATTGAGGGTCAATTGAGGGTAAAATCAGTTGAAGGTTGACCTATTAAACTCAATTGAAGTATGGGTGAAGGTCCAATTGATGAATGGTTCCATGAATTCAATGATTGAAGGAATCAACATTAAAAACCCTAATTCAATTGAATCAAACCCTAATTGATGATTAATTGAGGGTCAATTGAGGGTCAAATCAGTTGAAGGTTGACCTATTAAACTCAATTGAAGTATGAGGGTAGGTCCAATTGATGATTGGTTCCATGAATCCAATGATTGAAGGAATCAACATTGGAAACCCTAATTCATTTGGATACCTTATGTAATGGAGGTCCAATGTAATTCAATTTTTGAGAATTAAGATGATGAATGTTCTATTGATCCAATGATGATTAGTAATGGTAATAAATGAAGGTACAAAGGTTGAAACCCTAATAGTACCTAAGTGATTAAGCGCCAATTAAGGGATGAATCCCTAATTGCTTATAGGACCAATGACTTGATACACTATGTTAATCAGAGTTGTATGTACTCGACTGAAGAGTTGATATGACCTAATCAAGTTAAGAAGCTGATAGCATGAATTCATACATGAATATGAATCGTGTAGTGTATAAGGGTTATGATCCTTAATCAAAGAGATCATGAAACCCTAAACATGAACATAAACCCTAATTGACAGGGTGATTGAATTCAACCCTAGTTGAGGGTGATTCCATGTGAAACCCTAGTTGAGGGTGATTCGATGTGAAACCCTAGTTGAGGGTGATTCAATGTGAAACCCTAGTTGAGGGTGATTCCAAGTGAAACCCTAATTGAGGGTGCATCCATGTGGAACCCTAATTGTGGGTGATTTCATGAGAAACCCTAATTGGGAATGCATCCCTAATTGCTTATAGGACCAATGACTTGGTACCCTATGTTAATCATAGTTGTATGAATATGATTGAAGGGTTGATGTGACCTAATCAAATTGAAAGGATCAAATAATATAATTCATATATATAAATATGATTCATGTGATGGAAATCCTAATCCTAGTAAAGGATTAAGGGTAATACTGATACATGAGATTTGTGATGGAAATCCTAATCCTGGTAAAGGATTAAGGGTAATACTGATACATGAGATGTGTGATGGAAATCCTAATCCTAGTAAAGGATTAAGGGTAATACCCTTGAATTATTAATATATTGTTTTTGCATGGTGATGATAGATAATTGATGTGCTGCTATCATATGTGCTAACCATGCAGGTATCATGAGATGATGAGCATAGCCAGGTATGAGCTATGATGTGTTATTAGTTTGAATTTGTTTATTGGGCCTTGTGTGCCATAATATACCTTGTGCCCGGTAAGAGGTAGCAAGAGAGTTGATGGGCCTCAAGTGCCATGATGGATGCTTGTATAACAAGTATCATGCTTATCTTAGTCAGATGACCTAAAGGTGTTAATTGCTGGAGAATGTGGTAACAATGCTCAGGTGATGAGCTAAGGGTTTAATTACCCAGAATCACATGTTAGTGCATTGAAATTGTGAAGGGATGAGAATTCCCAGTGTTGAAATAAGGGATTGAGATCCCAACACCTTGTGAAAAGAGTGTGGCTACGGGCCATGACTCCACAACGATAATGCCAGGCTTTAGTTATATGATCTAAGCCTGAAGAACGTTAATGCAGTGATAATGATTCTGTAGTTTGAATAGATGTTATACATGTTCTTCATATTCCTTAAAGGATAAATGATATGTTGATTCTATTTTAACTGTAATGCTTCTGACATAGAATGATGTTCTAAACTGTTAGACATTTACCTGTTGTCAATTAAATATGATTTCTCTGTTCATATTTATCTTCTTAAGTTACAATAACAATGTTTCTAGCGGAGAGTTATATCTATCGTTGGGGCAATTTTTATAATTGTCTCACCCCCGTGGGAACCACATTTTTAGGTGGACGCGGACGAAGAGACAGGAATCCTTCAGGAGGTGAAGGACAACAACAGCAGCAGTAGGGACAACAGTGAAGTCTCAGGTGGAGACATTGGCTGTCATGTCATGTTCAGATGTATATAAAGTCCTATGTGTCGTCTCTGTACTCTCAGGTCCTCGGAGTAGTAGTTAGTGATTTCGAGATTTTGGCTTAATGCCTCGAGGGTTTTATACTACTTGTGTATAGTTAAGACAGCGTAGTTAATGTTTGCATTCCTCGAGAAGCAAAAGTACATGAGATGTATATATATGAACCAGGATGTAAAGCTTTACTTTGGTTCTGAATGAAAGGGGTTTTCCTGTGAATGGATCTCTTTGCAAAAAGTTTTAATTTTTAGTGATTTTTGCTAATCCGCTACTTGATGAACGCTTCCGCATTAGTTAATCTTGTTTTCGGGAGACGGTCGCCACAATTTAGTGGTATCAGAGCTCTAGGTTCTCTGAGTCTACAGAGACATAGGACTAAGGTATCGAGTCTGTGTTAGTGTCCTCCAGTATACCCTATAATGATTTCTGCTTGTGCAGAGAAAGGGTAAAGTTTTAAAATGACTGGAGAGCACAAGGAACACATTGCTTAGGGCAATGTTGTTGCACCAAGAAGTGGTGCAAGGATCATGCAAGAATAAAATGAGTGCCTGAGAATCCCCATTAAGACCTGATCAGGATAGAGAATCCTATGATCATGCTCTTGTTGGGCAGATTAGGGCAACAATAATGCATATAGGGGACTGGATACTAGCTTTACAATTTAGGTTATCAGTCCTTAATACAGAAAGTTTGAGCTTTAAAAGAGTTCCTAAATGACTTAGTCATGTTGGAACAAGGGAAAATCATGTGTGTATAATGATATGAATAGCAAGGAATATGATAGCATGTAAGTGCATACTACTTGATCTTAGTATTTGTAAACCCTAGCCAGGTATACAACTATTGATGATAAAGTGGGCATGGAAACTCTTAGCTTGTTGTCTTTTTGATTGCTCTGATCAAGTAGTCATTCTGAGACAATCTAATGAGTATCATGAAATAAGAAATATGGAATCAATAAAGGAAGATGCTTTGTGCAATTCCAATAAAGGAAGATGCTTTGTGCAATTCCAATAAAGGAGGATGCTTTGTGCAATTCCAATAAAGGAAGATGCTTTGTGCAATTCCAATAAAGGAAGATGCTTTGTGCAATTCCAATAAAGGAAGATGCTTTTTGAAATTCCAACCCTAAACAAAAAGGGAAGAGCTATGTGTCATTCCCAATCAAAAAGGGAAGAGCTATGTGTCATTCCCAATCAAAAAGGGAAGAGCTATGTGTCATTCCCAATCAAAAAGGGAAGAGCTATGTGTCATTCCCAATCAAAAAGGGAAGAGCTATGTGTCATTCCCAATCAAAAAGGGAAGAGCTATGTGTCATTCCCAATCAAAAAGGGAAAGCTATGTGTCATCCCCAACAAAAAGGGAAGAGCTATGTGTCATTCCCAATCAAAAAGGGAAAGCTATGTGTCATCCCCAACAAAAAGGGAAGAGCTATGTGTCATTCCCAATCAAAAAGGGAAAGCTATGTGTCATCCCCAACAAAAAGGGAAGAGCTATGTGTCATTCCCAATCAAAAAGGGAAGAGCTATGTGTCATTCCCAATCAAAAAGGGAAGAGCTATGTGTCATTCCCAATCAAAAAGGGAAGAGCTATGTGTCATTCCCAATCAAAAAGGGAAAGCTATGTGTCATCCCCAACAAAAAGGGAAGAGCTATGTGTCATTCCCAATCAAAAAGGGAAAGCTATGTGTCATCCCCAACAAAAAGGGAAGAGCTATGTGTCATTCCCAATAAAAAAGATAAGAGCTATGTGTCATTCCCAATCAAAAAGGGAAGAGCTATGTGTCATTCCCAATCAAAAAAGGAAAGCTATGTGTCATCCCCAACAAAAAGGGAAGAGCTATGTGTCGTTCCCAATCAAAAAGGGAAAAGCTATGTGGCATTTCCAACTAATAAGAAGAACTATGTGAACAATCCCAATTACATAGAGTTTGTTAAAGGATTACTGAGTAAATTATCTTTGTTAGATATATATGTTGTTCCTTTTGATAAATATTCTTGGGTGATGATAGAAGTATGTTCTTTTATGCTTCTTCTTTCCAATAATATGGACATCATATGTTAGGGGTTTATGCTCTGCATAAACATTGGTAAGGTTGAATTAGTGAAAGGAACCTTGTGTGGAATTACAGAATTCATGATATCTCCATGATATTAAGATGATATGTGGAGACTTGAGGGCATGATTAATGAATAATCTATCTCTCCTTTTGTCTGGGATTTCGAGGACGAAATCCTTGTTAGGGGTTTATAATTTGTAACATCCCTGACCTGGGTTATGAGTTAACCCTAGATGTTTTGCTTAATAAGGTTGATTAGATGCTTAATATTATCTTGTGAAAAGTAATTAGGGCTCATGAGGAACCTATGTTTCAATTTTGGTCCTGTTTGGACAATGTTGAAGCAATGTTTGCTTATTTTGGACCAAAGTGCAAATTACTCAAGTCGAGGGGTTAAATTGCAAATGTTGCATGGTAAGATGTTCCTCTGATGTTGAGACATCATAAGAATGAATATGATGTAGTGGTATGGTTTTCACAAGCTTGGGCACCAAGATTAAGCTTGTAAAGCAGTGTTCTGCAGTAAAACCTAGTTTTGGTGAAAAGTGCAATTTACCCAAAACCTAGGGTTCTATATGCAAATTACCACTTCAATAAGGTCCCTAATAATCTTTGGCATCAAGTAGAGTAAATAAAATGAGATGGGTGCCTCATTTGAATTAAGTTGGAGGAGAGAGAATCTTGATATTAAAATAATCAAGATTAATGCCTAATTGAAACCCTAATTTGATTTAGGGCAAAAATGAATAAAAATAATTGAAGGGCTTTCAACCAAAATGTTTTGGGTTGATTTTGAATAAGGATGAACGTTCCTTTGACAAGATAAGGAACGAAAATATCCTAAGTAGGTGAAATTCCACTCACCTTATTATAAGAAAAAGAAAACCCACTCACATATGTATATTAATATAATAAGCATTAAGGTGCTTAATTTGATTTTCTTTAAATCAAGGATAATGAAGGAGAATTAAAGGAAAAGGAAGGTGCCTCGTCCTTGAGGGATTTGAGGGGGAAGAGGCGGCCATATTTTTGGAATTTAATGCATTTTAATAATGCATTTTCTCTCTCATCAATTTCCTTATAAAAGTGTCTTTTTCAAGCCAAATGAAAGGCTATTTCGGATTTTCTTCTTTCCCTTGCTTGCAAAACCGACCAAGGAGCTAGGGAGGAGCAGGTAGCACGTCCCCAACCTGTGGGTGAGCCCTTGACCTTCGTTCTCCTTGATTTCATGGTGGAAATCGAAAATAAATTATGGATTCCTTCTTATTTCGATCTCCTCTTCAACCCTAGCCAACTTTTGCAATCAAAAGCTTGAGGACGAGCCTAGGGGGAGTTGCAAGAGCTTCATCCACCATTAATGGAGTGAGCTTGGAGCTTTGGAGCTCAATTGGAGGCGGGTTTTATAACTCAAACCCTTAAACATTGCTATTGCATCAATTCTCTATGCTTTGTTGATTGATTTCTTCAATTTGATACACTCTTGTTTCTTTGCTGCAATTTCCATCAAGAACGGTTGCTGTTCTTGGTTGTTCGAAGGAAGGGGATGATGACATCATCCTAGATTCGTATCCAAAGAAAATTACCAAGCAAAACCGTTTTGATAGCTACTCCAAATCGTTTTAATTTGATTGGCTATGCGGTTTCAGCAAACCGTTTAAGGGCAAACGGTTTGAGACCGTTTGGGAGAAAACGGTCTCAAGACCATTTGAGATGGTTGAACAAGCGTTGACCATTTGGGAATTTTGTTCCTAATTATGTAGTATGATAACCCTCCAAATTTGAGGGATTAAATCCAAAGGAATCGAGAGTTGAAGGCCAATCAATTAGGCAATCGGATTGAATTATGTGCTGATTTTCAACCTGATTAACTTGACCTGGTTGAGAAAACGGTTTCAAGACCATTTGAGATGGTTGACCAAGCGTTTACCATTTGGGAATTTTGTTCCTAATTATGTAGGCTGATAACCATCTAAATTTGAGGGATTAACTCCAAAGGAATCGTGGGTTGAAACCTAATCAATTAGGGAAACCTAATTGGATTTAGTGCTGATTTTCAATCTGATTTAATTGAACTTCGTGGGCAAACGGTCTCAAGACCGTTTGAGTGCGTTGACCAAGCGTTGACAGTTTGGTATTACTGTTCCTTATGATGTGATCTAATGACTCACCAAATTTGATGGATTAATTCCAAACGAGTCATGAGTTGAAGGCTAATCAATTGGGCTAACCCTAATTGAAATCAGTGCTGAAATCACAATGAGCTAATTTGAGATTTTGGGTTGATTAGCCCAAACGGTCTCAAGACCATTTGGGGGATCATCCAAATGGTCTCAAGACCGTTTGGGGTCACCTCAAGACCGTTTGGAGGTCTGGGGTCAAGTATAGCTGACCAATTGAAGGTCCAAAGGTACTAATCATATTGCAATGTAGTGCTGATCTGTTGATCAACTCGATAGACCAGTCCATGATGATTTTTCACTAGAATCCAAAGGTTGGATGGGCAAACGGTCTCAAGACCGTTTGTAGCTCATACAAATGGTCTCAAGACCGTTTGGTGGTCACCCAAGACCGTTTGGAGGTCTAGGGTTGAGTATGGTTAGGTGTTTGAAGGTCCAAAGGTACCAAATCATATTGCAATTGAGTATTGATGTGCTGATCAACTCAATAGACCAAACCTTGATGACTTTTCACTAGAGTCCAAAGGTTGGATGGGAAAACGGTCTCAAGACCGTTTGGAGCTCATCCAAACGGTATAAATACCGTTTGGTGGTCACCCAAGACCGTTTGGAGGTCTAGGGTTGAGTATAGTTCAGTGGTTGAAGGTCTAAAGATATCAAGTTGATCTGCAATAGATTGCTGATTTGGTGAGCACTTCAATGAACCAAACCCTAATTAGATTGCTTGGATTTGAGTGATATGATGGGCAAACGGTCTCAAGACCGTTTGGAGGTCATCCAAACGACCTCAAGACCGTTTGGTGGTCACCCAAGACCGTTTGTAGGTCTAGGGTTGAGTATAGTTCAGTGGTTGAAGGTCTAAAGATATCAAGTTGATCTGCAATAGATTGCTGATTTGGTGAGCACTTCAATGAACCAAACCCTAATTAGATTGCTTGGATTTTAGTGATATGATGGGCAAACGGTCTCAAGACCGTTTGGAGGTCATCCAAACGACCTCAAGACCGTTTGGAGTCAGGTCATACCCCATTTGAATGGTGGTTCAATAGTTATGAAGTAACTAGTTACACATTGATGAATATTGAAGGTTCATTGATTCTAAACCCTAATTAAATTGATTACAACCCCAATTTATGATCAATTGAGGGTCAATTGAGGGTCAAATCAGTTGAAGGTTGACCTATTAAACTCAATTGAAGTATGGGTGAAGGTCCAATTGATGAATGGTTCCATGAATTCAATGATTGAAGGAATCAACATTAAAAACCCTAATTCAATTGAATCAAACCCTAATTGATGATTAATTGAGAGTCAATTGAGGGTCAAATCAGTTGAAGGTTGACCTATTAAACTCAATTGAAGTATGAGGGTAGGTCCAATTGATGATTGGTTCCATGAATCCAATGATTGAAGGAATCAACATTGGAAACCCTAATTCATTTGGATACCTTATGTAATGGAGGTCCAATGTAATTCAATTTTTGAGAATTAAGATGATGAATGTTCTATTGATCCAATGATGATTAGTAATGGTAATAAATGAAGGTACAAAGGTTGAAACCCTAATAGTACCTAAGTGATTAAGCGCCAATTAAGGGATGAATCCCTAATTGCTTATATGACCAATGACTTGATACACTATGTTAATCATAGTTGTATGTACTCGACTGAAGAGTTGATATGACCTAATCAAGTTAAGAAGCTGATAGCATGAATTCATACATGAATATGAATCGTGTAGTGTATAAGGGTTATGATCCTTAATCAAAGAGATCATGAAACCCTAAACATGAACATAAACCCTAATTGACAGGGTTATTGAATTCAACCCTAGTTGAGGGTGATTCGATGTGAAACCCTAGTTGAGGGTGATTCCATGTGAAACCCTAGTTGAGGGTGATTCAATGTGAAACCCTAGTTGAGGGTGATTCCAAGTGAAACCCTAATTGAGGGTGCATCCATGTGGAACCCTAATTGTGGGTGATTTCATGAGAAACCCTAATTGGGAATGCATCCCTAATTGCTTATAGGACCAATGACTTGGTACCCTATGTTAATCATAGTTGTATGTATATGATTGAAGGGTTGATGTGACCTAATCAAGTTGAAAGGATCAAATAATATAATTCATATATATAAATATGATTCATGTGATGGAAATCCTAATCCTAGTAAAGGATTAAGGGTAATACTGATACATGAGATTTGTGATGGAAATCCTAATCCTGGTAAAGGATTAAGGGTAATACTGATACATGAGATGTGTGATGGAAATCCTAATCCTGGTAAAGGATTAAGGGTAATACCCTTGAATTATTAATATATTGTTTTTGCATGGTGATGATAGATAATTGATGTGCTGCTATCATATGTGCTAACCATGCAGGTATCATGAGATGATGAGCATAGCCAGGTATGAGATATGATGTGTTATTAGTTTGAATTTGTTTATTGGGCCTTGTGTGCCATAATATACCTTGTTCCCGGTAAGAGGTAGCAAGAGAGTTGATGGGCCTCAAGTGCCATGATGGATGCTTGTATAACAAGTATCATGCTTATCTTGGTCAGATGACCTAAAGGTGTTAATTGCTGGAGAATGTGGTAACAATGCTCAGGTGATGAGCTAAGGGTTTAATTACCCAGAATCACATGTTAGTGCATTGAAATTGTGAAGGGATGAGAATTCCCAGTGTTGAAATAAGGGATTGAGATCCCAACACCTTGTGAAAAGAGTGTGGCTACGGGCCATGACTCCACAACGATAATGCCAGGCTTTAGTTATATGATCTAAGCCTGAAGAACGTTAATGCAGTGATAATGATTCTGTAGTTTGAATAGATGTTATACATGTTCTTCATATTCCTTAAAGGATAAATGATATGTTGATTCTATTTTAACTGTAATGCTTCTGACATAGAATGATGTTCTAAACTGTTAGACATTTACCTGTTGTCAATTAAATATGATTTCTCTGTTCATATTTATCTTCTTAAGTTACAATAACAATGTTTCTGGCGGAGAGTTATATCTATCGCTGGGGCAATTTTTATAATTGTCTCACCCCCGTGGGAACCACATTTTTAGGTGGACACGGATGAAGAGACAGGAATCCTTCAGGAGGTGAAGGACAACAACAACAGCAGTAGGGACATCAGTGAAGTCTCAGGTGGAGACATTGGCTGTCATGTCATGTTCAGATGTATATAAAGTCCTATGTGTCGTCTCTGTACTCTCAGGTCCTCGGAGTAGTAGTTAGTGATTTCGAGATTTTGGCTTAATGCCTCGAGGGTTTTATACTACCTGTGTATAGTTAAGACAGAGTAGTTAATGTTTGCATTCCTCGAGAAGAAAAAGTACATGAGATGTATATATATGAACCAGGATGTAAAGCTTTACTTTGGTTCTGAGTGAAAGGGGTTTTCCTGTGAATGGATCTCTTTGCAAAAAGTTTTAATTTTTAGTGATTTTTGCTAATCCGCTGCTTGATGAACGCTTCCGCATTAGTTAATCTTGTTTTCGCGAGACGGTCGCCACAATTTAGTGGTATCAGAGCTCTAGGTTCGCTGAGTCTACAGAGACATAGGACTAAGGTATCGAGTCTGTGTTAGTGTCCTCCAGTATACCCTATAATGATTTCTTCTTGTGCAGAGAAAGGGTAAAGTTTTAAAATGACTGGAGAGCACAAGGAACACATTGCTTAGGGCAATGTTGTTGCACCAAGAAGTGGTGCAAGGATCATGCAAGAATAAAATGAGTGCCTGAGAATCCCCATTAAGACCTGATCAGGATAGAGAATCCTATGATCATGCTCTTGTTGGGCAGATTAGGGCAACAATAATGCATATAGGGGACTGGATACTAGCTTTACAATTTAGGTTATCAGTCCTTAATACAGAAAGTTTGAGCTTTAAAAGAGTTCCTAAATGACTTAGTCATGTTGGAACAAGGGAAAATCATGTGTGTATAATGATATGAATAGCAAGGAATATGATAGCATGTAAGTGCATACTACTTGATCTTAGTATTTGTAAACCCTGGCCAGGTATACAACTATTGATGATAAAGTGGGTATGGAAACTCTTAGCTTGTTGTCTTTTTGATTGCTCTGATCAAGTAGTCATTCTGAGACAATCTAATGAGTATCATGAAATAAGAAATATGGAATCAATAAAGGAAGATGCTTTGTGCAATTCCAATAAAGGAAGATGCTTTGTGCAATTCCAATAAAGGAAGATGCTTTGTGCAATTCCAATAAAGGAGGATGCTTTGTGCAATTCCAATAAAGGAAGATGCTTTGTGCAATTCCAATAAAGGAAGATGCTTTGTGCAATTCCAATAAAGGAAGATGCTTTTTGCAATTCCAACCCTAAACAAAAAGGGAAGAGCTATGTGTCATTCCCAATCAAAAAGGGAAGAGCTATGTGTCATTCCCAATAAAAAAGGGAAGAGCTATGAGTCATTCCCAATCAAAAAGGGAAGAGCTATGTGTCATTCCCAATCAAAAAGGGAAGAGCTATGTGTCATTCCCAATCAAAAAGGGAAAGCTATGTGTCATCCCCAACAAAAAGGGAAGAGCTATGTGTCATTCCCAATCAAAAAGGGAAAGCTATGTGTCATCCCCAACAAAAAGGGAAGAGCTATGTGTCATTCCCAATCAAAAAGGGAAAGCTATGTGTCATCCCCAACAAAAAGGGAAGAGCTATGTGTCATTCCCAATCAAAAAGGGAAGAGCTATGTGTCATTCCCAATCAAAAAGGGAAGAGCTATGTGTCATTCCCAATCAAAAAGGGAAGAGCTATGTGTCATTCCCAATCAAAAAGGGAAAGCTATGTGTCATCCCCAACAAAAAGGGAAGAGCTATGTGTCATTCCCAATCAAAAAGGGAAAGCTATATGTAATCCCCAACAAAAAGGGAAGAGCTATGTGTCATTCCCAATCAAAAAGATAAGAGCTATGTGTCATTCCCAATAAAAAAGGGAAGAGCTATGTGTCATTCCCAATCAAAAAAGGAAAGCTATGTGTCATCCCCAACAAAAAGGGAAGAGCTATGTGTCGTTCCCAATCAAAAAGGGAAAAGCTATGTGGCATTTCCAACTAATAAGAAGAACTATGTGAACAATCCCAATTACATAGAGTTTGTTAAAGGATTACTGAGTAAATTATCTTTGTTAGATATATATGTTGTTCCTTTTGATAAATATTCTTGGGTGATGATAGAAGTATGTTCTTTTATGCTTCTTCTTTCCAATAATATGGACATCATATGTTAGGGGTTTATGCTCTGCATAAACATTGGTAAGGTTGAATTAGTGAAAGGAACCTTGTGTGGAATTACAGAATTCATGATATCTCCATGATATTAATATGATATGTGGAGACTTGAGGGCATGATTAATGAATAATCTATCTCTCCTTTTGTCTGGGATTTCGAGGACGAAATCCTTGTTAGGGGTTTATAATTTGTAACATCCCTGACCTGGGTTATGAGTTAACCCTAGATGTTTTGCTTAATAAGGTTGATTAGATGCTTAATATTATCTTGTGAAAAGTAATTAGGGCTCATGAGGAACCTATGTTTCAATTTTGGTCCTGTTTGGACAATGTTGAAGCAATGTTTGCTTATTTTGGACCAAAGTGCAAATTACTCAAGTCGAGGGGTTAAATTGCAAATGTTGCATGGTAATATGTTCCTCTGATGTTGAGACATCATAAGAATGAATATGATATAGTGGTATGGTTTTCACAAGCTTGGGCACCAAGATTAAGCTTGTAAAGCAGTGTTGTGCATTAAAACCTAGTTTTGGTGAAAAGTGCAATTTACCCAAAACCTAGGGTTCTATATGCAAATTACCACTTCAATAAGGTCCCTAATAATCTTTGGCATCAAGTAGAGCAAATAAAATGAGATGGGTTCCTCATTTGAATTAAGTTGGAGGAGAGAGAATCTTGATATTAAAATAATCAAGATTAATGCCTAATTGAAACCCTAATTTGATTTAGGGCAAAAATGAATAAAAATAATTGAAGGGTTTTCAACCAAAATGTTTTGGGTTGATTTTGAATAAGGATGAACGTTCCTTTGACAAGATAAGGAACGAAAATATCCTAAGTAGGTGAAATTCCACTCACCTTATTATAAGAAAAAGAAAACCCACTCACATATGTATATTAATATAATAAGCATTAAGGTGCTTAATTTGATTTTCTTTAAATCAAGGATAATGAAGGAGAATTAAAGGAAAAGGAAGGTGCCTCGTCCTTGAGGGATTTGAGGGGGAAGAGGCGGCCATATTTTTGGAATTTAATGCATTTTAATAATGCATTTTCTCTCTCATCAATTTCCTTATAAAAGTGCCTTTTTCAAGCCAAATGAAAGGCTATTTCGGATTTTCTTCTTTCCCTTGCTTGCAAAACCGACCAAGGAGCTAGGGAGGAGCAGGGAGCACGTCCCCAACCTGTGGGTGAGCCATTGACCTTCGTTCTCCTTGATTTCATGGTGGAAATCGAAAATAAATTATGGATTCCTTCTTATTTCGATCTCCTCTTCAACCCTAGCCAACTTTTGCAATCAAAAGCTTGAGGAAGAGCCTAGGGGGAGTTGCAAGAGCTTCATCCACCATTAATGGCGTGAGCTTGGAGCTTTGGAGCTCAATTGGAGGCGGGTTTTATAATTCAAACCCTTAAACATTGCTATTGCATCAATTCTCTATGCTTTGTTGATTGATTTCTTCAATTTGATACACTCTTGTTTCTTTGCTGCAATTTCCATCAAGAACGGTTGCTGTTCTTGGTTGTTCGAAGGAAGGGGATGATGAAATCATCCTAGATTCGTATCCAAAGAAAATTACCAAGCAAAACCGTTTTGATAGCTACTCCAAATCGTTTTAATTTGATTGGCTATGCGGTTTCAGCAAACCGTTTAAGGGCAAACGGTTTGAGACCGTTTGAGATGGTTGAACAAGCATTGACCGTTTGGGAATTTTGTTCCTAATTATGTAGTATGATAACCCTCCAAATTTGAGGGATTAAATCCAAAGGAATCGAGAGTTGAAGGCCAATCAATTAGGCAATCGGATTGAATTATGTGCTGATTTTCAACCTGATTAACTTGACCTGGTTGAGAAAACGGTTTCAAGACCGTTTGAGATGGTTGACCAAGCGTTTACCATTTGGGAATTTTGTTCCTAATTATGTAGGATGATAACCCTCTAAATTTGAGGGATTAACTCCAAAGGAATCGTGAGTTGAAGCCTAATCAATTAGGGAAACCTAATTGGATTAAGTGCTGATTTTCAATCTGATTTAATTGAACTTCATGGGCAAACGGTCTCAAGACCGTTTGAGTGCATTGACCAAGCGTTGACAGTTTGGGATTACTATTCCTTATGATGTGATATAATGACTCACCAAATTGGATGGATTAATTCCAAATGAGTCATGAGTTGAAGGCTAATCAATTGGGCTAACCCTAATTGAAATCAGTGCTGAAATCACAATGAGCTAATTTGAGATTTTGGGTTGATTAGCCCAAACGGTCTCAAGACCGTTTGGGGGATCATCCAAATGGTCTCAAGACCGTTTGGGGTCACCTCAAGACCGTTTGGAGGTCTGGGGTCAAGTATAGTTGACCAATTGAAGGTCCAAAGGTACTAATCATATTGCAATGTAGTGCTGATCTGTTGATCAACTCGATAGACCAGTCCATGATGATTTTTCACTAGAATCCAAAGGTTGGATGGGCAAACGGTCTCAAGACCGTTTGTAGCTCATCCAAACGGTCTCAAGACCGTTTGGTGGTCACCCAAGACCGTTTGGAGGTCTAGGGTTGAGTATGGTTAGGTGTTTGAAGGTCCAAAGGTACCAAATCATATTGCAATTGAGTATTGATGTGCTGATCAACTCAATAGACCAAACCTTGATGAATTTTCACTAGAGTCCAAAGGTTGGATGGGAAAACGGTCTCAAGACCGTTTGGAGCTCATCCAAACGGTATAAAGACCGTTTGGTGGTCACCCAAGACCGTTTGGAGGTCTAGGGTTGAGTATAGTTCAGTGGTTGAAGGTCTAAAGATATCAAGTTGATCTGCAATAGATTGCTGATTTGGTGAGCACTTCAATGAACCAAACCCTAATTAGATTTCTTGGATTTGAGTGATATGATGGGCAAACGGTCTCAAGACCGTTTGGAGGTCATCCAAACGACCTCAAGACCGTTTGGTGGTCACCCAAGACCGTTTGTAGGTCTAGGGTTGAGTATAGTTCAGTGGTTGAAGGTCTAAAGATATCAAGTTGATCTGCAATAGATTGCTGATTTGGTGAGCACTTCAATGAACCAAACCCTAATTAGATTGCTTGGATTTTAGTGATATGATGGGAAAACGGTCTCAAGACCGTTTGGAGGTCATCCAAACGACCTCAAGACCGTTTGGGGTCAGGTCATACCCCATTTGAATGGTGGTTCAATAGTTATGAAGTAACTAGTTACACATTGATGAATATTGAAGGTTCATTGATTCTAAACCCTAATTAAATTGATTACAACCCCAATTTATGATCAATTGAGGGTCAATTGAGGGTCAAATCAGTTGAAGGTTGACCTATTAAACTCAATTGAAGTATGGGTGAAGGTCCAATTGATGAATGGTTCCATGAATTCAATGATTGAAGGAATCAACATTAAAAACCCTAATTCAATTGAATCAAACCCTAATTGATGATTAATTGAGAGTCAATTGAGGGTCAAATCAGTTGAAGGTTGACCTATTAAACTCAATTGAAGTATGAGGGTAGGTCCAATTGATGATTGGTTCCATGAATCCAATGATTGAAGGAATCAACATTGGAAACCCTAATTCATTTGGATACCTTATGTAATGGAGGTCCAATGTAATTCAATTTTTGAGAATTAAGATGATGAATGTTCTATTGATCCAATGATGATTAGTAATGGTAATAAATGAAGGTACAAAGGTTGAAACCCTAATAGTACCTAAGTGATTAAGCGCCAATTAAGGGATGAATCCCTAATTGCTTATATGACCAATGACTTGATACACTATGTTAATCATAGTTGTATGTACTCGACTGAAGAGTTGATATGACCTAATCAAGTTAAGAAGCTGATAGCATGAATTCATACATGAATATGAATCGTGTAGTGTATAAGGGTTATGATCCTTAATCAAAGAGATCATGAAACCCTAAACATGAACATAAACCCTAATTGACAGGGTTATTGAATTCAACCCTAGTTGAGGGTGATTCGATGTGAAACCCTAGTTGAGGGTGATTCCATGTGAAACCCTAGTTGAGGGTGATTCAATGTGAAACCCTAGTTGAGGGTGATTCCAAGTGAAACCCTAATTGAGGGTGCATCCATGTGGAACCCTAATTGTGGGTGATTTCATGAGAAACCCTAATTGGGAATGCATCCCTAATTGCTTATAGGACCAATGACTTGGTACCCTATGTTAATCATAGTTGTATGCATATGATTG
The DNA here is from genome assembly GCA_963693085.1 of Alisma plantago-aquatica. Taxonomy (NCBI): domain Eukaryota; kingdom Viridiplantae; phylum Streptophyta; class Magnoliopsida; order Alismatales; family Alismataceae; genus Alisma; species Alisma plantago-aquatica. The sequence continues at coordinate 213,857,334 of OY856412.1, forward strand.
AAGGGTTAATGTGACCTAATCAAGTTGAAAGGATCAAATAATAGAATTCATATATATAAATATGATTCATGTGATGGAAATCCTAATCCTAGTAAAGGATTAAGGGTAATACTGATACATGAGATTTGTGATGGAAATCCTAATCCTGGTAAAGGATTAAGGGTAATACTGATACATGAGATGTGTGATGGAAATCCTAATCCTGGTAAAGGATTAAGGGTAATACCCTTGAATTATTAATATATTATTTTTGCATGGTGATGATAGATAATTGATGTGCTGCTATCATATGTGCTAACCATGCAGGTATCATGAGATGATGAGCATAGCCAGGTATGAGATATGATGTGTTATTAGTTTGAATTTGTTTATTGGGCCTTGTGTGCCATAATATACCTTGTGCCCGGTAAGAGGTAGCAAGAGAGTTGATGGGCCTCAAGTGCCATGATGGATGCTTGTATAACAAGTATCATGCTTATCTTGGTCAGATGACCTAAAGGTGTTAATTGCTGGAGAATGTGGTAACAATGCTCAGGTGATGAGCTAAGGGTTTAATTACCCAGAATCACATGTTAGTGCATTGAAATTGTGAAGGGATGAGAATTCCCAGTGTTGAAATAAGGGATTGAGATCCCAACACCTTGTGAAAAGAGTGTGGCTACGGGCCATGACTCCACAACGATAATGCCAGGATTTAGTTATATGATCTAAGCCTGAAGAACGTTAATGCAGTGATAATGATTCTGTAGTTTGAATAGATGTTATACATGTTCTTCATATTCCTTAAAGGATAAATGATATGTTGATTCTATTTTAACTGTAATGCTTCTGACATAGAATGATGTTCTAAACTGTTAGACATTTACCTGTTGTCAATTAAATATGATTTCTCTGTTCATATTTATCTTCTTAAGTTACAATAACAAAGTTTCTGGCGGAGAGTTATATCTCTCGCTGGGGCAATTTTTATAATTTTCTCACCCCCGTGGGAACCACATTTTTAGGTGGACGCGGACGAAGAGACAGGAATCCTTCAGGAGGTGAAGGACAACAACAGCAGCAGTAGGGACAGCAGTGAAGTCTCAGGTGGAGACATTGGCTGTCATGTCATGTTCAGATGTATATAAAGTCCTATGTGTCGTCTCTGTACTCTCAGGTCCTCAGAGTAGTAGTTAGTGATTTCGAGATTTTGGCTTAATGCCTAGAGGGTTTTATACTACATGTGTATAGTTAAGACAGAGTAGTTAATGTTTGCATTCCTCGAGAAGCAAAAGTACATGAGATGTATATATATGAACCAAGATGTAAAGCTTTACTTTGGTTCTGAATGAAAGGGGTTTTCCTCTAAATGGATCCCTTTGCAAAAAGTTTTAATTTTTAGTGATTTTTGCTAATCCGCTGCTTGATGAACGCTTCCACATTAGTTAATCTTGTTTTCGCGAGACGGTCGCCATAGCCATGGTCTTGGTTGACAACCCCTGCTGATGATGCAAGATACATCCTTAGATCTGGTTGCCCAACACCTTGTGAGCTGTGTTGGATCAATGGGCTCTAGAAGGGGGGGTTGAATAGAGCTTCACAAACTTCACAAAAGTGATTAGACCACCAAATTATATTAAGTGCAGAACTTAATTCAAAACAGCAATTTAATGTCCTAAACTAGCATACAAAGCAAGGATAAGAGACAAGGAAAGCATGCACTTGGACAGGTGGTTTAGAGTGGTTCCATGTCCTAAACTTAGGAGCAATGTCAGTCCACTACCTAGAGTTGGTTAGGCTCTAGGATTTGTAACTTGGTTCTCTTATATATATCACACAATAAGATTACAAGCTACAACTACCAACCATCCAAGGACTTATATATCAAGCCAAGATCTTCTACCTCACCAAGGACTTACCCACCAAGCAAGTAGTCTTCCACCTTCTTCAAAGGAATTACCCACTCTTGCTCTAGTCTTCGGCCTTGCAGGATTTACCTATCTTGCTTGAGCTTTGCCTTGCACCTCTCCTTCACTTGGAGAGCTTTAGCACCTTCCTCCTTCACTTGGAGGCCTGGAGCAGCTAGCCTTCTTCTCCTTCACTCGGGGAAGAACAACAACCTTCTTCTCTTTCACTCGGAGAAGAAACTTCAATCAATCTTCATAGAGAGTGGAGATGGGAGAAGTGGAAAGGAGAGCTTTACAAGATTACAAATGATAGCTCTCATACATGGGATCCTAACTCACTCATACTCACGAATTTGCTTTGAAGGTAGAGAGAGAAAGGGGCTCAAAGGATTAGAAACCACTCAACTAAGGCTAGGACCAAGCATATGTGAATGAGCAACCTTGGAATGAAGTCCAAGAGGTCCTATTTATAGTCGAGGGTGTCCCTTTGAGGTTGGGAGAGTTAAGTGGCAAAAACTAGCCGTTTTACAACTTGCAACGGATCTATTTTGAGTCCCACCAACTCCTCCAACGGTTGGAAATGCTTTTTCTGCATTCCAGTACAGTCCGATCGGCCGAGTTTCATTAAAGGCAATTCGGCCGACACACTAGGCGACAAGTCTGAGAGATAGACTGTCGACCGAGTTTCCATGGGGAATCTCGACCGATCGGTCGACCTTCAGACTTGACCGATCAGTGGATCGGCCGAGTTTCCTACCATTGAAACTCGACCGAACAGGGATCGGCTGAGTTGGAAACTCGGCCGACCGCCCAGAAAATTCCAGAATATATGGATCGGCCGAGTTTGGAATTCGGCCGACAAAATCCCTGTTAAGGGTATTTTGGAATTTTCATAAACTGTACAAACGATGGATTTTTGAGTCCCAATCATTTTATCCATCTTAGATACAATGCAAAACATGATTATGAGTGATTCAATAAAATGTTCTAAGCCTCTAAGGGCTATATTACAAAGCGGTTAAAAGTCACATGTTTTGCATGTGCCGGAAGAGTAGCTTTGGAGTTAAAAGTGATTCTTTTCTTGTACCTAATATCTGCAATGATCTCAAATAGATTTGTTAGATACATATGAATGGAATGGTTAAGTCATTATCAAAATATGGGCAATGTGCGACACCTAGGTCAACATTCTCCCCCTTTTTGACAATGACAAACCATTCCTCAACATATTGAAAAGAATGTGAAAATTATACCTTTTCTTTAGGGAATTGCAAGGGGATGCAAATATGATCACTTTGTAATGCTCCCCCTCAATTCATGCTTACTCGTTCCTGCATGGTTAGTTAACACACAAGCAACCATAGCATATATATATATTATATGATTCTAAACAAGTCTAGATGCATTGCAGTTTATAGACAAGAAAAGAACCATACAAGCAATAAAAACAATATTTGAGGTCTTTCTCCCCCTTTTTCATCTCAAAAAGGCAGGGGGGTAGAAGAGCATAAAAGCAAGGTCTTCTCCAAACACTCAATCAACCAAATCACAGAGAGACAAATAAACACCAAGATAAAGCACGAAAGCAAAAACTGTCATTCATCAAAAATATGGAACACATTATAAGATAAGCCATACAAAGTGTTTCCAAAAGAAACCATAAGACAAAAACTACACGGACAAACGGAGTAGCAATAGTACAACTCAGATGATGTGCCTAATGTAGATAATACAATCATAGTCCAAAAAGATATATCATGGTCATCCGAGACTAAACTAGACACATCAACTCTAAGCTACACTAATCTATGTCAACATCATCAACGGCAGCCTCCATGTCCTCGTCGGGCTGGTAGTCCTCATCTCCATCATCGGAAGGAGGAGCAGCAGCTGGTGTAGCCTCGTCTTCAGCATCGACATCGTCATCCGCATCCTCGTCTTCAGCATCCGTCGCAGTAGCCTCATCAGCGTCAGTCTCAGCATCCTCCTGGTCAGGCATATCCTCGTATGGAGGACCAGAAGCACGCCCGGGCCACCTCGCACTCTGCTCGGCCCAAGACATGCCTAGAGCATGTAACTCATAGGCAACCTCAATGGGGGGAGCAGAAGAAGTGTACTGGGCCAGAAGCTCAGACAAACGACCACCTGGGAGCGCCAGAACCGGAGGAGAGTATCCACCTGCAGAGTGATCAGCGGAAGCAGAAGGGGGTGGAGGAGGATAAAACTGACTATACGCATAAGAAGCGTAGTCACCACCGGGGTAGGGCTCGTAGGTGGGGTAGGGCTGAGGGCAAGTCAAAGACATGGAAGACATGATGTGGCACAGATCCTGATGGTGATGCTGCTGGACCTGCATGTTGTAAGCCTGCTGGTGCATGAGATACCCCATGAGGGCCTCATTTGAAACGTGGAAGTCAGCAAAGGCAGGCTGCGGAGGAGGCTGGAAGGATGGCTCAGGAGGAGGAGGGGCAGATGTGGAGGGTGGAGGAGGAGGTGCAGCTGAGGAAGATGGAGGTGGAGGTGGAGCTGAGGAAGATGATGCACCAGGGGTAGGCACACTCTTTTGAAGAGTGGTCTCACTGATATAAACTCCTTTACGATCAGGGCGGTAGAGAAAATCGGTAAAGAGAGATTTTCCAGTGGCATGCTGGAAAAGACCACAAATTAGGGCAGGATATGGAAGATGTGTGCCCTTGGTGTTCTTTCCCGAGTCAAAACAGGTCATATGGTGAAGGATGTAACGGGCCCATTTGACTCCTTGGTTTTTCAAAAGCAGATACATCATCATAGCGGTATTATCAGCGATGTCCGTTTGATTTTTCTTGGGATGGACATTACAACTGAGAACGAACGCCAAAACCCGGCGAGGAGAGGACAGGGCGGAAGATGGCAGAGTGCCCTTTTTTCTATAAGGAAAATCGGGTTGCTTGAGAAACTTATGAATATCTGTCAAGTCAACCTCAATGGTCCTATAGACGTCCTCGGGATACAAGAGATCAAGATAAATAGGGTAATCGGTAATCCACGAAGCCGTGCCAACATTACCATTTAGATAAAGATTGAACGAGCGTTCGGTAATATGAAAAGGTTGGCCGGCAATCATAGACGTCAAAACGATTGAGGTGTCCGAAGAGGGGACCAAAGAGTCGTAATTCCACCGCAAGTTAGCGTAGAATTCACGTACGGCTTTGGAGCTGTATTTTAGGTTATGAAAACGGGCATCCTCAATACAAAAAGCTTCAAGATGATGTGTGCGAAAGAGTTGACAAGCTTCGAAAAGGTCGGCGTGAAAGCTATGGGGCTGATAAAGAGCTCGAAAAGGAAAGGGAGAGCGAGGAAGGAGCTCTTTGTAGCGAGCAACAACAACATTGTCAACAAAAGAAAGATTATCAAATGCCATATACCTAGGCGCAAGAGGAACCGCAGGGGCAGGGGCGGGAACGGCACGTTTCCGGCGTTGGGACCTCATTGGAGAGGAGAACGAGGAGATGGAGCCGATCCACGCAGAGAGAGAGAGAGCAGGAGGCACTCCAAGAGCAGCAAGAACAAACGAACGGGTCGATTTGGGGGCGAAAACGGCCGGAGAGAGAGAGAGGAGCACCAGGGGAGGAAGGGTCGGGCTGGGCGGCTAGGGTTCGGTCGACTTTGCTCTAGTTGAGAGGGAGCAAGTCGGCCGATTCCTATATATATTAAACCAGCCTGCCGCCGATCGGTCGAGTTCCAGGAAAAGGAAACTCGGCCGACAGAGCGCACAGGTGCCCTGTACCCGACCGATCGGCCGAGTTGGAAACTCGGCCGACAGAAACCCTGATGAGGAAAAAACCTAAAATCTAGCCCTACCCTCAAATGACCGAATGCAATTTTTCTAGTTGGACTAGATTGTATATTAAGCATATTTAGGCACATTCCCATCATCATAGGGTACTATTTGTCGATTAAAACCCGATTTGTGAGAAAAGCCCGAAGAAGAGATAGAAACAAGAGAAATTTTATCAAAAGCAAGCATTTTGAGCAATCAAAGCATTTATAAGCAAGAGCAACACACATAAGATGTAACCAACTAATTAGAGAGCAATTCAACATCATCAAGAGATATTATGAGCAATTTTGATCTAATAAAATTAAATTGTTCTCTAGCAAGCGGTTTAGTGAAAATGTCGGCCAACTGATTTTCCGTATCCACATGTGTGATATAAATATCCTTTTTGACAATGTGATCACGGAGAAAATGATGGCGAACTTCTATGTGTTTAGCTCTACTATGCAATATTGGATTATAAGAAAGATTTATTGCACTAGTGTTATCACAGAAAATAGGAGAAGCATCAAAATGAATGTTAAAGTCTTGGAGCATTTGCTTCATCCATAGGACCTGGGCACAACAACTTCCGGCTGCAATGTATTCAGCTTCGGTAGTTGATAATGCCACTGTGCTCTGTTTCTTGGAGAACCAAGACACCAAGCATGGTCCCAAGAGGAAGCAAGTGCCACTTGTGCACTTTCTATCAATCAAGCAACCTGCGTAGTCAGCATCACTATATGCTACAAGAGTAAAGTCCCTTGACTTAGGGTACCATAGTCCAAAATTTGGAGTTTTGGCTAAGTACCTCAAAATCCTCTTGACAGCAACAAGATGTGATTTCCTAGGGCTTGATTGAAAGCGAGCACACAAGCCAACACTAAACATTATATCAGGTCTAGAGGCAGTTAAGTAAAGTAAACTTCCGATCATACCTCTATAGAGCTTCTCATCTACCTTCTCACCTTCTTCATCCTTGTCAAGTTTGGCAGTGTTTGACATGGGTGTATCCATTGGCTTCATGTTCTCCATCCCAAAGCGTTTAAGAAGTTCAAGTGTGTATTTGCCTTGGTTGATGAAGTTACCCTCCTTGGTTTGTTTGATTTGGAAGCCGAGGAAGAAGGTCAGCTCACCCATCATACTCATCTCGAATTCACTCTGCATAAGAGAACCAAACTCTTTGCAAAGATCAAGGTCAGTTCCGCCAAATATAATATCATCAACATATATTTGAATTATGAGAAAATGGGTAGAAGTGTGTTTTAGAAACAAAGTACAATCAACTTTGCCCATGATATACCCGTTATCTAACAAAAAGTTCATTAGTTTCTCATACCAAGCTCGAGGTGCTTGTTTGAGTCCGTAGAGAGCTTTTTGCAAGAAATATACATGATTGGGTAACTTATCATTTTCAAAGCCTGGAGGTTGAGCAACATATACTTCCTCCTCGATTGTACCATTTAAAAACGCACTTTTAACATCCATTTGATAAAGCAAGAAATTTTTATAACTAGCAAAGGCAAGTAGCATACGAATAGATTCTAATCTAACAACAGGAGCATAGGTTTCATCAAAATCAATACCTTCTTGTTGATTGTAACCTTGTGCTACTAACCTTGCTTTGTTCCTTACCACTTTTCCTTGCTCATCAAGCTTGTTGCGGTAGACCCATTTGGTACCAATGATCTTTCTATCATTTGGTCTTGGCACTAAGGTCCACACACGGTTCTTCTCGAACTGCTCAAGCTCTTCTTGCATGGCAAGGATCCACTCATCATCGCCAAGGGCCTCTTTGATGTTCTTTGGCTCTAGTTGAGAGATGAAGGCACTGTCTGCTTGTTCTTTGTTGTGTGCAGCTCGTGTCCCCACTCTTTCAAATGGGTTGCCAATGATCAACTCCTTGGGGTGATTCTTTGCAAAGCGGGGAGTGGGATCCTTCCTTTCCTCTTCTTTCTCTTCTTCTTCAACCAGCTTACCTTTGTCTTTGATGTTGAGCTCTTTTAAGATAGGAATGATTTCATCTGCAACATCATCATCACCAAAATGCTTGCCAATACCAGGGTTAGTTTCAATAAATTTAACATTTATAGATTCTTCTATTTTAGATAGTTCAATGTTAAACACTCTAAAAGCCCTGCTGGTAGTGCTATAGCCTAGGAAGAAAGCCTTGTAGGATTTCGGATCAAACTTGTCGAGAGAGTCCTTGGTGTTCAAAACAAAACAAGGACATCCAAACACATGAAAGAAATCAATTGACGGCTTCCTACCACGCCATAGTTCATAGGGGGTTTTCTTAAAAGTCGGATGAGTGAAAACTCGGTTTTGCACAAAACATGAGGTGCTAACGGCTTCAGCCCAAAACTTCTTAGGAGTGTCATACTCAAGAAGCATGGTTCTAGCCATCTCTTGTAGCGATCTATTCTTCCTCTCAACAACTCCATTTTGTTGGGGTGTGCGAGGAGAAGAGAAATTGTGCGAATAACCCGATTTTTCACAAAAACATTCAAAAAGATCATTTTCAAACTCTCCCCCATGATCACTACGGATGGAAACAACATGACAAGAAGCTTCGTTTTCAACTCGTTTACAAAAGCTCGAGAAAACATCAAGTGTATCACTTTTAGAAATGAGAAAGAAAGTCCAAGTAAATCTAGAAAAATCATCGACAATAACAAGACAATACTTGGAGCCGCGAAGCGTTTGTGTTCTCATAGGTCCGAAGAGATCAATATGAAGAAGCTCTAGAACTCTCTTGGTACTCATGACTCCTTTGGATTTGAAGGAGGATTTGGTTTTTTTCCCTTGAGTACAAGGTTGACATTCCTCATCCTTTTCAAAATCCAATTTAGGAAGTCCTCGAACCAAGTCCTTTTTGTTCAGTTTCTTCATTTGATGCAAGTTCACATGACCCAAACGTCGATGCCAAAGCGAAAGATCGTTTTTATCCACGACTAAGCATCTATTTAGTATGGGCTTTAAATCATCAAGAACAATCACATATAGATTACCATTTCTAGTTCCCTTATATATGACATTATAGGACAGGGAATCTAGAAGCAAGCATTCTAAGGAAGTAAAGAGCACAAGATAACCATTATCACATAATTGGCTAACACTAATTAAGTTGTGATGTAGGCCATCAACAAGCAAAACATTTTTAATGCACAATTCATTACCTACATCACCCTCACCTATAACCTTACCCTTTTTTTTGTCCCCAAAGGTTACCGATCCTCCTTTATTCTTCACAAATTTGTTGAAATGGCTGATTTCTCCAGTCATGTGCTTAGAGCAGCCACTATCAACAATCCATTTCTTTGTGACCTGCAAGAAAAGAGGATGTCGGAACCCAACTCAAACTTTGGGGTCCGGGGTTAGCTTGGGGACCCATTTCATATTTGGGTTGGTCCCCTTAGGCTTGTAAGGACAATAGGTAGAATAATGATCATCACATTTGCAATGCATACATACCATGGGGTTTTTAGAGCCGGAAGACTCTCCATTGAAAATTGGAGTTTCCACACTCTTTTTCTTACCCTTCTTCTTCTTCTTACCTTTTGGAGTAGTCGCATTGTATCCTAGACCACTAGTACCAACTTGTTTGGTAGAGTGCTCTAGAACATCATTTAGAGACTTCTTACCCGAAAGAAACCTTTGCAAAGTAGATCTTAATTTAGCATTATCATCACTAAGATTTGTAATGGTAGTAGATAAACTAGCAAGATCTTCTCTAGCATGCAAAAGGTCGGCCTCAAGACAGAGGGCTTTAGTAAGAAGAGAGTCTTTTTCAAGAGTTAAGTTTGCAACTTCATTTCTAGGCAAGATAGGTCTAGAAGATAAATCATTTGTTTGTGCAAGAAGTTTAGCATTTTCAGATTTAAGGACAACAATTTCTCTTTGATAAGCATACACTTCATCTCTCCTAGCATCATCAATAAGCTTAAGTTCAACATTTTCAGTTTTTAGAACATCTAGCTCATCTAGGCAATTTTGGTTCTCTATCTTAAGATTTTCAATAGTTTTAAGATAAGTACCATTCTCCACCTCTACTCCATTATATTGAAGTTCAAGGTCTAGAAATTGCCCTTGTAAGGAATCTATGCTATCAAGATGCAATTTCTCATTTTGATCTAGAATGTCAATCTTGGCATAGAGATCATCAACTATCTTTCCTAATCTTTTTCTTTTAGCTTTACATTTAGCAAAAGATGATTGACAATCATTAAGCATTTCAATGAGGGTTTCCTTAGATAAATCAAGTAAACTTTCATCACTTACCTTGCTTACCTCACTTACCTCAATTACTTCTTCACTAGTAGAAGCCATGAGTGCAAGGTGACATTCACCATCCTCGGAGCTTGAGGAACTTGAAGTAGAAGACTCCTCCCATGCCGCATGAGTTGCATCTTTGGGTCGTCTCTCCTTCTTGTTCTTCTTCTTGTACTTGGCTTCTCTTTTGTATTTGTCATCCTTCTTGTGGCTGCTCTTATGATAGCCCTTCTTGGCTTTTGGGCAGTCATTCTTGTAGTGGCCCTTTTGACCACACTCGTAGCACCTAGGAGTGGAGGAGGATGGCTTGCCCTTGAAGTGTCTTCCTTTTGAATAGTTGGCTTCATGATCATTTGCACCTTCATCTTCGCTTGAGGAAGCGCAGGGAGACTTCATGGCAAGTTGTTGTTGCCGCATCATTTCTTCAACTTGAGCTTTGAAGGCTGTGTCCTTCATCTTCTTGGACTCCTTCTCTTCTCTTTTCTCCTCTTCCTCTTGCTTGTCGAGCCTTGGTTCATGTGCTTGGAGATTACCAACCAGCTCCTCGGTTGACAACTCGCTCAACTTGTAGACTTCTTCAATTGAAGTGACCTTTGGCTCCCATCTCTTTGGAAGAGATCTCAAGATCTTTGCATTGATGGTACCTCTATCCATGACACTCCCAAGGGCTGCAAGGCTGTTCAAGATGACATTCAACCTTGTGTACATGTCCGCAACTCTTTCATTCTTCCCCATCTTGAAGTTCTCAAGTAGGCCGCCGAGCATATAGACCTTGGTCTCCTTGACTTGCTCCGTCCCTTCATAGGTGACACACAACTTATGCCAAATCTCATGCGCCATGTCCCAAGAAGAGATGCGGTTGAACTCCGATGGTGAAAGGGCGGCGTAGATGATGCTCACAGCTTTAGCATTGAGTTGAGCACGCTTCATCTCATCTTCCGTCCACGTGGTGATGTTCCCCTTCGGCTCTTCATACTTGAGATGGACTATCTTCTACATCTCGTAGCTCACGCCTTGGATGTAGAATTGCATCCTTCTTTTCCAATATAGGAAGTTTGTGCCGTCGAAGACCGGGGGTCTCATGGAGAAGCTTCCTTCAAGATTGAGTGACCCAAGAGCTGAATCACCCATCTTCTCCTACTTGTTGAAGTAGCTTGGAGAAGACCTGCTCTGATACCACTTGTTGGATCAATGGGCTCTAGAAGGGGGGGTTGAATAGAGCTTCACAAACTTCACAAAAGTGATTAGACCACCAAATTATATTAAGTGCAGAACTTAATTCAAAACAGCAATTTAATGTCCTAAACTAGCATACAAAGCAAGGATAAGAGACAAGGAAAGCATGCACTTGGACAGGTGGTTTAGAGTGGTTCCATGTCCTAAACTTAGGAGCAATGTCAGTCCACTACCTAGAGTTGGTTAGGCTCTAGGATTTGTAACTTGGTTCTCTTATATATATCACACAATAAGATTACAAGCTACAACTACCAACCATCCAAGGACTTATATATCAAGCCAAGATCTTCTACCTCACCAAGGACTTACCCACCAAGCAAGTAGTCTTCCACCTTCTTCAAAGGAATTACCCACTCTTGCTCTAGTCTTCGGCCTTGCAGGATTTACCTATCTTGCTTGAGCTTTGCCTTGCACCTCTCCTTCACTTGGAGAGCTTTAGCACCTTCCTCCTTCACTTGGAGGCCTGGAGCAGCTAGCCTTCTTCTCCTTCACTCGGGGAAGAACAACAACCTTCTTCTCTTTCACTCGGAGAAGAAACTTCAATCAATCTTCATAGAGAATGGAGATGGGAGAAGTGGAAAGGAGAGCTTTACAAGATTACAAATGATAGCTCTCATACATGGGATCCTAACTCACTCATACTCACGAATTTGCTTTGAAGGTAGAGAGAGAAAGGGGCTCAAAGGATTAGAAACCACTCAACTAAGGCTAGGACCAAGCATATGTGAATGAGCAACCTTAGAATGAAGTCCAAGAGGTCCTATTTATAGTTGAGGGTGTCCCTTTGAGGTTGGGAGAGTTAAGTGGCAAAAACTAGCCGTTTTACAACTTGCAACGGATCTATTTTGAGTCCCACCAACTCCTCCAACGGTTGGAAATGCTTTTTCTGCATTCCAGTACAGTCCGATCGGCCGAGTTTCATTAAAGGCAATTCGGCCGACACACTAGGCGACAAGTCTGAGAGATAGACTGTCGGCCGAGTTTCAATGGGGAAACTCGACCGATCGGTCGACCTTCAGACTTGACCGATCAGTGGATCGACCGAGTTTCCTACCATTGAAACTCGACCGAACAGGGATCGGCTGAGTTGGAAACTCGGCCGACCGCCCAGAAAATTCCAGAATATATGGATCGGCCGAGTTTGGAATTCGGCCGACAAAATCCCTGTTAAGGGTATTTTGGAATTTTCATAAACTGTACAAACGATGGATTTTTGAGTCCCAATCATTTTATCCATCTTAGATACAATGCAAAACATGATTATGAGTGATTACATAAAATGTTCTAAGCCTCTAAGGGCTATATTACAAAGTGGTTAAAAGTCACATGTTTTGCATGTGCCGGAAGAGTAGCTTTGGAGTTAAAAGTGATTCTTTTCTTGTACCTAATATCTGCAATGATCTCAAATAGATTTGTTAGATACATATGAATGGAATGGTTAAGTCATTATCAAAATATGGGCAATGTGCGACACCTAGGTCAACAAGCTGGTTGCACGATAGGTTGAAGCGTGGTTGGTCGATATGAGGGCACAAGTGCTCTAGGGGTTTGAACCCTAGCCGATACACCCTTTGGTGAGGGTTGGCGCTGCTCGCCATACCTATAGTGAGGGTTTCAGGAGCTTTGGTGAAGGTTCTGATAACCCAGATTGTATATAGTTGATAGTTCTCTGTTAATAATGATAATACAAGTGATATGATGTAATCACCTTGAATCCTGATAATGGGTTAAGATGATAGGTTGTGAACCAGGAAGCTTGGAAGCATATGATGTTGCTTCACATGATGATGTAGCTCATGATTATGATCACATGTATGGAGCATGATATATGCTTATGATTGATGATAAAACTATGCTTTCTACAGCTTATGTGTAATATGCTCATGGATGTTGCTTTATACTTGATAGCATGATAATCCTGTTAATCCATGATGACTTCAGTTATCTCTATAGATGTGTATACTAACCATGCAGGTATTTTATGTGGATCCATGGCTTGATAAGAGCTATGAGTTGTATGTGCTTGAGTAGCACCATGTGATAATGAGATAACAAGTTGATAGGTCTGAGGACCTGATATAAGGTTGAGTGCCTAGTTGAGGTGTTATTCTCTGATGATGAGATAAGGGATGCATTCCCAGTAGGTTGTTGCATGATGATGATGCCTTGAGAGGCAGTGGTTGATATCATGAGGGATTGAGGTCCCAGGACAGTATGATGATGGCAATAATGATGTAATTCTATAAGACTGTGTTATACTTTGGTTGCCTCAACAATTGGCTTAAAATATACTAATTAATTGTAAATGAATATATCATGTAGTTTTCTCTGGCCATATATCCATCATCGTCTGTATTTGGTGATGGTGAAACAGGTTTATCCTGCAGGTTTACTTGGAGCGCATATTGTTGAATATGTGAGGTTTCCCCTAGCCTAAAATAGGAGGGTTTGAGTGCAATTGTGGTTGCAGACTCAGGATATATGGAGCATGGTGAACAAACCCATGGCTCAGGATATGTGATGATGAGCATGATGCGTTCATGGCTCGGATATATGTACTAGCACATGTGTCAAGGTGAGCTAGAGATATGGGTAGCTTGCGGAACTGACCCAGAGGCTGAGGCCTTATAAGCATAAGACTGCGGTCTTGGTTGATGATTCATGTACTGACCACGAGGAGGTGAGGTCATGGAGTCCAGATCTCCTTAGACCTTGTATGGCACGAGATCGAGCATCGTAACCAATGGTTGGATTTGAGCAGGGAAGGCTCACTTCCTCAGGGCATAATAAAACATAATCCAGCCGAATAGTATATCCCGCTTAGAGCAAAACATGGAACATTGATTGAGGCCTTGTACTTATATAGCTGATCTAGTTATACCTTGCAGATACGTGTATGATCCTTATATTTTGTGATAAGTTCTTATAAACCTTATCTTGTCAATCATGTTCCATAAAGAAATGCTTGGTTATATGCCTCCTAGATATCTTGGTAAGATTGATGGTAATAATAGCCTTACTCAGTATGCTGCTCTTGTGATACGCTTTATCAGTTAACTACTGTTGTTGCCTTAACCTTCTGAGGTTTTATAGTTTCGGTGGGGAGTTATTTTCTCGCTGGGACTGTGTGTCTCATCCCACTGGTTTACACCCTTTTTAGGTGATCGCTCTAGACGTGGTGGTGGTCGTGAGGTTGCGACCGAGCACCAAGAAGAGTAGTAGAAGGCAAGAGAAGGACATGCTGCTGTTTTAGTGGTTTTATAGTAGAGTCCTAGAGTCATCCCTATACTCTCAGGTCCTCGGAGGTGTTCGACAATGTTTCACGACGACTAGCTATTGTAATTTTGGTTTATCCTATTGTTGGCCCTATGTGGCCCGTTATGTATACATAAACAGGTAATGAACTTTGGTGCTGACGGTACAGCTGGATCCGATAAGCGGTGAACATATATCAAAGCCTGTAAATATTTTTATAACATGCTTTCTCTACAGGATCTGGATGCAAAAGTTCCCTTGGGTATGCTTTCCGCAATTAGTTTTAATTAACCCATGCTTTTGGTAAGATGAGGTTCCGCACGTTTTCGCATGTCATCTCATTGTCTGGGTGATGGCGGGGTGTCACAGTTGGTTTGGTATCAGAGCTCTAGGTTCGCTGAGTCTACGGGGATCTAGGACTAGGTCTGCGTATGTTCTTGTGAGTTTTTCTAGATTTTCTTACAATAACCTTCTGCCCTCAGTAGAAGATAAAGCTTAAAGATGTATGGAAACCATAAAGAACATGCTGCCGAGAGCAACAATGCTGCATCAGTTGATGGAGCAGGAGTGCAGGCACGTGAAGATTGGGTGCCTGAGGTCCCCCAACTGACCCAACCATTCTCGAAAATCCTACCTACCAACAGATTATGGGGCAGTTGATGGCTATGATGAATCACATGGTGGAAAGGTTGACAGTGCCTCAGCCAAGGGCACATGCTCCCCATGGTGAAACATTGGGTATTGGGAAGACCTTTGAGCGGTTTCGCCGAGTCAGAGCTTCAGACTATGCGGGAACGGCTGATCCAGCGGATACAGATCTGTGGCTGACATGTCTCGAGAAGGCCTTACGGATCCTCGACATCCCCGAAGCAGACAAAGTCAAGCACGCTGCCTACCTTCTGAAGGGTAGTGCTGGTCATTGGTGGGCCATCGAGGAGGAAAAGCGACCCAGTGAGGAGATCAGTTGGGAGGTTTTCTAGCGAGAGTTCATCAACATATACTTTCCGAAGATGTATCTAGATGAGAAGATCAACCAGTTTGAGTGTCTACGCCAAGGATCGATGAGCATCACCAAGTATGAAGCCAAGTTCATGGACTTGCTAAGGTTTTGTCCTCACATGGCGGCAACAGATGATGAGCGGATCAGGCGGTTTGAGAAAGGTTTGAGTGCTGAGCTGTCGACACCTGTTGCTGCTTTGGAAAATCGGGAGCGGTTTTCCACGTTCGTGGAGTTCGTTCGTAGGATTGAATGATCTATCAGGGAGAAAAGGGAGTCCATGACCAGGAAAAGGCCTACTTAGTCCCAGGGACCAAGATCTGGTGGATTTAAAAAGCCAAGGTTTTCAACACCTTCCACGATGCAAAATTCTCATGTACCATCACAATGGTCTCTGAGTAAGGGAAGAGGTTATGTTTCTTCACCGTCGAAGGCACATAGTACAACTTCTATGGCAGTGACAGGGCTATCTAGGCCACATACAGAAGGCAGGTCATGTTACCATTGTGGACAGACTGGGCACTTAAGGTTAAATTGCCCAAGGAAATATGTTGAAGTAACACAACAACTGAGACAGAGTTAACAAGGGTCAGACAGACAGCAGCCCATTGGTAGTAGAGGGTGAGGACGCGGTCAACCATCGCAAGCAGGATCGTCTGCTCAAGGAAGCAAAGAGCGTGGACAACAAGCAACGACTCAATTCTATGCTATGAGTCATCCGGAGGCGATAGTCAACCCATGAGTGGTGACAGGTCAGATGGAGTTATTTCATTCTGATTTGTCTTCTTCTTGCTTTATATCTGTTCTGGTTGATCCGGGTTCTACACACTCTTTTATCGCACATGGTCTGCTTGATAGCTATCCTTTACCTGTTAGTTGTAAGAAGGATAGTCTGTTGTTAGAAACCCCTCTCGATGAATGTCTGTCTTGTGTTCTGTCTTTCTCAGGACACAATATACAAGTGGATCTTATACCACTTGATATGCATGGATTCGATGTGATCCTTGGGATGGATACCTTAAAAAAGTATAGGGTTGTGTTGGACTGTGGTTCCAAGCAGGTAGTGTTTGATGACGTTGGAGAGAAGTGGATCTTCCAAGCAGATAGGAATATTATTCCGACATGTCTAGTGTCAGCGATGGTGGCTTAGAAGTTGCTGCGGCAAGGTTGTAAGGCATTCTTAGGTCACGTTGTGGATACCAATTAGGTGAAGGGTCCTAGCCTTGAGGAGGTGATGGTTGTCCGAGAGTTTGCAGATGTGTTTCCTGATGAGTTCCCCGGTGTTCCCCCACCTCGAGAGATTGATTTTGAGATCAATATGGTGCCAGGAACACATCCAGTTGCACATATGCCGTATAGGATGGCTCCAGCAGAGATGGCAAAGCTCAAGAAGCAGTTACTGGAGTTGT
The DNA here is from genome assembly GCA_963693085.1 of Alisma plantago-aquatica. Lineage (NCBI taxonomy): Eukaryota > Viridiplantae > Streptophyta > Magnoliopsida > Alismatales > Alismataceae > Alisma > Alisma plantago-aquatica. Next base: position 213,874,185 of record OY856412.1, read on the forward strand.
TGGAGAAAGGTTTCATCTGATCGAGCACGTCACCTTGGGGTGCTCCAGTACTATTTGTTAAGAAGAATGACGGATCGATGCGGCTATGCATAGATTACCGCCAGTTGAACAAAGTCACGATCAAGAATAAGTACCCTCTACCGAGGATTGATGATCTATTTGATCAGTTGTGTGTCTCTACATTGTTCTCAAAGATCAATCTACGGTTGGGATATCATCAGTTGAGGATTAAGGTGGACGACATACCAAAGTCAGCATTTAGGATGAGGTATGGTCACTTGAGTTTGTGGTTATGCCATTTGGGCTAACCAATGCACCTGCTACTTTCATGGATCTGATGAACAGGGTGTTCTGTCCGTTCCTAGATCAGTTTATTGTAGTTTTCATAGATGACATCTTAATCTACAGTCGAGACAGTGAAGAGCATGAATAACATCTTTGACAAGCTTTGACTCTTCTTCGCCAACATCAGTTGTATGCCAAGGTCAGTAAGTGTGAGTTTTGGTTGAAAGAAGTGACTTTCTTGGGTCATGTGATATCTGTCGGAGTCAGAGTGGAATCCAAGAAGGTGGAATCAGTGGCAGATTGGGAACAGCCAAAGATGCCGACCGAAGTTTGTAGTTTTCTGGGTTTGGCAGGATATTACTAGAGGTTTATCAAGGATTTCAGTGCGATCACGTTGTTGATGACAAAGTTGACCAAGAAGGATGTACCTTTTGTCTGGGATGATCGTTGTCAGCAAGCTTTCCAAAGTTTGAAGGAGAAGATGACTAGTGCTCCAGTGCTAGTGCTTCCAGAGCCTGGGAAAGGCTATGTTGTCTTCTGCGATGCTTCCGAGAAGGGCCTAGGATGTGTGCTAATGTAGGAGGATCATGTGGTTTCTTTTGCTTCGCGACAGCTTATGAAACATGAGAAGAACTATCCAACACATGATTTAGAGTTGACAGTGATGATGTATGCGTTAAAGATTTGGAGACACTATCTTTATGGGGAAGTGTGTCAGATCTTTACAGATCATAGGAACTTGAAGTACATCTTTTCGCAGAGTGAGATGAACATGTGAAACGTTGTTGGATGGAGCTAATCAATGATTATGATTGCACCATTGAGTATCATCCTGGTAAGGCAAATGTGGTAGCTGATGCGCTTAGCAGAAAGTCTTCTTCTCTCTCCACGAAGAAGGCACAGTTGAGTTCCTTGGTATGCAATAGGCGAGATATGTTTGTCTCCTTGCGGTAGATGAATGTGCATTTGGAAGTTTCCTTATTGGCAAGACTGTTAGCACATATGTAAGTCAAGCCTAGGCTGAGACAACAGATCAAAGACGCACAACATACGGATGATACAGTGCAGTAGATCAGGTCAGAGCTTGGCAGCGAAAAGTGTGATGGGTTCCATGAGTCTGAGGATGGACTAGTTTGATATCATGGTAGGATGGTGGTCCTCGATGGTGATAATCTAAGAAAGCTAGTGCTCGAGGAAGTACACACATCGATGTATGCTATTCATCCAGGAGTCACCAAGATGTATCATAATCTGAAAGACCTGTACTGGTGGTCTGGCTTGAAGAAGGATGTAGCCGAGTTTTTGGCTAAGTGCGCAGTATGTCAGCAAGTTAAAGCTGAGCATCATAAGCTGGTAGGTACATTGCAACCCATGCCGATACCGCAATGGAAATGGGATCACATAACCATGGATTTCGTAGTTGGTCTACCTAAGACATCTAGGAATCATGATTCCATTTGGGTAGTAGTGGACAGGCTGACAAAATCTACTCATTTCATACCTGTAAAGACAACGTATACAACAGAGAAGCTTTCTCAGGTGTATACAGACGAGATAGTGCATTTACACGGTGTACCAGCAATGACAGTTTCTAACAGAGGCCTTCAGTTCATGAGTCGTTTCTGAGAACAGTTGCACACAACGTTGGGAACGCAATTGAGGTTTAGCACTGCCTTCCACCCGCAGACTGATGGACAGTATGAAAGGACTATTCAGACCTTGGAGGATCTTCTCCGATCTTGTGTCTTGCAGTTCCTAGGCAGTTGGGACGTGCATCTCAGTCTGATAGAGTTCGCTTACAATAATAGTTACCAGCGGATCATTGACATGGCTCCTTATGAGGCTCTATATGGAAGGAAGTGCAAATCTCCTTTATGCTGGTATGAATCTGGTGAGTATCAGCTTTTGGGTCCTAAATTAGTGTAGCAGACAACAGAAAAGATCAGAGTGATACAACAACAGTTGAAAATGGCACATGACAGACAGAAATCTTATGCAGACAATCACCGATGACCTTTAGAGTTCTAGGTGGGAGACAGAGTGTATCTCAAGGTCTCACCTTGGAAAGGCATGATGAGGTTTGGTCAGAAAGGCAAACTAGCACCCAGATATATGGGGCCATACCTGGTAATAGCACGTGTTGGTAGGGTAGCTTACAAGTTAGAGCTTCCGCTAGAGTTGCACATGTTACATCCGGTGTTCCATGTCAGCATGTTGAAGAAAAGTCATCCAGACACAGGAACAATGATACATCCAGTTGAGATTGAGCTTTATGAAGATGTAACCTATGAAGAAGGTCCCGTGACGATCCTTGACAAGAGGGTAAAGAGGTTGAAAAGGAAAGACCTAGTTCTTATGAAAGTTCTTTGGCATCATCGTGGTGTTGAGGAAGCCACGTAGGAGCTTGAGGAAGAGATGAGGAGGAAGTATCACTCACTTTTCTCTTCGGATTGCGGGGATGAAATCCCTTTGTATAGGTTTATGGCTTGTAAGGACCCTGACCTTCATTTTGGGCTTACCATGTTTGCTTTACCTAAACCTTATGCTTGGTTGCTTGCTAATCACCTTTAGTGGTGATTAGGGTTTGCCTGTGTTTTGTTGGGAGTTGGAGGTGCTACTTGCAAAATAACCTAAGATAGGGTTGAAGAGCAAGTTTGTCACCTTGAGATATGTCTTTCACTCTCTTTGCTTCCTCTAGGGTTGATAGGAAGGTTTGGGTTCGTGCCTTGGGTTGGCGTGGGCTTGGTTGAGCTCTTTTGGGCCTTTTTTTCCCTTGTTTGGGCCTTGCCTTGTTTGGTTGAGCCATGTATTGGGCAAGGTAGCTTGTGTCGGCCTTGGTGTGTGTCATCCATGCCTTGTATCAGCCTAGAGGAGTAGTGTGTCAGCCTTTGACCTTGCTTGACCTCATTGCCATGGTTGTGTCACCCTAGCTTGGACATGTGGCCAAACCTTGGTTGAGTGGTGGCATGGCATGTTCATGAGGTTTGCAATGTGGTAAAATGTGTGGACAAGTGTCCCTTGGTAAGGTGACACCTTGCCTTAGGTTAACCTTGACCCTCATCTATATATGCCTTGCCTTTCTCTTCCTTGGGAACCCTTTAGCTCTTTTGTTACTCTTCCCTCGTGTGCACGACACACCTTCCTTGGAGAGCTTGGTGGATGATCCTTTCCCCTTAGTAGAGATCTCTTCTGCTTCCTCTAGCTTGGTGGCCGAACCCTAGGTGGGTCTTGTTCTTTGGTAAGCATCTTCCCTCTCTCCTTAGCATCTTTTTCTCTATCTTGCCTACCCTTCGGCCATAGTGGTTATGATCCTTGTTCCTTTTCTTGAGGTGGCCGAAAGTGGTGTTCTTGGACTTAGGAGCTTAAAGCTTGGGGCTTTGGAGCTTGAAGAGTTTTCTTAAGCCGGGTTACATAACTTCTAACCCTAGCTATACTACCTTCTTTATGTTGCATATTTCCTATATGTTGATGATCGGCCATTGCATGTTATGTTTCTTGCTCTAGTACATGTTGTTGATCTTATGGATATAGTGAGCATGATGTTGTTGATGGTTTACATACCTTTCGATCTAGTTGGCCGAACCATAGTTTAGGGTTTTCTTTGGTGGTAGCACCCCTTTCACTCCTTGGTCTAGAGAAGTGAGTTTGAGCTCTAGTGATGTAGGCAATACCCCTCTCTCATTTTAGTTGAGAGGTGAGTCTACATTCTAGTTGCTTGGGCAACAACCTCCTCTCACCATGGATTTGAGAGGTGGGCTCTTGGATATGTGATGACTTATGTTGAGGTTGGTTCTTGTAAGTTGCCTAATTTGTGATTGAGGTTGTGCAAAACCCCTCTCTCTTCGTTGTTGAGAGGTGAGCCGATCTTCTTGATCATTTAGGGTTTGGTGTCCTTGTGCTTGAGGTTGAATAAGACCATGTTGGGTTGTGCCTTGTACGATATGACCTTAGAGTAGTGAAGTCCGATAGCCTTGTCTTGGGTTGTACCTCTGACCGATATGCCTAGTTGGTTTTGGCCGATACCCTTTGTGGACTGGGAGCTTGGACGATATACCTTGATGTGTGCTCTGCACGACACACCTTGTGATAGTCCTTGGCCGATATGAGATGTTTTACCTAGTTGGACGATAGGTCTTCTTGTGGGGTTGCTTGTTATAGGTGGGCAACACCCTGGCCTCTTCCTTTGGTGATATGAGTAAGATGGGTAACCTTGTGTCGAGCATGGGGGTTGTGTTTGCCCGTCATACCCTAAGTGAGTTGGCCGATATGGTGCCTTAGTGGTTACCATGCTATCGGACGATAGGATGCCTTGGACGATAGAGTACCTTGGCCGTCATGAGGGTCCTTTGGATGATATGGGTTGATGGTTGAATGATAGGGCATCTTGGGCGCCATGGTCTTGGTTGACAGCCCCTGCAGATGATGCACGATACATCCTTAGATCTGGTTGCCCGACACCTTGTGAGCTGGTTGCACGATAGGTTGAAGTGTGGTTGGTCAATATGATGGCACAAGTGCTCTAGGGGTTGGAACCCTAGCCGATACACCCTTTGGTGAGGGTTGGCGCTGCTCGCCATACCTATAGTGAGGGTTGCAGGAGAGTTGGTGAGGGTTCTGATAACTCGGAATGTATATAGTTGATAGTTCTCTATTAATAATGATAATACAAGTGATATGATGTAATCACCTTGAATCCTGATAATGGGTTAAGATGATAGGTTGTGAACCAGGAAGCTTGGAAGCATATGATGTTGCTTCACATGATGATGTGGCTAAGGATTATGATCACATGTATGGAGCATGATATATGCTTTTGATTGATGATAAAACTATGCTTTCTATAGCTTATGTGTAATATACACATGGATGTTGATTTATACTTGATAGCATGATAATCCTGTTAATCCATGGTGACTTCATTTATCTCTATGGATGTGTATACTAACCATGTAGGTATTTTTTGTGGATTCATGGCTTGATAAGAGCTATGATATGTATGTGCTTGAGTAGCACCATGTGATAATGAGATAAGAAGTTGATAGGTCTGAGGACCTGATATAAGGCTGAGTGCCTAGTTGAGGTGTTATCCTCTGATGATGAGATAAGGGATGCGTTCCCAGCATGTTGTTGCATGATGATGATGCCTTGAGAGGCAGTGGTTGATATCATGAGGGATTGAGGTCCCAAGACATTATGATGATGGCAATAATGATGTAATTCTATAAGACTATGTTATACTTTGGTTGCCTCAACAATTGGCTTAAAATATACTAATTAATTATAGATGAATATATCATGTAGTTTGCCCTGGACGTAGATCCATCATCGTCAGTATTTGGTGATGGTGAAGCAGGTTTATCCTGTGGGATTACCTGGAGCGCATATTGTTGAATATGTGAGGTTTCCCCTAGCCTAAAATAGGAGGGTTTGAGTGCAATTGTGGTTGCAGACTCAGGATATATGGAGCATGGTGAACAAACCCATGGATCAGGATATGTGATGATGAGCATGATGCATTCATGGCTCGGATGTATGTACTAGCACCTGTGTCAAGGTGAGCTAGAGATATGGGTAGCTTGCGGAGCTGACCCAGAGGCTGAGGCCTTATAAGCATAAGACTGTGGTCTTGCTTGATGATTCGTGTACTGACCACGAGGAGGTGAGGTCATGGAGTCTGGATCTCCTTAGACCTTGTATGGCACCGGATCGGGCTTCGCAGCCAATGGTTATATTTGAGCACTGATGGCTCACTTCCTCAGGGCATAATAAAACGTAATCCAGCCGAATAGTATATCTCGCTTAGAGCAAAACACAGAACATTGATTGAGGCCTTGTACTTATATAGCTGATCTAGTTATACCTTACAGATACGTGTATGGTCCTTATAATTTGTGATAAGTTCTTATAAACCTTATCTTGTCAATCATGTTCCATAAAGAAATGCTTGGTTATATGCCTCCTGGATATCTTGGTAAGACTGATGGTAATAATAGCATTACTCAGTATGCTTCTCTTGTTATACGCTTTATCAGTTAACTGCTATTGTTGCCTTAACCTTCTGAGGTTTTATCGTTTCGGCGGGGTGTTATGTTTCTCACTGGGACTGTGTGTCTCACCCCGCTGGTTTACACCCTTTTTAGGTGATCTCTCTAGACGTGGTGGTGGTCGTGAGGTTGCGAGCGAGCAGCAAGAAGAGCAGTAGAAGGCAAGAGAAGGACATGCTGCTATTTTGGTGGTTTTGTAGTAGATTCCTAGTGTCATCCCTGTACTCTCAGGTCCTCGGAGGTGTTCGACGATGTTTCACAATGACTAGTTGTTGTAATTTTGGATTACCCTACTATTGGCCGTATGTGGCCTGTTATGTATATATAAATAGGTGATGAACTCTGGTGCTGACGGTACAGCTGGCTCCCATAAGCGGTGAACATATATCAAAGCCTATTAATATTTTTATAACATGCTTTCTCTGCAGGATCTGGATGCAAAAGTTCCCTTGAGTATGCTTTCTGCAATCAGTTTTAATTAACCTGTGTTTTCAGTAAGATGAGGTTCCACACATTTTTGCATGTCATCTCGTTGTCTGGGTGATGGCGGGGTGTCACACTATGATCCTAAGAAACTAACTCCATGGAACATGGAAACATTTTCTATCATTCAGTCTTGCATGCTAAACCCTTTCAAGATCTTTCCAATGTATGTGCTCTTTATTAGGTAAAGAAGCTATCTAGAGCTATCTCTATAGATCTTGATTCCTATCTCATAGGATGCTTCACCTAAAATGTTCATGGAGAAGGTACTTCCTTGCTAGGTTTTAACATTTGTAGTATAAGGATGTTACTTCCCATCATTATGTGGAACATAATTATGCTCCCAATAAATATTTTGTAATCACAAGTTCCATCTTCATTTTGATTTAAGTTAAACTATTTGAATGTATTGTCAAATAGAAGATTCCAACTCTGAGATGCTTGCTTCAATCCACAAATTGACCTTTGTGGGTTACAAACTTTATTTACATTGTATGGATTTATAAAACCTTTAGTTGTGTCACATACACATCCTATCGATTATTCCTATTAAGAAATGTGGTTTTAACATCCATTTTTACTAATATTATAGTGACATTAAGTTGCAATGGAAAGCATGAACTTGATGTATTCAACCATGACAACTGGTGAAAAGATTTTTTCATGTCCAACACCTTGAACATGCTTGAGACCCTGTGCAACCAATCTGCTCTTATATGTTTGTACACTACCATCCATGTTGGTCTTCTTCCTAAAAACTCAATTGCACCCTATGGATTTTAACCCTTCAGGTGGATCCACCAAGGTCATACCTTGTTGGTGTACATGGACTCCATCTTGGATCTCATTGCCTCAAGCCATTTCTCAAATTCTAGTTCCTCAATACCTTCAAGGTAAGTTGTTGACTCATCATATATGACCAACTTACCTCCTTCTTGAGCAATAAGATATTACAGTATTTCAAGCTCAAGGCATGTTCTACTAGATTTTTGAGGTTTTGTGTTACATAAAGAACTTGAGATTCCACAACAATGTGTGATTCTCATTGTTCCTACTGTACCTCTTTAGGTTCAATGTTTTCTTGTTTGTCTCAAACTTTTCAAGCTCTAATTTTCTCCCACTGATTCCTTTGGAATTAAATTCCGTATAGGAATACAATCATCCTAGTAACAATAATTTTGTTATTATATTTGAATATAAAAGTATCATTCAACAAAATAACATTTATGTGGTTTGTCGATAAAGATTTTCAAGATACAATTTTTCTTATACAAGATTAGAATCCTAATCCTTATAGAAGACATATCGGGGTACTTACCATACCATATCTCACATGGTGTCTTTTGAACCATTTAGATTATACATTATTTAGTGTAAAGTATGTTCCATAAAGGAAATGGAAGATCAGATATATTTATTGATAATCACACCATGACCAACATGATGTGATTTCTTCTTTCTGATACATCGTAATGTTTCAGGTGGAGTTCATCATGCAATTTTTAGATAAATGGTATGTGGAACTCCTTTCCACAGTCTATTTTCATGCTTCAACATGCTTACTATCATTAAGGACACCTAGTTAAGCATGTGGCCCAAAAGACAAAATGATAGTAATGCACCCCGCTTGGTAGGCCCACATAGCTACCATCACACTTTCACAAGATGGACAATGCACCACACTTGGTATGCCCACCCATAGTCAATCACACTTTTAATGTGTGTTGCTAATGGAGAACATCTTAGACTTAATATTTAGATTGAGGGATTTTATATATAAATACATACACATATTAAATCACCACACACTTATAGTGTGTATCATATACATGCTATAACCACAACAGAAACATGCAATTATAAACACAATGATGGTTGTGGACATACTATTGTAATTCCTTGGAGCCACAAGAAATTACTACCACCTAAGGTCTATATCATATGTAACAACCTGTTGCTGGTGAAGATCCATGCTTGAACCAATATGAATTGATTAGTTCATCACTTGAACATATCAGCTCACCTCCTTATCACTAATTTGGACTCTTGAAATGCTCTTCTGATCTCAGGTTCAACTGATGTCTAGAATCCTCCAACTGATCAGTTGGACCACAAGTGGATCAGTTCATCGTCTCCCGTTGTCTGGCCTCCTTAGTCCTTCAATCGTTCAGTTTGTCTCACAAGCCGATCGGTTCATCAGGTACATAATCTCTTCTCATGACAAAATATAAATTAAAATTATCCTATTTTATATTACATTGTAAAAGAGAAACCCTCGAGTTACGTCCGAGGTGAAATAGGAAGAAGATCATTAATTTACATTCGGAAAGGAGAAGAGAGGCTCGGTATGCAAATCGAGATATAAACATGAATAAACAAGCACAACCATGCACACACATATCTAGGTTTATTAACCATCACCATGCTAAAACCCACCATCAAAACCAACTTTTAGGTCAACGTGTGTGAATTGCCATATATATAATATCATATATACATATATTAGTTTGTGGAGTCGTATGCAATAATTAATTAGATATGCACATTAACTAGTTTAATATGTGTATCATATGCAAGAAAAATAAATCCAATCATATCAATTTAAATATAGATACACCATAAATTGACATGGCTCTGATACCACTGTAGGTATATAAGGGCCGCAAATAAGGAAACAAAAATAAAAATTTAAAGACTGATTCCCTAATCACCAAGATCATGTCAACAACAATGTATCTAGAAAAGAGGATAACAAGAGTTATACTAAGTCCTAGAGCAAATTCTACGACAACACTTAATGTAGTGTTGTGCTTCTTCTTCAGGAAAAACTTGAGAAGTCGTTAGTGGAGGCCTCCTGGTGCAACACCATGGATGCCGATTGATAGCATCCTCCTAGTAGTAGGAAACAATCTCCTCACCTCTTTAGTAGTTCAAATGGACCACCGGGAACTCCACATTGTGCTACCAGAGCCAACGAGAAGGAGTTGTCCCTTCGAACGTCAATATGCTAGATTGATTCTCTCTAGCACAATTGTCTCTCCCTCAATGTTCCTCCCTTTGATGGGTAGAACTTGGTTGGGCTATATATTGGTTACCACAACTAGAGAGGACAATAATTGTTAGAGCTTATTATTGTGTTTGAGAAGCCCTCAGTACCCCTCTATTCATAGGATGGGCTAGGGTCAGGGTTTCCACTTGTTCTAGGAGTCGAAGATACATAATTCTCAATTTTTTTGGAAACTATGAATGGTGAACCGATCAATTCTTTGTCTAGGTGGTCAGATCAGAGGTGAACCAATTGGTTCATGTACTTTCCTCTTTAGAATCAAATTGGCATTTTATATACAATTAATACAAAACATCATATCATCATCAAATCCTTGATCCCATCAAATTGATCATTAAAATGGACATTCCATATGATGAACCGAACATTTCACCTCATGAAACTGTCATTTCATGTCATGAAATGGTTGTTTCACTATCGAAACAATCATTTCATGCAGGAAATGATCGTTCCATATGTAAAATGATCACTTCATATGTCCAGTTCAGGCAAATATTCAACCAATGTTGTTTCCAATTGATGTGACACTCCAACCGATCAGTTCAACACTTAAACCGATCAATTCAAAGTCCAGTCAGTCAATTTTGAACCTTAGTTGTTTAATTGAATATCTAAATACTTTATTAATTAAGCTAAACACCAATCATGAATAAACTCCTATTCCAAGTGCATCCTATGTGTGTGACCCTATATATCCCAAATTACATTGGTAGTGAATGTCCATAACTAACTTATGACATCACAATCAATGACTGGTATCTAGAAACACATCATTGCTACCCAAGTAATTCAAAATTTTGAAGAACAACTTCAACCTACAATCTGTGATTAGTATTATCATGATCATATAGTTCCTCTATCTTTTAGTTGTAGATGAAAAGGCATAGAATCATCATCCTCTCAAAGTTCAATCCATGTTTCTTGAACTAGAACAGACTGTCTAAGATGGATGTGAGCTCACATATCACATATTGAATCACATTGGTATGGCCATACATTTCTCAATCTCACATATCAAGTGGCCTGGATATCAATATCTTGTAGGAGGGATAAATCCCATCTACATCACTCACACTCAATCCCCATGTGTCACAGAGTACCCAAGCATCACCTTTATGACAACCCTTATTCAAGGTCACATTGGATGATGTCAAAGTCCAACGAATGACATGTGATGGTGTAGTGACTTCAGGTCTAAGAACCACATTCACCACCATCACTACGAGAGATCACTACAAAAAAAGATGAATTAACTACAATTTTTCTAACTATATATAGTATATTTGTAGTTCAAACTACTTTTCTTTATAAATTATAAAAATGTAAGCTAAGTAATTATAGTTAATTGTAATAACTACATAAATTGGCTACATATACCAGATGGACCATAAACCATCACTCTTCTAAGTTCCTCTCCCTCGCTCCCCCTCCAAAATAACCAAAAGATCCAAAATTTCAATTTTCCAGCACGCTACTCCTCTTCCCTCATTGGCACAGTTTCATAAGTAGATCTGTATTGCGCCTATAATCCCTTCCCCCAATTTGCTCCTCCTTCCACCCCAATAGCCTCCCTTTTTCAACCCATCATACTCTCTCTCTCACTCTGTTCTCAGCCCTCCATCCCAATCGTATTCTCTCCTTCTTGTATCCTCCACCCAATCTCCATTCCGATCACATTATTTCCCTATCACCCTCTTGTCCTCCTACGTGCCCCTTCTGCTAGAACCTGACCTCGCGGACCACCAGAGAGGAAGATTGGAAGGATGATGCCCCATGGAAAAACATAAAAGTGGAGAGGAGAGGAGCTATATTGAGTCACATCTGCTCAAGTACATCAGTCGTTCTCTAGATTCTACACCTCTTCTTTTCCAACTCACAATAAGGTAACGTTCTATGTATCCTGATAAGATTTTGTGCCTCTTCTCTCTCCTAATGCGTAGGTGTGGATGGTATATACCATTTATGATGTTCTTAATATAGTTCGAAGCTGATATTTTCTATTTATTGGAAGATTGTTTAGGACATCCGGTGTGTGACTTTGAACTGTACAATAATGATCCTGATCAGATTACTGGGATTGCATGATACACACCGGGACCATGAGGCAACGAGTCGCGAGCCTAATGGAGGGATGAGCTGATACAACAAAGACATGGGTTTGTCTAATGTAGGTAGTTTATTGAAATCCAAATTAAGAAATGCTTAATACGTGTACCGTTAAGGATAGGGCATGGTTTAAAACTATAGGGGATAATAATACATTTATGCTTGTGGTCTTGACTACCATTAAAGAGACTGACGTATCCACATGATGGAAAGGGTGGGAAAGTGCCCTATTGAATCATATCAAACTTATTGGTATAAGTAGTACACATTTTGAAAATCAGTCCTTTGGTGCCCTATGTTTCAACCATAGCAAATCACGGTGCCCACCCACGCTAGAAATGTTGTCTTTGCTTAAGAGGGTAATGGTTTACAACTATAGGAGACAATACTAGCTTTATACTTGGGGGACTTGACTTTAGGATTTAAAGTGTAGATCTTCTACTCCCTCTCACTATTTGAGCCTCTATAACACAAACCTTTCCATTACCGCCAATCTTCCTAAGATCCATTTGTTGCGTCTTTAGTGCCAAGTACCAAATTCCATGTTTTGGTTTTGTTAATAGTATCAATTATGAGTTACAATGCTATGAGTCATCCATAATTTATCACAGCTGAATCTTGCAGAGCAAAATTCTTCCTTGTAGTCATGATATAGTTAGGTTTGGGTGCATGCATTTTGAGTTTCATTTTTATGATAACATGGCGATGATTGGGTTTGTTACAAGAATAGGGTGATTTGTTTGCAAGAGTGATTGATCAACACAGGAAGCTTGCTCACTTTTACATGAATTTACTAGATTTTTAAAAGCAAAACTGAATGCAAATGACTTTATCAAAAAAGCTTCTTTTATGGCTAGTGAAGGCATCTACAACCTTTTAGTCCTCAATATACCCAAGAAACGCACAAGGTAAAAACCTTGATTCAACCTACAATTTGTCAAGGAAGCACATGTGTTTTTAGATAAGGACACAAATATAGACATGTACACAGGACCTAACAATATTCTCAATATAGGATATGGATATGATGTTAGCTAAGGGAAAAATAAAAGTATGGATGTTCTTCAAAATTTTCAAGATTTGTGTATATATGTGTGTCTAATATTATACAAATATGAATATTTATGTGTTCACATGTGTAGTAGAAACAATATGAATTAAAAAATTAAACATGTTCTATTTTCTCAATAAAAGTAATAGAATTCAAAATAAAATAAGTTCCTTTACTTAACTAATGAATTAATTAGAATATATTGAGAACTATGATGGTATGGATTCTTTTAACAGGTCTGTTTGCAACTTTGATTAAATATCGGTGTTATGTTACATTATCTCTGTTAGAGAATCTATATTAGCCTATTTAGTTAATAGGCTAATTAGTTATTAGGCTTTTGTATTTCAGCCCATTTAGATTACTTGTGTCCTAAGTCTTAGGGCGTCTTCCCTCTCCTATATAAAGGAGAGGGCGTTCAGTCTTGTATTCATCCAATTCAATTCAATATATTCTGCCAATCGGTTTTGGGTTGAATACCACACATTCTAATATGGTATCAGAGCACGTTCACTCCTGAGGGAACCCTAGCCGCCACCCCTCTTCCCTTTCTTCTTTGGTGCCCACAACAACCCTAGACGTAGCCACCGCCTCTCTTTGAGAGAGTGCAACTGGGGGAAAACCCGTCTACGGGCGGCCACCGCCGCCATTGCCATAGCTTAGTCCAGCTGCCTGCTGGGCATATCCCAACCTCCATGGCTTCTCCTCCTCCTTCTTAAGATTTGATTTTATTTCCATACACCGACGCTATCCATCCCGTCGCCACATCAAGCCACCATTAAGCCGCCGTCGACAGCAGCAGTCAACGTCACCATCACACCGCCACATCACGCCGCCGCTGCATCCTCCTGCATCCAGTGCAAGTGTCGTGGCCAACAACAGAGTCGTTGATTCCCAACAGCAATACTACTGCCACTATTGGCCACAACCATCAGCGGAGTCACAGTCATTGTCGGCCAGATTAGCAGCCGTTGCTGCCTACCAATGCACCGCCCATGCCCACCAACCGTACGCCCGATGCCGTCAGCACACAGCAGCAGTGCCACCGTTGCCAATCAGCAGCGACAACCGCAGCCAGTCCAGCCATCCTGTTGTTTCCGATCACATCGCCACCAGCCGCTGCAATCATCACCATCATCGTGGGTCCATTCTCTATAGTGTTGTTGCCTCATTTAGCAGCAATCGTATCCCCAATCGACGATCACACTCTTCTGTCACCATTGCCATTATCCAGGCCCCCTGGCTTCCGCTCCATCCTATTTCCGCTGACATCCATTATCCATTACCATCGTCGTTGAGTTCTTGTTGCTGCTGCCCCAACGTCTTCATCACCTTCCTGGTTATCTTCATCACTCCATCGTCACCTCCCATTTATGTCTACTCCCAGTTATTAATTCCCCCATATCCATGATTCCTATTGAGATCCTTAATCGGTCATATCTTTGCTAATCGGATCTAAGTTTTAGCCTAATCGGAATTTTTGGGGGGCTCTGCCCCTGCATTCGGGTTGGGATTAGATCCATTTAATTTTCTATCTGAATCTTGAATTGACCCATTTAGCATATTCTCTCCGGTTATCAGTTTCATTCTCCACATATTACACATCTTCATATCACAAAAACTCTCTCAAATCCACCAATTCCTTTCCCACCCACCTATATCATGTGTGTATCCTTTTCCACAGTGCGGGGGGTCATATATCCACTTCTCCATACCAAACACTCACTCTTGTCGTATTTGGTGTGTGGGGGGGGGGGTAGAGAGGAGAGGAAGAGATGAGGTGAGAGAGCGAGCATGAGAGAGAATGTATGAGAGAGAGAGTATGAGATGAGATGATGATATATGTATTCAGGCTATATATATATGTTCCAGGATATTATCTTCATGGAGCTTCACATTCTTCAACATGTCTGTTCTCCACCTCCAGCCAGCTTCATTCAGCATCGACACCATATCTGTGTTTGTATCGCGTTATGTACGTCAGGTGTTGATGATGTATTTCTTCAGTTGCTTCGTCACGTCTTCTCCGAGCTGCATCTGCTGTTTTGACATCACCTATTTCTGATCTTCTTGGGACTTTCTTTGATGGATGATATCTCCTTTCCTATCAAGCCCCCAAGGTTCTCGCTACAGAGTTATGGTACCTGCATCGTATGACCAGCATATCGTCCGTTCGTGTTCGTGCCACGTTATGCATGTCTTCTCAGACAATTCAAAGATTTTGCTACTACTACATCAACGTTGGGCATCCGTGTTTGTGCCGCTTAAGTACATAATCCAATGAAGATGATATATTGATGGTGTTGAGGATCGTCTTCTCCAAGTGGCAAATTACTATTGTAGTATTCAGGTCCCATTTCAGATTCTCTTCATTCCAGATGCACTCCAAAGACTTTCTTCAAAGCTCGAGGATCTCTAGCCTACAGAATACAATTTCAAAGAAGATAGACATTGTCACCACATGGTTCAGGGGGAGTATTAATTAAGGGGGAGTATCAATTTTTATATGGGGAGTGATATTTATCTTTTATCTTTCATCTATCATTTCTTTTATCATTTTATCGAGTCTTGTAACCTCCAAGCTTTGGACATGTGTTTCACCCATGCTCCAGCTTGAGGGGGAGTGTTAGAGAGTCTATATTAGCCTATTTAGTTAATAGGTTAATTAGTTATTGGGCTTTTGTATTTCATCCCATTTAGATTACTTGTGTCCTAAGTCTTAGGGCGTCTCCCCTCTCCTATATAAATGAGAGGGCGTCCAATGTTGTATTCATCCAATTCAATTCAATATAATCTGTCAATCGATTTTGGGTCAAATACCACACATGCTAATAATCTCAATGACAAGTCAAATAACAACTGTATATTCAGAATTTGCACTTTACAATTGCAGCATCTACCACTCTATTAATGTGTCCAGGGGCCGCAATGAGTGTTTCAGCTGTATTCAGCCATGTCTAGGCTATAAAAAAGGACCAAAATGGAAATCTCACATCATCGAACTGGTGATACATGGACCTTTATTTTTGACAAAAGATAAGTGGGAGTCCTTCCCCTACTTCTTGGTGAATTCTATCTATCTATATGAATATATGTTATTTTATTGCATTAGAATAATTATTTTCATGATATATATCGTTAGTTAAAAATGAAAAATTCATGCATAATATAAATAAATATATCATGTCATCCTAATACATATGATTTTACTTCTGAAACATATTTCCATGTGGTTCTAGTCTAGTGAGATCATTTTTTCTTCATACATGTATTTTCGTGAACTTAAAATATATTGATGAAGCAGGACATGTCATATTAGCAAACCTTTGATTTTCTAATTGTTGTTGTCTTCTGTACAAGGAACCCAACTATTGTTTGTATCTCTTCTTTGTATTATAACATCACCACTTTAGTTCTTATTGTAATCCCAACAGTTCAGGTCATAATTGAGCATATGGTTAATGTGAAGCAAACCTTACAGTAGATTCTTCTGCTTTGTTTCTTTATAGTAATCTTCACTTGCTAAAAATTGACATATTGCCAGGGAGGAGTGGTTCAGGTGGTTCAGCACGGTGTCCCCTCATGAAGGAACCCGGGTTCGATACCCAGCGGCCGCCTCCGAAATGGTACCCGTCACGCAGGCCAGCCAATTGTGCGTTTTAATCGGTTTCCGGGTGGGCGGGGCGCTCAGGGACCCGAGAGTTTACGCTGTTTGGGGGGGTCACAAATGTGGCGCTTCTACGGGGGCGGTTCTGTCGTACTCCAAAAAAAAAAATTGACATATTAAATTGTCAAATAGTTGTTACCGACTTACTTTCTTTTACTAGTTTTAAGCTTTGGGCTTGCATCTTCTGAGTCTACTAGAAAACCAAGAAACTCAAATTTTTGTATAAGAAGGGAAGTGGATGAGTAGAAAATTTACCTATGTGATTGTTCGAGCCTAACAAGCTCAAAAGTATGCTTTCTTTATCATATTCTTATTGTTCGAAAAAGATAAACCTTGGTATGGACACCATATTGAATTATCAACGCCCCTGAATCGTGCTCTACAAGGATATATAGTGTAGGTCCTTTAGACTTTTCCAAATTGTGTGAGTTGTTTGTGTGTAACTAGATCAAGTCTTGTTTCTTGAAAAATATGACATACCTATTTTACCAAATTATTGCTTCATTGTGAAGGAAAGCCTAGTTTCTTTAGGTGTTAAGGAAGTTTGCCTTTTTTTTGCATTTTACCTCAAATTAACTCTAGTTTATTTGCGACAAGAAGCTATAAAATCTCTTAATGTGAATACAATGTGGTTCAAAAAATGATCACACTGCATAGATCGTATCCATTCTTTATGAGTGACGGGATTATCTGGATGCACTAAGACACATTTGCTATAAATTTAAAAAAAATCCTAGTAAAATTGTACCCCCACTCAGAAAGAAATGAAATAGACTTGGTTCGATTTAATCTCTGTCATGGCACATGCTCTCCCGTAAACTATCTTGCTCTTCACATGAATAACATAGTTTTTCAATCAAAAGCTTCCCTAAACAATCCCAATTTTATTTGGAAAAATGTCTTAATTTCAGATTAGACCCCGCCCAAAAGGAAATGATAAAGGATTCATTCCTCCTTAAAGGACTTTATATCTCATCAAAGCAACCTTACTTCAGCAAATGGTAATGACTAGCACGGCTTTTGTTCCTGGCTAGTCAAATTTTTTGATTGTCATGATTCACTCCTGCAATTGACTCATCTCCCAACCAAAAAAGGCTTCGACCTCTGACAACTTGGTCTAAAGCAATGATAGTGATATGGTCTCAAAGATCTCTTGAATTGTGTATACATGGTTCTATTTTTTTCCCAGCTGCTATAGCTGTGGTTGGATTATGTCATGCTAGGGCTTCAGATGCAAGCATTATTAGATTGGATTTTTTCCACAACATCTTGTCACCCGCCCTTTTATAATTTATAGGACAGATGGAATGCACATTATCAAAATAGCATGGTTTACTCTTTACTGTTAGGGACATGCATCTTTTTAAGGATAATAGAGCACAAAAAGGTGGAATTTCTTGGTACTATCAAAGGAAAACTTTGAGAGGACTATCATAGATGATCCTGACTAATTTTATTGAGTCAATCAAAGTTTCAAGCGTGAGAAACATACCAAATAAACTTGGGGAGAGTTGATAGAGAGAGATTTTAAGTCATCAGATATCTTAGTTGCAATGTGATCGAAATAGAGATTCAAGAGAGACCGATCAAATTTACTTGGGGAGATATTTGGTATGGAGAGATTAGGCATGTTATCATGACTCATAACAGAGCAGCCCATGTGGTACTCAAAGTCCCAGGATGAAGAGCAGATCGAAATTAACGAGAGAGTTATATGGGGAAATTTGGGTCAACTCATCCTATCACTCCCAAAGAGAGTTGGATTGAAAATAAGGATGCATGTGATGACAAAGTCACAAGAGGAAGAGATGGACCTAAGATGGACCAAATTAGCTTGGGAAGAGTTGATATGAAGATATCCTTAGCCATTGAAGCTTAATGAGAATATGTCTCACTCAGTATAGAGCTGAATAGAGCAGAAAGATATATGTGGTAGTCAAAATTACAAGAGACAGTAGTAGACCGAAGTTAACATGGGTGATATAAAGAGATCTTGAACCATTACATCTTGTGGAGTAAATGACTCTAACCAGAGCTAAATGTAGAACAAGATACATGTGGTTGAGCCCAACATGATTAGTGGTTGGGACTGAGGCGTAATTGATTATATTTTATAATGTAGAATTCCGGTTGTTAAATGCAATGATTACCCAACATTTAGCTTGATACTTGGTTCTTCGTTTAAATTGGTCTAATCAGCCTGCCAATTCTCAATTGAATTAAAGACTTTACAGTTCTGCATGCTTGATATGTTTGTTGGTACTATCTGATCTGTATTTCCTTGTTACACATCTGATGTTCCTTTTGTCTCTGTTTGTATATGCTTGCAACATCTGATATGAATGTCTAGAAGTGACAGTGAAAGTGACATTACCAACAGCTCTGAAGATGAGGGATCACATGTACGTCGGACAAAGGATAAAAAAGCTTTTCTCGTATCAAGTATTTATTCAAAGTTTGGTTTGTGAATTATATTTGATTTTTTTATTCATTCCTTTGATTCATTCGTGATAGTGCATTAATGAATATGCAATACCTATGGGTACATTAGTGGTTGTAGTGCTAGCTTCTTGTATGAGTGTATGTTTGTGTTCTTTGATTGTGGTGCAAAGCTTGAGAAAGATTTCATGGTCGCACACTTATACCTTTTTTTTCTAAATCTTCCTAGAGATAGGTTATTCTAATGATTACTTAGGGTTTAATTTGTCAATAGAAATTGGATGTCTGGTATTCACTCTTGTTTATAGTGTAAGATGTTGTAAACAAGACTAGATAGATGATGGAACAGTTTGAAATACATGTGAATGTCTACATTTCTGTTGAACCATCACATATTTTATATATTGTCAGACTGCAAATATACATGCCAACTTTTAACTAGACATGCCTTACCCATTTCATCCACTGAAATTAGGATCTTCCTCTTTAGATGTCAGACTACATATCAGTTTGAAATACATATGAATGTCTATGTTTCTGTTGAACCATCACACACATTTTATATATTGTCAGACTACAGATCTACATGCCAACTTTTAATTAGACTTGCCTTACCCATTTCATCCACTAAAATTAGGATCTTACTTGATATTTAAGTTGTGCATAAAGATGATGGTTCAATCATTGTTTATTGTCTAGGGAGTAACACGCCTTACAAAGACATTTTGAATCGAATGTGCAGCTCTAAAGCCTTTCAATAGGGAACACCAAGGGTTCAAGTAGAGATTCCTTGGGGGATTATTCAGAGCCAGCCTCACCAAGTAACAATCTGATAGGAGAACTCTTATAATGGAACTTTATATTGCAGGTGCAGGGGTGCAAGCCTCTGTTCGATTCTTACCACCTTTAATGAAGCCTGGCCATCTTTTTCTTTTTACATTTGCCCCGTCACATTTATGATGGTTTTGGTTTGGTTTATTTTGAATCAACTGTATGTTGGATCCAAGTGGTTTTTCTCATTGTACCATGTAGCTAGACTACTATAGTAAAGAGTAAATGACAAAAAAATGTTTTTTATTTTATTTTTGCCACTAGTGGGTTTCGTTAGCTTTGGTCCTTCCATCACAGCATGCAATTGGAATATAGCTTCATGCAATTGTATCCTTCGTTTTGTGCATTTTATCTTAACAATAATTTATTGAAGACAGTATATAAGCATCAATGTCTAAGATGTTCATGATGTATGTTATTACAACCTCTAGTATATAAACAAAATGTGTTCATGATGTATGTTACAAATTCTCTCTGTTTTTATTACTTGTCCTCATGGATATGAAGACTCACAGTGAAGCGGAAAGGAGACGGAGAGAGAGGATCAATGGCCATCTACAAAAACTACGAGGCCTCATTCCAACAGCCACTAAGGTTCGTAACTACTCTATTCTTCCTGAGTTATTACTAGAAACTATAGAACACACTTCTAAAGCCGGTTGTGAAGTTACATCCAAAACTTCCTTTGTATCGGAATCCCTGCTATTTCTCATCGTGATGTGTTTAAAAACTGATATGCAGTCATTATTTAACAAATAATATGCAGATTTCATGCAGCATTTTTTCTTCATTGTAGGGAATTTAGTTCTCTTGATAGGCCTTATTTAGCTATCCCTACACAATGGATGATTGGGTAAGAGATGACATAGGACTGCATGTGCTACATGATGATAGTGACCTAATGAAGAGCTCATAGATATAATCAAATCTATGGCTTCTATAGAATCTGGAATCTAAAGTATTGCCATAGGTTCTTCTCAAGAGTTTCAACCAACTACATATTATCTCTACAGATGGTAGGGGTATATTATTGTCTCAATGTCAGCCTGGCCATAGCAGAAATGACCATCCAGTCATCTTGAACTTTCTTACAGGTATCATATATATCTAAAATTACCATTTCTATGTTCTTTATCACATTCATATCACTTTGATTTCCTCAAACCAAGTAGCTGTTTCCTTATCTATAAGAATTGCATCAATGTATATACATGCTGAGGCGATCATATAAGGAGGATGTATGGTTAAACTAATAGAGGGTTTTCCTAGAATATAAGGAGGATGTATGATTAACTAAAGATGCCTTGGAGTTAGGTTTGTCATGCCACTAACTGTGAGGTTGTTTAGATCAGTTAGGGTCGTATTGGTGTTGACTATGAGGTCATTTAGATCAGTTAGGGACTCAGTTGATACAAAAACTATGAGCTAACTTGTGTAATGCAGACTTTACTCAATTTATATGTGTTATACTAGTATATATAATAACTTCTGAAGTATTGATATACATTAATTTCAAACAAAAATTTGCAATCAAACTACTTGGCTATGGACTTTGGGTTCATGCATGAGGTGGAACGACTTAAACTTATTGGTGAGAAAAGAATAGAGTAGAAACTAGCTAAGTAGCTACTTTCTAGTAAGTATATATGTAAAGTTTGCTATTACAAGTAACTAATCAATTAGTTACCACTAACATTGGGTAGAGAATATGAAATCTCACTGTGGACGTATTTCCATTCTAATCAACAATTTACAAATAGATTTTTATAATCATATATAGTTTAACTATTGTACACTAAGTGGCTGCCCCACTTTCTTATCCTATGTTTTCTGCTGCTGATGAGAACTGGAGCTATGATAATAAAAAAATGATTAGATCATTGGTCTATTTGCATATGATCTCTTTATAGGTAACGAAACTCACACATCAGCATCCATGTTGCCTAATGGGGGTGGCAAGGATATGCTTTTTCTCACAACACTATCCCGTAGGTTCTTAGACAAGAACTCACCAGCTTCCCCTAACAGACGATGAATACAGTAGGTAACATCTAAGCTTTTGGTGTTATGCAAATAAGAATCTGAAAACATTAAGCATTTACTTTCACAATGTGATTGTACTATCTCTGTTTAAATTTTTTCTATTGATCATGGAGTTATAGTGGCTGACTATATGTTGGTACTTTTTGTAGGTATTAGTGGAGAAAATGGGATTGCCTAATGGTGCTAATGCTTCAGTAAACTTAGATAGAACGTTAGGTATTTCTCCCATATCCAACTTCTTGATGCTAATGGTCTGCTGATTGAAATCTTTTTCTAAGTGATTGGTTCAGTCTTTGTCTAAGGATTGCTGGGGTTTGAAATTTTTCTCACATGGTTTGTGCAATATGATCTTGTTCCTATTAGATGTGGTATACAAGGTGTTGTTTCTTTCTCCATTACTCATCATGATGTTGGTAATATTTACTCCTATTGTCTTCTTATTATGCTAATAGGACTCATGCCTTTGTCCATGTTTGAAATTTTGTTAATCATACATTTCACCTTAAATTGTGACCAAGTCATCTTTATTTTTTTTATTCTTGTGCAGCAACATAAACTACCTACCCTTGCCAAATAGAGAAGATCAACTGGATATGCCAAGCAACATTGCCATTGAGTCCTTGAGGTCTGGACCAGGATAAACTTTGTTTGTGACTCTCCCAGTAAAGTTGCACCCATGCTTTCTGTTGAACTACTTGGATTCATTGGCCTATTATCATCGCACAACTCTTACCTTTAATGAACTACTAACTTTGATACTGTGTGCTTTACCTTGAACATTTCTTTATAGAACTCTACTTTTTTTGAAGCCTTAGTCTATTTTCGAAGTTAGCATGTGCCTACCCTATTTTCTCTTTTTCCTTGTTGGCTTGTCTGGAAATTTTTCATATCTTACAGTTCATCAGGGTTTAAAAAATTTCGAAACTCAATTCTCACCTACTATAGGTTTATATTTCAGTGGCAATAGCACTGAGCTTTATGACTTTGAAGTGATTATATATAACATCCTTCTTATGTGCTTCAGGGGCTCATGTAAGTGACTGATTGCATGTCCAACATTGATTGTGGTAGCTAATGGTAGCAAAGGGTGTTGGTTTACAATGAGGCCAAATGCTGAACTTATCATGAAGTTCACAAAGATTTCAGATTGATCATTAGGTTCGTCAATGTCATGCTTTTCATTGCCTAAATGTCAGGCTAATTTTTGCCCCATTTTTTTTTGAATTCATGTCAGACACATATTTTAATAATTGTTGCCATGTTCTGCATGCCATATATCTTTCTTTTCATGCCAATGCCTAGTTCTGAATATCCAACAATGGGACATTCTTGATTACTGTGGTGGTAGGCTCCTGGTTCTTGGTGAAGGGTCCCATAGAAATGTTAGAAGAAGACACAATTTTCAGATTGAATCCAGCTTGCTTGGATGAGGATCCCAAGTGCCTAAAAACCTCCCAGGATACGCCTTTTTACTAACTACCTATCTTCCTGATCCTAGCATGAACGGGCAATGGAATTGTAACTTCATTCATGTGATATTTCAGGTTTCAATTCATTCTCCATCTCCTGGGCTCTTCAATATAGATATAAACCAACCTATATTTGGAGAGGTGTACATGAATGAGTGGTATTCCTTTTACTTACATGTATGAAGCTTTAATCTCACAAATTGTGTGATTGCTCAATAATGTCAAACTATTTTCATATTGGAAAAGTGATTATGCTAAGAGAAAGGACAACTCCTAAATTTCGATTTACACGCTAAGGACCTTCCTACCCAGATAGGTGTTAGCCTCCAGGAAATCAGATTCACGGTGCACCTTTCTAAGGTGGTTGATGTTGTGACAGACTTAGGAGGGTCATATGTTCTCCACCTTTAGTTGCAGCTTGAAGGTCCTATTAGATGCCCTTTAATATGCTTCAACAGATTTCCCCAAAAGAGTGTCATGGTTTAGTATTGAGTTGTTCTTATCTGCACATTTACAATTCCTGAATAATATGGTTTTGATTTTTTCAGGTGTAAGGTACAACATCCTCTTGGTTTTATAGGTGAAGCATTTGCCAACATGCACGAACTCCACCACCCCTACACCATTAGTTGTAGCTTGAAGGTCCTATTAGATGCCCTTTAATCTGCTTCAACAGATTTCCCCACAAGAGTGTCATGGTTTAGTATTGAGTTTTTCATATCCACACATTTACAATTCCTGAATAATATGGTTTTGATTATTTTAGGTGTAAGGTACTACATCCTCTTGATTTTATAGGTGAAGCATTTGCCAACATGGACGAACTCCACCACCCCTTCAGCCAAATGAAAGGTTTGATTTCCTTTTTCTATCTACATAACTTTGGGTGAACTCAGAAATCATGCTAGTTGTCCATGCTTGTGTCATATATATCGCCAAGTTGGTAGTCTGATTAATAAAGTGACTATCAATGAATTGCTAACTGCATTATTCTTCTATCTGTGAATTAATAACTGCATTATTCTTCTATCAGTGAATTGCTAGACAGGAAAGAAGCAAAAGCATGAGGATGATCAACAACTCTAATAAGAGATGATGGTTCCAAAACTAACCAAGGTATATGTAGATTTTAGCATCTCGTCCTAATACTGAGTTGAGATTAATGTTTTCTCAAATATCATATAAATATGATCTCTTTTATCAACTAGATTGGTCATAGATGAACTCTAATTTGTTTTAGTATTTTATTACCAGATTTTATCAACCTGTTTGACATTTCAAGTTTTGTGGTGCCTTCAGGCACGCAGTCCAGGTTCAATCAAGAAGTTTGTGTACTCCTTTTTTCCTTTAAATTCTAGGCCACCAACTTCTTAAATTGTCATTTCCACAAACAGAGTGCGCACTTTCAATAGAAGTCTAATATAACATGCTTACTTTGTCAATTATTCTAACCCAGTGATCGAGAATAAAGTGCTCAATCTGGATTTCACATACTCTAGAAAATAGCCAAATACCAATAAATGAGAATACCAAAATATACATTTATAGAATGTAAAACTTCATCCATTTATGCGCTGAGTATGTAATGAGATTATTTGATAGGACTTCAGCTTTTATTTTGTCTCCCATACAATACTTGGGCTGCAAAAAAACATGGATGAGCTGCCTAGATACTTCTTGTCTCTTCAAGGTACTAATTTTGTCATCTTATTCTCATAGCAACCTTCATTTATGCCATGTATGAATGCTTATATATCTTTATTAAACTATTTGGATGATCTTTACCTTATTTTTAATGCCTCCCCATTTGTAAAACCTTATTTTTAGGATTAAGAGAAGTACAAGCTTTGCCATTGTAGCAACTTCCATTACCTGAATTAGAGATTGAGCTTAACAACATCAAGAATTCAGATATAGAGTATAAGAAGTATCTAAGACAGCCCCATCGCAACAGGTGCTCTCCTGTGAAGCATGATGATGCATCTCCATTTGAAGCCCAGGCCCACCCAATCACAGCTGCAGCAACAGCCACAGATGCAACAATGTATCATGATATGTTGCAATTTGATATGGCTCTTTGCTGCTATGAGAAGGCTGCATTTCATAGACCTATGTATATATTTGAATAGCCAATGTCAGCTAGCGACCAACTTCATAGGGACAATATTCCTTCTATCTCTTCTTAGAAGGTTCTTTTCATATTCTTATCTCGGGTGCTTTTGGACGATGCTGGCCAAACAACAAGAGCTCGAACAAAAGAAGACAATAATGATGTTAAAACTGGCCGAGAAAGACACAACTCTTTCACAAAGATGTTAGTAGCCCACTGAATCTTTGATATATGTATATACTTTTCTTTGTACACATTGTGTAATAGGGGCAAGGCATACGTCCTCCCCATGTACATTTGACGTTTCATTATAAATGAAATTAAGATTGTTGGCATAATGAGCATAACTTTCTCTAAATACTACAATTTTGTTACTAAAAGAGCTTGTGTACTAAAAAATTACTATATATATATATATATATATATATATGAATATATAGTCGAGCTAAGCATATATGTATGTGTACTAAATGGCACTACATATGTAGCTAGATGCATAATCAACTACATATATATGTATATAGTAATTGTTGCCTTTCCCTACACACTAAATACATAAAAAATGTATTAACTTCATGTTTTTGCTACATACTGACTATATATGCAATTGTAGTCATACATTTAGCTATAATTATACTTATATTTAAATATGTAAGGACAATATCTAGCTATGCTTCTGGATACATATGAATTTGTAGCGAATAGATAATCTAACTACATATTTGAAAAATATAGTTAAAGGCTTTAGCTATACCATCATATACTACAACTTGTATATGTAAAGAAATGTGTAGTTAAAGCCTTTAGCTACAAAATATGGGGTTTTCGCTACAATTTTTTATTGTTGAAGACCCTTTTTTTGTAGTGGATGATTTTAACTACCATTCCATGGTATTGATGCATCACTTTCAAGGTGAGTCTATCTGATACACCATTCTCTAACATGTACATGTGTTCTTGACTTGATATCATATATCATGACTAGAGAGTCTATCATCAATCAACACACACTCTAGTCTTATGTATTACTATCATTTATTTTGCTTCCACAATAATATTCGACTAGGGACATAACAAGAATGTATGTACTCTTATTATAGATATGATCTCATTGCTAGGTCATCAACCTAGAGACATATGTCATCGAGTAATATCATTCTTTAGACATGTACTATGCATGTGTCATCATCTCATGATTGAGACAAACATAATAGAAGGAATTATGATACACGTCATTTAGCACACCTGTTCACTAAGATAGATTATTCTAGAGTCTAACCTTTTTCACTTTCCAATTAAGGGTAGTATAGAAGGGTCGATCCCACAGAATTTTTTTTAAGATTGAAATCTCTAAAACCAATTGATTTTTGAACTTTATTTCTTTTCGGAATTTTTGAATATTTGAACAAGAAAATAAATTTTGAGATTTGGAGGGTGATTACACTAGAACAAGAATGTAAATTGCAAAAGAAAAAAAGATTACATTAAACAAGACTAATAAGATTATACTAAAACAAGGAAGGAAAGAAGATTGTTAGCACAATAATTTTTTTAATCTAATAACAAGAATTAAAGTGCAAGTAAAGAAAGAAGGAAATTGGAAACAAAAATTTGAAGAAAATAGATTGAATCACATCGATAAAGCATCACAGCTTAGGAGCTTCACCATCATAGCCAATATGAAAACAAGATCAAAGAAATACACAACAAGCAAGATAGGAGAAGGCATGTGAATCATTTGTAAATGAAACACAAGAGACAAACTCTACGTGAACCCATTGGTCTTGGAGTTCACACATCCAAGTCCATCATCCTAATAGGGATTTTTGCGGTCACATCCAAATCCCCATATGATTGGTTTAGTCATTTTAAATCTCAGTTTCTATGGTCGCATGCGCCGAGATTAACCCACAATAAAAATGATTAATTTCTTCATTAAAATAGATGATTTCTAAATCAAAAGCCATTTATCTAAAAAGTTATATAAAATGTCGATCTAGTCAACAAAAAACTAAGCTACTACTTCCCTCGTCTTGATGGAAAAACTACTCACTAGCCATAACCAAAGTAGGGGAAGCAAAGGAAAGAAGGAAGGAAGCCACAGACTAGCTAAGGAAGAATTCCAGAGGGGAATTGCTAGTGAAAGTTAAATGACTTCTCCTTTAATTCCACATTTCCAAGAATACTAAGAAATAAAAAATGAGGAAAGGATATCTGAGAATAAAACCGCTTCACTGAACAAATTAAAAATTACAATGCTCAAAACTAGAGTAACAATGCTCAAAATAAAGGTTGCAAGTACAAGATATGATATGCTTTTATTTTTGGAGTCCCCCCTCCTATTTTATAGGGGAAGAAGGAGTGGAAACCCTAAAAGGAGGGAGAGTTAAATGAGGGAGCCGACGACTGAAACATTTGGGATCTGGTCAATAGAAACTGTTGATTATCTTTAATTATCTTGACCATGTAACTCTTTAGTGTAGATTTCACAGCAGATATTTTGAATGGATTTCACACTTATAAAATGCTCAGAAGAGGTCTGTAAATATACTTTTCCTGTAGTAATTAAAATTATCTTTCCAAAACATATTTAAATTATAAATTTAGAATTTGTGTGTAGAAGTTATGACTATTTTATTGAGAGGTATATCAAACTCTATGAGAAAATGAACATGCAAGTTTACTAGTTGATTGATTAGTCAAATGACGAACAAAGTCACCAGAAAATATATTTTTCCTATATACAATAAAATACTCTTTTTAATACATGCTTAGTCATTAAATTCCACCTTTACATGCAAAAGATATGACCATTTTGGTATCAGATAAATCAGGCACTTTAAAAATATCTGAAAGGCCTCCTATCTTCATCTTTTCTTATCTTGCTTTAGATGCTTCAATAATTCCTAAAAATTTAGATAAATCTCATAAGAATTCATAAAAAAAATTGAGAGGATGAAAGTGCAATTGATTTCCAAATTAAACTAAAATTATCAAAAAAGTCTTAAGTAGTTATCCTAAATGATGCATAATTAAATGGTGAATATGCATTCATCAAAATACCCTAGACTTGAATCCTTGCTTGTCCTCAAGCAAATCGAATCACAAGTACATCCAATTATACTTACAACATATTATTCCTCACCCTTGTAACATCACTTTATAGCTTACCTCCAAATTTGGCTAAGAATTCCTATCTCCTAGAACCACATAGCACAAAGTCTATATGCCCTATCAAAATAATATCATATCTTGTTTTTAAATCAAGATTTTGTAAAAAAATAGACTTCATCATACTTCTACTTTGACACTATCAATTTTTTTCTTCTTTTTATGTGTTGTTGCACAAGAACAGGATGGGGGGTGAGAAAGAACTCTGTTATGTTTGGGGATATATTTAATTTATGGACTTCTTGCTACATTGGTCACATTTTTTTTCATATGCTCTTGGAATCTTTTGATGATACGTCCCTTGAGGGGTATTGAATTTTTTATGTGGGAAGCATGCCACCCCAGACTTGATTTTTATCCAGAGGTGATTTTTTGCTTCTCTTTTTTGAGAAAGAAAATAAAGGGGGAAAAGAAGGAGGTGTCCTTGTGCTTATAAATTCAACATTTTTCCAGAGAGTGTCATTTCATTAGCTAGAGCATTCATACTAATCACATCATATGAGTTTTATAACAAGATAATCTATTGTTAAACATAGAGAAAAATTGTGCTTGGTTCTGATTGATTCCATATGACTTGCCAACTACTCCAAGGAGTGATGTTAGTTTGGGTTCCTAGGTGACATGGTGGTTTCAGACATGGCAATTTGTAAAAGATTTTTGCAAAAGTTTTTCTTAGATTCATAAAAGGGTACAATTATTAACGTTTATTCAATTTGGCCGACTAGATAATGGCCATTTTGCAACTAAGGAAGATAAAAGCATGACCGACTAGATAAAGGCCATGAACAATGCAACAAATGCAAAATAAAAAAGGAAAAAATAATGGAAGAAGGAAAAGATAAGGGGGTGGAAGTAGAAAAAAATCACCCACCTCCATCCTGGACTTAGAATTTCGCTCGTCCCAAGAAAAATCTAAATCGGAGATGGAGGGAAGACGATCATGAAGGTTGTTGGTAATAAGGTGGTTGAGGTGCAGAGGAGGAGGCAGGGTTGAAGTAAGGACTTAATTGACTACCTTGGAACCACTGCATCATCTTTTCTTGAGTGTCTGAAAGAGTATCCTAGAAGGCTTGGTGTACATCTATATTCCAAGGACAACAATTACAGCCATGCTGAATATTTTCCCATGGTTCGAGATGTGACAAGGGATAGTAATGGGGAGTCTCAGTGGAATAATTATAGTTATTAAGGATTTCATTTGAGTGTGTATGCTTGATTATTCCACTATATAGGTCATTAATGTCAATGGGTAGTGGGTTGAAAGATGCTAAGTGGACAATCCATCAATGTCATTTGGATGTGATACCTGAGTGGCAACGGGAGGGGGGGGGGAACTTGTAAGGAGTATGACAAGTATCATAGATTGGTACCTCGAAGGGTGAAGGGGTGTGAAGATAGGTATGGGATGAGGTAGGGTGATAGAATTGGGGATAAGGAATTCTTGAGTGGTGATGTTGGTCTTGCCATAATGGGGACAGTGGGAGGGGGTGTCCATCTTTATAGGGTTGGCTGGGGGTAGTTTTAGTGTGAATAGAAACTTGATTGTCTAATAAAGAAATTCAAGTATCAATCATAAGTTGGGGTTCAGAATTAAGGAAGTGTTGTTGCATTTGATTGAACTGGTTTATGCATTTGAGGAAATATACTTCTTCCTCTTAGTATACTTCATGCTACTTGAGAAGCGTCAGAATTAATGAATTCTATTTCCACTCGTAGTGTGAGACGTCCTACCTTAACATCAATGAGGGCCCTAGCTGTGGTGAGGAATGGCCTACCAAATATGTGACATATAGCGATTGTCTTCTTTTATATCAAGTAGCACAAAATAACACGGGATATAGAAATTCCTGACTTTGACCAACACATCATCAATAATGCCCAGTGGCTTGGTAATAGAAGAGTTAGCTTATTGAATGCACCTCACAGTGGGTTTAGCATCCATGAGACCGATCCTCCTACACATGGTCATAGGGATGTTGGATAGGCTAGGTCCATGATCAGATAACCTTGAATGGCTGGTGGAATCACCGCAAGAACTAGTAATCCTTGCACTTCTTTGGCATTTTACTCCGGATGATGTCAGATGTTGTTCTCCCCAGTTTTACCATTTTCGATTCTTCATTCGTGTGCTTACGGTTCAAAAGATCTTTGAAGAATTTTCTCCATTCAGGTAGGTATTCCACGATGTCTAAAAGTGGAATATTGACACATAACTTCCTCATGGTATCCTTGAACTTGTTGAATCCAAAATCCAACAAGGTCTTCTTCAACCGACCAGAAAAGGGTATGCATGGCTTATACATAGGAACCTCATCTATGTAGCGTATGATACTAGAGATTGAGGAACAATTACCTCATCGTCTTCCCCTCGATCAAAATCTATGAGCAAGGAACCTTCCATTTGTTGAGTAGAAAGGAAGAATCCAGTGGTAACCACCTTAAGTAGTTATATGTGCTTAGGGTTGGGTTTAGGCTGACCAGCAAAGGTGTCAGTTGGGGGTTTCTACTGGGTGAATAATTGGGCTAACTACGCATTAGTTTCCTTTTGGTGAGCCTGTTGGAAAAGAAGAATTTGATTTGTGGAAAGGATACATTGTTCTAGGGAAGCTATCCTATAACTGTCAGAAAGAGGAGCAGGGGCATTTTGTTGAGACAATGGTTGGTTCAAGTTTTGGTATTTTTTCCCTTGATAGGGCCCATGATTTTGGAAATTTCCCCTGTTATTTTCTTGATTCTCAAAATTCCTTTGATTATTGTTGGGAAAGCCTGGTGGGGGACGGTAATTGGCTTGAACATTAGGGGGTCTTTTCGAGGGGGTGAATTGGGAAGCATTTTCAACACCCAAAGAGTTCCCATATTGGAATACAAGGTGGTTTATGAGTTGGTTGGGGTTGTATTATGCTTGTATCAGGATACGGTGAATAGAATTGAGGTTCTCCATTTGTTTCCCTATTTCTTGCTGCATGGGAGTATTATAGAGATAATGACACTATAGAGTAGAGTGATCATGCCCTTGGCAAATCATACAAAGAGAACTTACAACTTTCACCTGTTGAGGTTGTCTCTCATAGGTGTTGAAGGATGATCATAGGCAATACTATTTTAGAGAAATTAATTTAAGGGCTTCAATGATGGTTTGGATATCTAGATTTACCTAGGCCTTAGCCACCTTGAGGACCCCATCGGTTCCTCATCTTTCTTGGGTTTTAGAGGCACATTTTACTACCTCCCAAGCGCTGCTTAAGTTTTGGAACATGAAATTTTCTCCAGATGAGAAATCAAGAAATTTTTTAGTGTCATCATCAACACCACAATAGAATATCTCAATGAGTTGAAATTGGGTAATTTTGTGGTGAGGGAAACATAAGAGAAGCCCCCTAAACCATTCCCAAGCCTCTCCTAAAGTTTCTCCTGGGACCATAGAGAAGAGAAGAATTTGTCTCATGATTTTATATGTGAGGGAAGGGGACAAATTTATCCAAAAACTTGGTTTGAAGAGCCTCCCAGGTGGTGATAGATTCTTCACCCTTCATGGCATTATACCAATTGCTGGCTTGTCCTGAGAGAGAGTATTTGCACAATCTAAGTCTATAAATTCTTAGGATCTTATGTAAAGACCAAAGATCTAAAAACTTGGAAACTCTCGCCTTTATTCTCCGAAAATAGGTTGGTTTAAAGCATGGTGATCCATTGGGTGCAGATCTTGAATTTGTGGGGAGAGAGGGCTGTGATTGCAAGTGGCACAATAGGTGTAGAAAAATATTTTATTTATTTTTGTCTTTTTGCCTCCCTCTGAGAAACTTCTATGCACGTATGTTCGGCCATATCAGTAGCCCGGAAAGTGGCTTCTTGAGCCGCACGTGCAACCATCATGACCTCTCTCTGAGCATCGAGTGCTTGCTCAATCCTATGTGTAACTTCCTTCTCATACATCCTAACTCAGTTTTGTATATTTAAATAATGAAACATTCTCTCTGTCTCTAGATCAAAAACCAGTAGAGTGAAATCAACGTTTGATGGGCGACACAAGCACATTTATATATGGTAGATAATATTGAGTACAAAATAAACATACTACTGGAATGGAAAGTCCACAGAAAGAGGAGTAGCACTTTTAGAATGGTACTCAAAAAGCAAAAAAAATGAAAAAAATTGTTCAAAAAAATTTTGAGGTTAGAGAAATTGATATGTTGTCTCCAATAATGATGCCAAAATTGACACCCATTGTTTAGCACACCAGTTTACTAAGATAGATTATCTTCGAGTTTAACCTTTTTTACTTTCCAATTAAGGGTAGTATAGAGGGGTCAATCCCACATGACAACTTTTTAAGATTGATATCTCTAACAAAAATTGATTTTTGAACTTTGTTTCTTTTTGGAGTTTTCAAATATTTGAACAAGAAAATAATTTTTGAGATTTGGGGGTGATTACACTAAAACAAGAATGTAAATTGCAAAAGAATAGAAGATTACACTAAACAAGAAAATTAAAAGATTATACTAAGACAAGGAAGGAAAGAAGATTGTTAACATAATAAAAAAGTTATCTAAGAACAAGAATTAAAGTGCAAGTAAAGAACGAAGAAGATTTGAAATAAACATTTGAAGGAAACATATTGAATCAGATGGGAAAAACATCGAAGCTTAGGGTCTTCACCACCATAGATGATATGAAAACAAGATTGAAGAAATACACAACAAGCAAGATAGGAGAAGGCATGTGAATGGTTCGTAAGTGAAAAAGAAGAGACAAACTCCACATGAACCCAATGATCCTGTCATTCACGCATCCTAGTCCATCATCCTAATAGTGATATTTTACCGATCAAATCCAAATCCCCATGTGATTGGTTTAGTCATTCTAGAGCCACATCCGTCGAGATTAATCCACGATAAAAACAATTAATACTTTGTTAAAATTGACAATTTCTAAACCAAAAACCATCAATCTAAAAATTTATATAAAATCTTGATCTAACGAGCACATGGTTGAGGGGCTACTCCCCTCACCGCGATAGAAAAACTACTCACTAGCCATAATCAAAGAAGGGAAAGAAAAGGAAAGAAGGAAGGAAGCCATAGACTAGATAAAGAAGAATCCCCAGAGGAGAATTTCTAGTGACAGTTAAATATCTTCTCCCTTAAATCCATTTCCCCGAGAAAACCAAGAAATAAAGAACGAGGAAAGGAGATCTGAAAACAAAACTGCTGCACTAAACAAATTAAAAGATTATAATTATCAAAATTAGAGTAACAATGCTCAAAATAAAGGTTCCAAGTACAATATATGAGATTCGTTTATTTGTGGAGTCCCCTCTCCTTTTATAGGGGAAGGAGGGGTGAAAATTCTAAAACGAGGGGGACTGAAATGAGGGATCTGACGGCTAAAACTTTTTGGTTCTAGTCAATAGAAACCGTTGATTGTCTTTAATTATCTTGACCATGTAACTCTTTTCAATGCATATTTCTGTAGAAGAGATTTTGAATGGATTTGGTACTTGTAAAATGCTTAAAAGAGGTCCAAAAATATACTTTTACTATATAATTGAAACTATCTTTCCAAAACATATTTAAATTCCAAATTCAGAATTTGTATCTAGAAGTTATGACGATTTTTGTGAGAGGTATATCAAACTCTATGGGAAAACGAATAGGCAAGTTCACCAATTCATTGGACAGTCAAACAAATGACAAAGTTACTGGAAAATATGGTTTTCCTTTAGATAGTAAATTTCTCTTTCCAATGTATGCTTAGTCATCAATTCCGCCTTTAGATGCAAAAGATATGGCCATTTGGGTGCCGAATAAATTAGGCACTATGGGATTATCTAAAAGGCCTCCTGTCTTCATCTTTTCTTATCTTGATTTGAATGCTTTGATAAATTTTGAAAATTGAGAGAAATCTCATAAAAATTCAGAAAAAGAATACCAAGAGGATGAAAGTGCAATTGGTTTCTAAATTAAAGTAAAATTACTAGGAAAGTCTTAATTAATTATTCTAAATGATGAAAAAATAAATAATGAATATGCATTCATCAAATTACCTTTACAATTTTTAATTCAGGTATCTAATTTCACACTCCAATCATCATATGATTGGCTCCCTGGGTATAAATACCAACATCTTTTTCTCCTCCTGAGATAGAGTAAAGCATGGAACTAGAACTTCTAATCTTCTATTCACAAATCTTGGAAGATCTTACCTAATTTTCATATATTGCATATCCTTGAGTGATTTTGAATTATCTTTGTTTTCTCATCAATATCCAAGATTGTTCCCATTAATCCATCACATATTTTTTTTCAATATGCAATACATCAAGATTGTAGCGTAAATGAAGACTCCTCCAATAATGAAACTGAAAGAATATGGTCTTTTTTCCAAGCATGGGATGACCTCTCTTTTGGAGATTTTTTCTTTCTATTGCCAAGGTTGGATTTAGATTTGTCATTGAGTTGATTTAAAACCACTTTCTCTGATGGTTCTTGAGGAGGAGTTCTTGTTTCCTTCTTCCCATCAAACTAATATTTAATTTTGCTCCATTAATGATTTTGAGGTAAGAATTAACAATGAACCATGGAATAAAACTTTCCACTTTGAAACAATTTGAGAGACTAAGTATCCTTGTGATAAAAAGGACAAGCCAGTTCACCCTATGTGCACTATTCAGACAAATATCCATAAGTAGGGAAGTCATTTGTAGTAAAAAAAAAGCTACATGTATTTGAAAATATTGCTTGGAAACTGTGTCATATGATTCCAGACCTACTTCCCATAACTTATTTATCTCACTAATTAGTGGTTACAAATATGTGTCAGTCTTGTAAGTAGGAGACCGTTTCCAAGGAATTAGAATAGATAGAACTGGATTGACTTGCTTCATGCACAACTATGGTGGTAAGTTGTATGGGATAAGGACTATTGGCCATATGCTATAAGAAAGACTTAAGTTCCCAAATGGATTGAAACCATTAGAATCTAGGCCAAGCCTTACATTTTGTGGACCATAAGAAAAAGATGTATGAATCTCATCAAATTGTTTCCATTCTTCAACATCAATTGGGTGCCTCAATGTACCATCATTTATACATTTTTATTGGTGCCATCTGATCTCTGACGCTATTTGATTGAACATGTACAACCTCTTCATCCTAGGAATTAGTGGGAAGTACCATACTATCTTATTTGGAATCTTCTCCCACACCTTAAATTTCTTTTGGTTCTTTTTAGAACATTTGTTTTTGGCCCAATTGTCTATAGAGGTGTATTTCCACATAGAAGTGACAGAAGTTGAATATTCATCATCGTTCCTATTATCCTTCCAAAACAACATTCAATGATTGACACACACATCTATCTTCACATAATCAAGATAATCCTTGAAAAAATGAATAATTTTTTAAATTTAGAACATTTCGTGCTAATATATA
Organism: Alisma plantago-aquatica; assembly: GCA_963693085.1. NCBI lineage: Eukaryota > Viridiplantae > Streptophyta > Magnoliopsida > Alismatales > Alismataceae > Alisma > Alisma plantago-aquatica. Next base: position 213,910,384 of record OY856412.1, read on the forward strand.
TATATATATAAGATAATCCTTGCAATCATGAAATCAATATACAAACTTATACGAACACAAAAGAATGGTTATAAATAATTCAAATTAGGGGGACTTTTATGATTCATGAGTAGATTTCTCATTCTATAATTCAATAGGAGTAAAATTGAAGTAATCTGAATAACTTCTACGGTAATACATAAATCATCACATTCATACATAAAGTGATGCAAGATAATTCTATAAAAATAATCACTCAAACTTCCTGGTTGAAGAGATATTTTTTTTCATTTCAATTTTCCACCCCTTTTAAAATAAAAATATGAAGACCCTATATTGAAAAATAATCTTTATTAAAACACTAAAAATTTTGTAACAAATCATGAATCATTTTATAGCAAAGCATAGTTATAGACTGTTTTTCTTTAAAATGTGTTAAACAAATGTTTTATTGATATATGACAATAAGTTTTCTAGAACAAGCTTGATAATATAGGCTATTGCACAATAAGAAAAGTTTGAAGACTTGCGTTTCCCATAATGCATTTAAAATCAAACATGAAATTCTTCTTGTTGGATTGTAGTTTTAGATACAATATTCTTTCATTATTTTGGAAAAAAGAGCATAATAAATTTTTTAATGTCCAATGTTGAGTTTAAGACGTACATATGGCCTAAAAATATATTCCTAGAACATGTTAGAGTGGAAAAAGTGGTTTCATTTGAGAAGTAGGATGTACATGAATACATATTCTAGAAAGGATTTACAGTGACATAAGAAGATACAATGACATCACAAGATGCATTGGAAAAGGGTCCCAATAGAAGAAAATGAAAAGATATGCAAGTTTTTTATGAGGGACATGAAAAAAAGACAAGATTATGCATGGAAGCACAAGATATATGTTGTATGATTTATAAAAATGTATTATTTATAAGAATAATGTTTATCCATGTAGATGAATAGTGATTACGATAAATGGTTTATGACCATAAAATAATTAAACGATAGAGCTAAGTTGTATGCAACATGTCTAATTTTATTTTGTATTTTCACATATGGTTTATCAGATCAAGATTGTAACATATGGTGTATCTGATCAAGTGCACCTTGTTCTTAGTTTCTGGGTGTATCATCAATGCATTAGGAAATTACCCATTGGAATAGAAAATGAAGAAATCATGCAATAAGAAACCATGACAACTAACAGGAATGACACCCCAAATCTAAAAAAAATGTACACATCACCCAAAATAGTAGAAAATTTGAAATTACCTAGTAAAAGAAGAATGGAAATTTTTCCCTTTTCTTCACTTGAATTATTTGTCCAGCCGATTTGATGACTTTGCACGAATCTAAACACTTTTGTTGTTCAACACAAGAAATGGAAGAGCAAGAGTTGGTGGAGGTCATAGAAAATCTAAATCCTTACTACAGCTACAAGATGGACTCCAGATTTGCAGGTCACCGTATCATACAACCACTCGACACCAACACATACCATCCAACTAGAAACTTTGAATCCCTCCTCCAGCGATCAAATGAACTCTGGTTGCACAGGTTGCCATACCAGATGATCGCTCAACAACAAGAGGGGAGAATCTTGACTGATCTGAAGCTCTAAATATGTGCTCCAGTCACAAGACGGACTCTAAATGTGCAAGCTACCGTATTAGACATATGTTCAACAAGGGGCATGGAGAGCAATGGCCAATCATTCATAGGTTTCACAATTGGGTATATGGTAAGATTAGGGAAAGTGTTGGAGACAAACAAAGACTATTTTTGCTTGTTTCTCATTTTTAGGAAAGACATAGAGGGATGAGGGTAACATTGCCCTGCACATGGGAAGTTTTGGGGGCACAGGTGGTGCGCTCTCCGCTAGCTGTTGACTGGGTCAAAATTTATTTGGTGTTGTAACTAAAGCTGCTGGAAATAAATACTGTCTTATGTATATTTTGTTGTACTAATGGTTATGTTGGAGATATCAAAAAGAGTATTTTGAGGAATTATTCTAAATATGAATATAAAGAGAAGACTATACAACTTGTTGGGTAGGATTTATAACCATATGTTTGGTGTAAATTGAACAATGGATGGCTCTGTTGATAAACTAGATGGTTTGGCTGCAGTTGGAGGTCTGTTGCGAGATGATCAAGAGGAATATATAACTGGTCTTTTTATATATATTGGATATTTCTCCATCATGAAAGCTGAGATCTGTGGGCATACTCCAGTGTCTGGATCTTGCATAGAACAAGGGTATCAAGAAAATCATTTTGAAACCAATTTGAAGATTGCTACAAATTCTATTAATGGTGGTATGATGCTGGAAAATGATTGCTAACCATGAATTTGCTGTATCAAGAATATGAAGACCAGAGATTGGATTTTCAGGGTCTTTTCATAAAGAATGCAACGAGGTGGTTGATCATATTTTCTCATATCATGAGAAAGTTTTCTAAGGGTCTTCATATTCTTGACTCTATATCTTTTGAGTTCTATTAAGTGTTAAAAGTTGGACATAGGAGTTCATGTTGAACATTTTATTAATATATGTAATGAGTGATATGCTAGCTAGGAGAGTGCAAGGTGAATAAAAAATCCTCGACTTTCAATGAAAAACATATCTGCATGTACTATGTGAAGGTGTCTCATTGGTGTGAATGAACTGGTAGACCATATGTATGTTAGGTGATTCATTGTAACAATGATGGAAATGGGCATCAAGTATATGGGATTAGGTGATTGATAGATGGGGTGTCTGGTGATGTGACTATACATCATGTGTAATGCTGATACTTGTGGGTAAAATCCATGTGGATTATTTATTTGTTAAGTTGCTTTAGTTGTTTAAAATAATAATGGAGAATGGAAGAAAGATTGTAAATTTGTTGATAATCTACATTTTGATTCAATAATGTCTGATGTAGCACCCATGAAGAAATAATTTCCGATGTACTCTAATGTACAGTAGAAATAGAAAGATTCCTAAGATATTGAGGATCAAAGATGAGAAAGAGAAGGTGAGAGAGAAAATGAGGGAGTAGATTTTTTTAGAATTATAAGAGGTAGAATCACATTTTATTCACTGCCCAATTTAGAAGACTCGCACACGCAATCCTTTATATAGATACAAGGCTCACTATAAGATGGAGCCGTGTATTTCAGGTTGTTTCCCAAACCCAAATATCTTCGATAGTTGAGGTTGGTTAGTTTGAACTAACATAGTTGTACACAACAATAATATTAACTCGATACTTATACATTAATATCCCCTCTCAAACTAGACAGAGACTAGCAAAGTCCCAGTTTGACAAAAAGATGATTGTGAGACTCTTGAGGTAGGGCTTTACTGAGAATGTCAGCAAGCTACATCTGAGCAGATATATACTTAGTGATGATGTGTCATAAAATGACATTCTCCTTGATATAATGATAATCAATTTCTATATGCTTCATCCTGACATGAAATAAATGATTTATAGTCAGATGTAGAGCACTTTGATTATCAAAATGCACCACAGCTGGATTCTCCAATAGAACATGAAGATCTCATAGAAAATAGGAGAGCCAAGTGAGCTCAACTGCTGTTTGAAGCTAAATCTTGAAATTATGCATCTTTATTGGATCGAGCAATTGTACATTGTTTCTTGGAGCTCCAGGAAATGCAAGTGTTACCAAGAAACATATAATAAGAAGATTATATCTCTTGGTGATGGGACAACCAACACAATCAAATAGAAAAAATAATTTAATTGAAAAAAAGTTAAAGGCATAATACACAATCCAATAGCTAAAGTCCCTTTCAGATATCAAAGTATGTGTTTCACAAGAGAGAAATGAATATTAGAAGGTTAAGCCATGTATTGATAGACAATATTCGCTACAAATTGAACGTTGGGTCTTGTTATTATTATGTATTGTAGGCAACCAACCAACTATCTATATAAAATTTGATCATGAATAGGAACATCAGAAGGAAGTTTTTGAAAATTTAAGCTCATTGGAATAGCCACTAGTTTACAATGAAGTAAATTTGCTTGGGACATAACTTTTATTATGTATTTACCTTGTTGCATAATGATGTTTGAGTCTGTGAAAGTGAGTTGAATCCTAAGAAAATAATGTGCCTAACCCAATCTTCATAAGTTGAATATGTTACTTCGAGAACTAATAAATAAATGAAGAAGAGAGTTGTAGTTACCAGTCAAAATTATATCATCAACTAGATAACAATAGGTATAATGACTTCAACAGATCAACAGAGACAAACAAAGAAGGGTCATTTGTACTGCAAAGGAACCCAGAATCAAGCAAAAAATCACTCAGCTTAGTGAACCAAGATCTTGAATCTTGCTTTAAACCATACAAAGCCTTATGTAATAGACACACATAGTCAGAATGAGAAGTATGTTTGAAACCCAGTGGTTGTTCAATGAACATTGGTTCAATGAGATCCCCATTTAGGAATGCATTACATATATCAAGTTGTCCTATTTTCCAACTAAAGGAAACAATAAGATTCAAAACAATTTTTGTTGTAGACAATTTAACCACATGAATAAATGTTTCAACAAAATTAATCCCCTATTCTTGGCTGAATCCTATTGCCACAAATTTGGCTTTGATATGTTCCAAGCTACATCAGCATTGAGTTTAGGCTTAAAAATCCGTTTTGACCCAATTATGTTTGTGTTTCTAGGTCGTGGTACAAAACTCCAAGTTTTGTTATTCGATAAAGTTGTTATTTCCTAAAGCATAACATTTAACCAACCAGTTTCTTCCAATGCAGAATTGATAGTTTTTGGTACTTGATGAATAAAGATGGATAGAAAAGCAAATTTTATATTGGGATTTCCTATATTAGCTTTACCACGTGTAATCATAAATGATATGCCTTATTAAGTATGCCAATGTCATGTGATACGTTGCACATCTAATTAGGTGATCTAGGTGTGGAGTCTTCTGACTCATATTGACTATCAATAGAAACATCTTGAATAACATAATTTGTGCCTATATGCAAATGAGAATCTTGTTGAGCATCTTGAGCAACATTAATTTTAGTTCCAAAATATGGTACAATTAAGTCTCCTTTACATGTACAATGAGCTTTATCACTTGAGTCAGAAACAATACTGAATAGACAAGCATGTTCTCTAGGCTCAGTGGATTTAGTAGTGTTCATGGTTATATCAGTTATAACATAATCATCTAGTTGAAAGAATTCCTGAACTGTACTTAAATATGTAGACTTTTCATTTGAAGGTTTATATTCAGTAAGGAAAAAATTTCTCATTAAAAATCACATGTATATAAATGTGAAGTCTATTTGTACCAAGATGATGACATATATATCCTTTGAATACATTGTTGTAACGTAGAAAGACACACGAAGATGATCTAGGCTCTAACAGTTACATCTCTGAGACAAGGAAAACATTCACAACCAAAAACATAAAGAATCTAATAGTGAGGCTCCTTAGCAGTCAAGATTTTTAGAGGTGTTTTCATATGGTTACCTTGCACAGGTAGTCTATCAATAAGAAACAAGCAAAGGAAAAAGCCTCTACCAAATATTTTGTAGGGACAATTGAATTTAGAAGCATAGAAAACCCCAACTCAACTAAATGTCTATGTTTCCTTTCTACACAACCATTCTGTTGTGGTGTATAAGGACAACTAAACTGGTGTATTATTCCCTTTGTAAGAACAGATTCTTGAAGAACTTTATTTACAAATTCTCCCTCATAATCAATTTGTAACCTCTTAATATTGGCATTGTATTGAGTAGCCACCATAGCATGAAATTCTTCAAAACATTTGACAAAATTAGAATTATTCTTCAATTGATAAAACCAATGAATCAATTCAAAACAACAACAATTTTTTATATGAGTACTAGAAAAAGGTAATCTATGGATTTTTCTTAACACATAGCTATTACTGAAATCGAATTCATTACTGATTGTATGTATCGGTCCTTTATTCTTCAAAAACTACATGACTTGATTGTTATCATGACCAAGTCATTTGTGCAAGACTAGGGAGGCACCCCCTTTATTTTACTGAAAATGAAGGCTACGAAAGAGGAACATTTGAGGACATTTAACCCATTCTTAAACACTCCACTTTATAGGGTCAGATGACTATGTAAATGCTTCATAAAGAACACATTCTCTAGAAGAAAAAGAATATCAAGGATATTGACTGGTTAGATGAGAAACAGACAGAAGATTCTTCTTAATTTGAGGAACTAGAAGTACTTTCACAAGAGGAATAGGAGAGTTTTGAATTATAATGGTTATTCCAGTGTGTGTAATAGGCAACAAAATTCCATCTCTGACCATAATAAAATATTTTCCCTTGTATGATATAATGTTAGATAAAATACCAGGATTTTATGTCATGTTCTCTGTGGAACTAGTGTCAACATGCCATTTAGTGATGGGATTTATTAAACCATCAGAGATGTGTAAACCAAAAATAACCTTTCCTTCTTAAACTAGAGTGGTAGGGAGATCATTAGCCTAGTAGTTGTTGTATCTATGCCAACATTGTAAGGCATCATGTCCCTTCTTGCCAAAAATATGACAGAGAAGGAATTGCCTATTTGGATCATTTTGTCTAATACTAGGAGAGAGGCCCCAATATTGTGAGGTTAAACCTGAATTCCCTTGGATATTAGGAAAACTTCCTAATATGCCTCCTTCATTTAGGTTGACGATCATTGTAGTAGATTGGCCAGGCGGTTGAGATACGATCGATGTAGAATTTCTGTTGTTGTAGTTATATTGCTTGTAATTTGGTCTGACATCTCTTCTTTCAGTACCAAATTGCTGACCAACAAATGCAATTCTAGGTACAGATAAGAAGATAATACTAAACTCTTACACATCTCATGATTCTTAAGGAGAGAAAAAACTTCCTCAAAGCTAGGGTTTGGCAGATGCATCATTGACACTTTGAAAATTTCATATTCAGAACCTAATCCACTTAACCAATAGTAAACCATATCTTCATCTGCTATAGACCTATGAATAGCTTGAAGTTGATCACACACTAACATAAAATCTTGAACATAGTTAGATATAGTTATATTTCCCTTTTGAATGCGATGAATTTTAGTTAAGAGTTCAAAACCACAGGATTGAGTAGATTCACAGAAGTTTTTCTTTAGATCATTCTAGATTTGATTTGAAGTAGTAAGACTGGCAACAATTCCTAAAACTTCTTCACTTGAGGTTTCCATAATACAACCCTTAACCATATGATCAAAGATCATCCAATTGAGATAAAAAGGGTTTAGATGAGTGTTGCCTTTGTCGTCGATCAAAATATTCTCTGTAGTAGCTATTGTACCATTTATGAAGGATTCAAATCCTTTGCTTTTGACCAAAGTCTTGATCTACAACTCCCAATATAGGTAGTTCGTATTGTTGATCTTTCGTGAGATGAAATTTGCAATGTTGGCACCGATCGGGAAGGGGAACTTCAAATCCTCCACCGGAGCTTTGACATCAACACCATTTCTGATCAAAATTAGTCTAGAAGCAGCTTCATACATGATGACGAGAGGAGGAAGAGAGTAGATATGATATGTGGAAGCAGAAGATGAGGATCTAGAGCTCTAAAACCATTAAATATTCATCAGATATTGAGGATCAAAGATGAGAAGGAGAAGGCGATAGAGAAAATGAGGGAGTAGATATTTTGGAAATAGAATAGGTGGAATCACTTTTCATTCGCTACTCAATTCAAAAGACTCATACACAATCCTTTATATAGACACATGGCTCGCTATAAGGAGGACCCATGTATCTCACGTTGTTGCCCAAACTCAGATATCTCTAGTAGCTGAGGCTGGTTAGTTGAAACTGACACAATTGTACACATCAATAATGTGAACTCGATACTTATACATTAATAGAAACCACCACAGAAGGTATCAATTTTCAAGTTTATTGTTTTGAACACACTACTATGTTAGGAGGTTTCATTAAAAGCATGAAAAAAGAAGAAAAAATGCCACGTAAAGTGCTTTTACTAATGAAAAATTATGCAGGCATTACAGTCTCATTTGATACTTTAATATAGGTGGGAATCGTAGTCAATCACCTATCTCTAGCCTCCAACTAACAAAATGAATGGTTCTGATTCTAAAAAAATGAGGTTTGAAGACAACCCTCGTTGCTAAGTAATTGACACCACACCCCATTCCCCCCACCCAAACTGACGAGTGTCCCCGGCCAGCACACGTAAAACCATTACATGTTTCAACATTTATAATTGGAAAATGATACATATACGAGTTCTTAGACGAGAACTGTGACATTTTTTCTGATAGTCACACACAACACCCATCTTCCTTGGTTCACTATCCAAAAAACCAAAATGATGTGGGAGTGAGAAGAAGTGGGAGTGAGTGGGGCGAAGGGTGGTTGCAGGAAAGAGAAAAAAGAACAAGTTATTTTTTCTAACCATTTTTAAAACTTAAATAATTTTTTAAAAAAATATAAATCATTGCATTTGTTATAAAAATATTTTAATTATTGTTAATAATTTTTTGATAAAAATAATGAATGATACTACTTCTCTCCCATTCCTCATATTTTACCAATATTGTTCAAACTGTAATAATTTTTTTGATAACATAAAAACTATTGTGTTCTTTACAAAATATGATTTAAAATAAGACCATGTTAACATAATTTTTATAGAAAATGAATCGCACTACTTTGCTCTTATTCAAAGATATATAAAAAGAAATAAATATTTTGCTAATATCTTCCAAACCATAATTAAATTTTTAACAAAATAAAAACTATTGTGTTCCTTACAAAAAAGTATTTTAGGACAAGACTAATGTTAACATACCTTTGATAAAAAAATGAATGACACTACTTCCCTCCTATTCCTTGTATTTTGCTAATATCTTTCAAACCATAATAGTTTTTTTGATGCGATAAAAACAATTGTGTTTCTTACAATTAGATTTTATCTCCAGTCAAATGAGTTGTTATATCTAGTTTGATTTGCATTATTATATCTAGTACAATTGGATGTTATCTCTAGTCCATTTTTTGGTTGTTATCTGTGGTCTAATTAGTTGTTATCTCCGATCCAACTACATGTTATCTATGACAACTCGACGCCACACGAGCAAGATTACTTAAAACAAAGTGCGGAACTAATACTAACATCCAAGATTATCATAAAATAGGGTAAATTAAAATTGATTCCATATAACCATAAAGAGAAACTTATTACATCTGAGTCCATAACTAGCACCACCTGCATCACATATCATACCAAAAGATGATACATATCACTTTTCACTTGGCCAACTTACCACAACATGTTACATATGATAATATGTTCACATATACACGTCATATTTATACAACCATGGCATACTGCCAAAGTCTCATATCGATGTAGAAAGTCTACAAAGCACCCCTAAGGTCCTGAGAGTACAGAGACGACACATATGACTCTACTACATAACACTAGAAGCATATCCAACCTTTAACAACTAATGTCCTCTTACTACTCAGTCTCAACCGAACAATCTGTACCTCGTCGTGCATGACCACCTAAAAGATGTGGAAACCCATGGGTTGAGACCAACCTAGTAAGAGATATAACTCTCTGCCAACAACTATTATAATATTAGATTAGCTAAAGTAGGAAAATAGCATTACCATCAGGTTGAGAAGATTCAACTAAATGATATGAGCAAAAAAATTAACACTATTCAAATAATTTAGGCATATGCAATTGAACAGTAAATCATCATATACTTTTAGAAAGAATATAAAGCACATGTATATAAGTTGATATCTCTTACCACATTATAAATCAACTAATCATTTGAAGAGATAAGGCAAAGGGTCATCCAATGTGAATCATGTTTATCCCTAAGAAAATATACTATGTGGCTGTACGACATCTTTTATTATTATTATTATGCCATGAGGAGATGAGGTGTTCCAAATGACCACTATCAAAATTAGTACCATACAAGATCTAGGAGGATCCAGACTCCTTTGATCTCCCACATCCTAGGCCAGTCTGAGTCTGCCGCAGTGACATATAGAGTCCAACTGCAAAACAACCTAGTCCACCTTGGTATATAGGCACATCACTATTGAAAACTGAGTTACGATTGCAACCACACTTGTCTGAAGGTATGACTGGATCCATCCTCATATATATATATATATATATATGTATATATATACATATATATATATATCCATATATATATGTATATATATATGTATGTATGTATATATACATATATATATATATATATATATATATAGTCGCTCTCTTACTAGGGTATGACCACAGACAATCCTGTGAAAATGCATATACTGAACAATATATGACTTTGAGCTTTCACTGAGGGAGAACCGATTTCACCATCCTGTAAATACTAACACTAAAGACGGAACTATGGAACAGTGCAACTACATGATTGGGGTTTTACTTTATTAGTTAATCCATTTTTTAGCATCAATAAAATTACGACATATAAACACTAAAAAACTCAAAAACGATAAGGGTATGTTGCAATGTCATAAGATATAAAACATATGAGGTATGAACTTGTCACATCATCTATTGATATTACTGGCATACATGACCACCAACACTATCCCATCACTGAGGGATAACAATCCCTCATCTCATCACTAGAGGATATCACCTCATATTAGGAATAAAGCCTCTTTGAGGTCATAATACCCAAATCACATTATCACAAAGTTCCCACACATCATTACTAGAAAATTAGGGTTAGGGTTTCTCATATAGACAATTAGGGTTTCCATCTCAATGCTCGTCAATAAACCCTAAGTACATCACTCCTCATATTCTTGGAACATGTTAGGGTTAGACATCATTAATATCATCATGATTAGTCAATCATCCCAAGTAATACTATGTTTCAACCATACAAGAAAATAGAGTGTAGCGACCAACCTTCATAACACGTGTAGTGACCAAACAAAACGCATGGTGAAAATGACCATAGGTGATTAAAACCTTGTTGTGACTGGGCCAAAACACATGTTGTGACTAAACAACAAAGAAACAAATTGTGACCGCAAGAAGACCCATGTAGAGACCAGCTAAAGGATCCATATGTAGCATCCAAACTCAAGCTCAACCATGAGTAACGACCACCCCCTATGGTTAGGGTTGTTGCACCCAGAACACATAAACAAGTGTAGAGACCACAAACACCAAGGTGAGTGTAGAGACCACAAGGCCAACCCACTACAAACAACACATCACCAACTCCAAAACAACAATAAACCACGATTAAGTCAGATGATACACATTAAGAAAACTAAACATCATCAAGGGGAAAAGCTCCATAAAAAGATGGCCATCAAAACCCTAAAACCAATGCCACAAGGTAACCATGGAAAACCATGATAATTGAAGGAAAATCATGAGTCCAACTCATGTAAACCAAATATAAAACCTCCAATGTCATATGATGGAAAAACAAATCATGGTGATATAACCAAGGATCATATACATGTAAGAAGAAATAACATCTCTATCACTTAGAAATCGGGTGCATGAAATTAGGGTTTAGGAGAAAGAGTAATCCATGTGACAATACTTCAAAATCTTAAACCCTAGATTATGATAACATCATATAGCATCTTAGGATAACATTTTAGATATGAAATCAGCAACATCCAAACAAGAATGGTGCAAATAACAATAGAGAGGAAAGCTATATAACCCACCTTAAAATGAAGATCAATATCCAAAGCCACAAGCTCCAAGAGAGGAAAGGAAGCTCCAACTTGGATCAACTCCACAGCCACAAGGTAACCTTAAGAAGAGAAGAACACACCAAGGCCAAAGGAAAGATCAAGAAGAAAGAAGAACAACCCTAAACCAAACAAAGAAGAAGAAAGAAGAAAGAGGGGAGACTTTATCTCACTTAGGTACTACTATGGTCAAACCATAGTCTTGACCTCTGTGGAGAGAAAATCCTCAAGATAGACACCATGGAAAATCCATAGTCTCACAGCAAGGAGAAGATAAGAAGAGATAGGGTTCAAAGGGAAAGTGAGATCAAGGAATAAAACCACTTACCAAGAAGGAAGATCATCAAGGATCACCACAAGGGAGATGATCAAGCTCAAGATCACCACATGCAATGATGATCGGCCACAAAAGATCTAAGATAAAAAACTCCTCATGTTCTATCTAGCTCAAGGCTGGACATAAGGGAGAAGAGAGGAAGGAAAGAGCTAAAAAGGATACTTGCTTGTATAAGAGAGATCATATATACTCAAGAGGTAGGAGGGAGGTAAAGATATGAGGTGTCAAGGTATTAGAGCACCAAAACGACACTTGTCCCACAATGGATCGGCCATGCAACCACTCTACACAAGCTTGCATGAGAGGTTGATAAGAACAAGGCAGTGTAACGACCACTTAGGTCCACTACACCCAAGGTCGCAACAAAACCTAGGGTAGTGATCGCTACACTAGGTCACCAAAGCCAAACGATCACAACACTACACTAAAGCACAAACCATAGCAAGGAAAACACATGCCCAAGGAACTAAATTACAAAAAACATCAACCAAGAGAGTGTTGCAGTCACAACACCTCAAAAACCAACTCAAAGGGTCGATACACCATCAAACTCTGGAATCCATACAAAGCAATGCAAACCCTATTCTCACCTCATGGTGCCACCTCATCAACCGAGGCCTAAACAAGGAACCCCTAAGCATCATTCTCTCTCTCATGATGCTTAGGCACAAAAGGCACAACCTACATGTAAAAAATTGCAAATTAACCCTCAACATGGGTAAATTGCAACTTGGTCCAAAATAAGCATAACTAGCTCAAACATCAACCAAACAGGACCAAACTAAGAACATAGACTTGTCACATGCTATTAAGGTGCACCAAAAGATTAACATTAAAGAATCTTATTAAGCAAAGAAAACACAACCAAGCACTATGCTAGGTAAGGGGTCTTACAACCATAAACCCCTAATAAGGATTTCGCCCCTAAATCCTACACGAAAAGAGACAGTGTAACGCCCGGCCCACTGCCCTAGGCTTTAGTAGAGTTTCAAGAATGACAACTGTCCCCACATACCACCACTAGCCTTAACTGCGCGCTTTGTCCACACTCATGTGCAAGCCGGGGTCAACTTCCCGACTGGTCACCCATCCTAGTACTACTCCAAGCTGAGCACGCTTAACTATGGAGTTCTTTAGTGATGGACTCCCGGAAAAGGAGGTGCACCTTGGTGATATGGGTAGTCTAATCATTCCTTTTAAGATCATGTTATCCGAGGCCTTAAATCCTGGGATGTTACAATCTCCCCCACTTAGACTCTTGACGTCCTCATCAAGGCTCAACTATATGGCCTCATAATCTGACCCCATTTCAGTGCAGACCCACAATGGCCCATGGACACCCAGCTCCCGTCCACGGCTACCAGCGCAAGGGCGGCTCCATCTCGTCTCTACGGATAGCCATTTCCAACTTGCCTGGACCGCACGGCTCAAGACTGGCATGCCACATGCCCATGTGGGCCCCACCTACTGGAGGGGTTATGGCTCTGATACCATTTGTAACGCCTGGGCCCACTGCCCAAGGCTCTAGTAGAGTTTCAGGAATGACGACTGGCCCCACAGACCACCACTAGCCTTAACTGCGCACTTTATCCACACTGACGCGCAAGCCATGATCAACTTCCCGACTGGTCACCCATCCTAGTACTACTCCAAGATGAGCACGCTTAACTATGGAGTTCTTTAGTGATGGGCTCCCGGAAAAGGAGGTGCACCTTGGTGATATGGGTAGTCCAATCATTCCTTTTAAGATCATATTATCTGAGGCCTCAAATCCTGGGACGTTACAATCTCCCCCACTTAGGCTCTTGACATCCTCGTCAAGGCTCAACTATAAGGCCTCATAATCTCTTCCCCATTTCGGTGCAGACCCACAATGGCCCTTGGACACCCAGCTCCCGATCACGGAATACCAGTGCAAGAGTGGCTACGTCAACCATGGACAGCCCTTTCCTACATGCCTGGACCGCACGGCTCAAGACTGGCATGCCATGCCCATGTGGGCCCCACCTACTGGAGGGGAATTGGCTCTGATACCATTTGTAATGCCCGGGTCCACTGCCCTAGGATTTAGTATAGTTTCAAGAATGACAACTGTCCCCACAGACCACCACTAGCCTTAACTGCGCGCTTTGTCCACACTCATGCGCAAGCCGGGGTCAACTTCCCGACTGGTCACCCATCCTAGTACTACTCCAAGATGAGCACGCTTAACTATGGAGTTCTTTAGTGATGGACTCCCGGAAAAGGAGGTGCACCTTGGTCATATGGGTAGTCTAATCTTTCCTTTTAAGATCATGTTATCCGAGGCCTTAAATCCTAGGATGTTACAGACAGGTACTTCCTACACATGTCCTCAAGCTCCCACTTGGTTTTGTCAACACCATGATGATGCCACCAAACCTTATCCAAAATGATATCCTTCTTCTTCAACTTCCTGATCCTCCTATCCAGGATCAACATTGGACCTTTGGCCTACGACATATCTTCTTCCAACTCAAACTCCACTAGCTGCAACACAAACTCTTTGTCGGGGTGATACTTCCTTAACATAGAAACATGGCACACTGGATGCAACCTATGCAACTCCGGTGGCAACTCCAACTTATAAGCCACTTTCCCAACACGTGCCACCATAGGATAAGGTCCCATATATCTGGGAACCAACTTACCCTTCTTCTCAAACCTCAGTAGAACTTTCCAAGTAGATACTATGTTATACACCTTATCTCCCACTAGGAACTCCAAGGACCTATGACGATTATCAACATATGGCTTCTGCCGATCCTGGGCTACCTTCAACTACTGATGTATCATCTTAATCTTCTCTATCATATGTTGCACAAGCTCAGGACCTTGAAGCTGATATTCATCAGTCTCACACCAACACAATGGAGATCTGCACCATCTCCCATACAAAGCTTCGTCGGATGCCTTACCAATACTCGTCTGATAACTGTTATTGTAGGAAAATTCCTCTTAAATGAGTTGCACATCCTAACTGCCCAAAATCTAAAAAAATCAAGCTCTCAATAGATTTTCCAAAGTCTGTATCATCCTCTCACACTATCCATCTGTCTGTAGGTGAAACACCATGCTAAACCTCAAGTGCGTACCCACAACTGTGTGCATATGCTCCTAAAAGTGACTGGTAAACTAAGGACCTATATCAGACATGATGGTAGCTAGAATACCATGCAAACAAAAATCTCATCAACATAAACCTGAGACAACTTCTCTACTGTATATGTTGTCTTCGCAGGAAGGAAATGCGCTGACTTGGTCAACCTGTCAATGATCACCCAAATGGAATCATGACCTTTGTCTGTCCTAGGAAGTCCAAACACAAAGTCCATTGCGACATGATACATTCACACTATGGCATAGGTAATAGTTGTAAAGTACCTACAGGTTTCTGATGCTATGCCTTAACCTACTGACATACATGGCACTTCACAACAAATTCAATTACATCTCGCTTCAAGCCATACTACCAATACATATGTTTTAGATTGTGGTACATCTTGGTACTACCTGAATGCATAGAATACAACGAAGAGTGAGCCTCTTATGAAATTAACTTCCTGAGATAATTAACATCAGGAACCATAGCTCTATAGTGGTAACACATTGTCCCATCCTCTGACTCATGGAAGCTGACATGCTTCTCACTACCAGATTCTACTCAGATCTGCTGGGTCATTGTATCATTAAGTTGTGTATATCTCATCTTCCACCTTAACATAGGCTTCACCTATAACTGGGCCAACAAGCCTACCAACAAGGAGACTTCCAACTTCACATTCATCTGAAGCAAGGAGAGCAACATGTCTGTAACATCCCTGACCTGGGTTATGTGTTAACCCTAGATGTTTTGCCTAATAAGGTTGATTATATACTTAATATTATCTTGGGAAAAGTAATTAGGGCTCATGAGAAACTTATGTTTCAATTTTGGTCCTGTTTGAGCAATGTTGAAGCAATGTTTGCTTATTTTGGACTAAAGTGCAAATTACCCAAGTTGAGGTGTTAACTTGAAAATGTTGCTTGATAAGATGTTCCTCTGATGTTAAGATATCATAATAATGAATGTGATGTAGTGGTATGGTTCCCACAAGCTTGGGCACCAAGATTAAGCTTGTAAAGCAGTCCTTGTGCATTAAAACCTAGTTTTGGTATAATGTGCAATTTACCCAAAACCTAGGGTTCAACATGCAAATTACAACTTCAATAAGGTCCCTAATGTTTCTTGTCATCATGTAGAGCAAAGAAAATGAGAGGGACGCCTCATTTGAATTAAGTTGGAGGAGAGAGAATCTTGATATTAAAATAATCAAGATTTAATCCTAATTGAAACCCTAACTCGATTTAGGGAAAAAATGAATGTATTAATTAAAGGGACTTCAACCAAAGTTAAAATGGTTGGATTCAGATGTGTGTGGATGATCCTAAGGCCTTGCAAAGGCACGAGTATATCCTAAGGAGGTGAAATCCCACTCACCATTATTATAAGGAAAAGAATTTCCACTCAAAAGTGGATATTCCTATTATAAGGGTTAAGGTGCTTAATTTCTTTTTCCTTAATTCTTGAATAATGGAAGGAATCTAGGTGGGATAGAGATGCCTTTGCATGTAAGAAACCAATATGGGGAGTTGTGGCAACAATTTTGGAATTAATAGACTTTTATAAGAGATTTTCTCTCTCATCAATTTTCTTATAAAAGTACCCTTTCCAAGCCAAAACAAAGGCTTTTTCGGATTCCTTTCTTTCCCCTTGCTTGTAAAACGACTAAGGAGCTGTGGAGGATCAGGAGGACGATCCCCAACCTGTTGGTAATGTTCTTGACCTCCTTTCACCTTGAATCCATGGTGAAAATCGAAAATCAATGTATGAATTCTTCATAACTCGATCCCCTCTTCAATTCTAACCAATTCTTTTCACTCAAAGCTTGAGGAAGAGCCTTGGAATAGTGAAGGGGGCTTCATCCACCATTTTTGCCGTGAGATTGGAGCTTTGGAGCTCAATTGGAGGCGGGTTTTATAACTCGAACCCTTAATTTTATTATTGCAATCAATTCCTTATCAATTGGTGATCATTTCTATATTTCCAGAATTGAGTTTGGTTAATTGATGCAATCTCCATGGAAATCACAGCAGATTTCGTGGGTGTTGATGATGATGACATCATCATAAGCAAGCACCTCACCAAATATCAAAGCCAAACGGTTTCATTGAGTTGCTCAAACGGTTTCCCAAACCGTTTGGGAGCAAACAGTTTCAAAACCGTTTAGAAGCAAACAGTTTCACCAAACGGTTTCAAAACCGTTTGTGGGAGTTGACCAAGGGTTGACCGTTTGATATTCCTGTTCCTAATTATGTTGGGTGATAAACCACCAAATTTGAAGGATTAATTCCAAAGGAATCATGAGTTGAAGGCTAATCAATTAGGCAAACCCTAATTGATTTAAGTGCTGATTTTCAACTTGATCGATTTGACTTTTTGGGTTAATTAGCCCAAACGGTTTCAAAACCGTTTGGGGATTACCCAAACGGTCTCAAGACCATTTGTAGGTCACCCAAGACCGTTTGTAGGTCTAGGGTTGAGTATGGTTAAGTGTTTGAAGATCCAAAGATATGGCATGAACCCTAATCGGCTAAGTGCTGATTTTGTAAGTGATTGAGATGATGTTTTGGTTTGATTGACCCAAACGGTTTCAAAACCGTTTTGGGATCACACAAACGGTCTCAAGACCATTTGGGGATCACCCAAGACCGTTTGTAGGTCTATGGTTAAGTATGGTTGCCTATTTGAATGTCCAAAGTTACCAAGTTACAAAGCAATCAATTGTTGATTTGTTGATCGACTCAATAGACCAAACCTTGATGAAATTTCACTAGAATCCAAGGGTTGGATGAGCCAAACGGTCTCAAGACCGTTTGGAGCTCAT
Source organism: Alisma plantago-aquatica (assembly GCA_963693085.1). Classification (NCBI taxonomy): domain Eukaryota; kingdom Viridiplantae; phylum Streptophyta; class Magnoliopsida; order Alismatales; family Alismataceae; genus Alisma; species Alisma plantago-aquatica. Next base: position 213,928,447 of record OY856412.1, read on the forward strand.
CCAAACGGTCTCAAGACCGTTTGGAGGTCACCCAAGACCGTTTGGAAGTCTAGGGGTGAGTATGGTTAAGCAATTGATGATCCAATGTTACTAATTTAAAGTGTAATCAATTGCTGATTTGGTGATCAATCCAATGATCCAAACCTTAATTGGTTGACTTGGATTTTGATGATATGATGGGAAAACGGTCTCAAGACAGTTTGTAGGTCATCCAAATGACCTCAAGACCGTTTTGGGTCAGGTCATGTTCAATTTGGATGATGGTTCAAAGGTTTCAAAGTAACTAATCTTACATTGATTAGTGTTGAAGGATCATTGATTCCAAACCCTAATTCAATTGATTCAAACCCTAGTTGATGACTTATTGAGTGTCAATTGAGGGCTAAATCAGTTTTGGGTTGACCTATTTAACTCAATTAAAGTATGATGATAGGTCCAATTGATGATTGGGTATATGAATTCAATGATTGAAGGAATCAACATTGAGAACCCTATATTGATTTGATCGGTTGAGACCATATTTGGTCCATGCAGTTTTGAGGAGGTTTGGACTAAACGGTCTCAGGACCGTTTGAGTCCAAATGGTCTCAAGATCATTTGGGACCAAATAGTCTCAAGACCGTTTGGGACCAAATGATCCCAAACCGTTTGGAGACCCAAAGTGCAAACGGGTTCAATACTACTTTATCTAATCGATTTCAAGTACAACTTGTTCAAATGGTTTTCAACCAATTGATGTATGAGAACCAAGATCATTGAGGGTCTAAGTAAGTAACTTTTTTAATATCAACATGGTTAATCCATTTGAATATCTCATGTAATTGAAGGTCCAATATGATGAACCTAATTAAATACTCAATGCTATGTGTGAAACCCTAATTAGAGTAATGCTATGTGTGAAACCCTAATTAGAGTAATGTTATGTGTGAAACCCTAATCTAGGGTAAAAAATGAGTGTTATTATAAATCTAGGGTGATGATGTAACCCTAACTTAGTGTAATAATGACGGAAATCCTAATTCAATGGGAATTGTATATCTTAACCCTAATTTGGGTATGAGGAAAGAGAAACCCCACTTGGATGTGAATGGTAAACCCTAATCCCTAAAATGGGATAATGATACATGAAACCCTATTATAGGGTAGTGTCACTAATACTGATGTGAAAGATAAATCAAGAACCCTAAAAAGGGATGATACTACTAAGTGTTGTATGATACTGATATGAAAGCATTATAATTATTATCATGAATACTAATCATGCAGGGATGATGAGATGAGAAGCATAGCCAGGTATGGGCTATGATGCTTGTTTATTGAGAATGTTTTATAGGCTTTATAAGCCTTAATATGCTTTGTGTAGTAAGAATCATTGAGCTTTGTGTACTATGTAAAATACATTATATAGCAAGTATTATGATGTCTTTGGTCAGATGATTTGAAGGTAAAAAGTTACCTAATAAGTGGTAACAAGTGTTCTATGATGAGTTATGGGTTCAAATACCCAGATTCTATAATCATGATGATGAACTTGTTAAAAAGAGGAAATGTAATTGGTGAGTTTAGGGATTAAGATCCCAACACTTTGTGAAAAGAGTATGGCTATAGGCCATGACTCCACAATGACAATGCCAGGCTTTAGATATATGATCTAAGCCTGAAGAGAGTTAATGTTATGATAATGATTCTGTAGTGGATAAATGTTATACATGTTCTTCATATTCCTTAATGGATATGTGATATGTTGCTCTTTCAAGTTTTAGCTGCAATGTTGAATAAGATTAATATTCTAATCTGATAGACATTGAATTAACTGCTATCAAACAACTATGATTCCTCTGTTCATATTTATCTTCTTAAACTGCAATAATAATGTTACTAGCGGAGAGTTATATCTCTCGTTGGGGCAATTTACAATTGTCTCACCCCCTTGGGAACTACATTTTTAGGTGGTCGCGGACGAGGAGACAGGAATCCTTCAGTAAGAGAAGGACAACAGCAGCAACATGGACAGTAGTAAAGTCTCAGGTGGAGACACTGGCTGTTATGCCTTGTATAGATATAGATAGAGTCCTATGTGTCGTCTCTGTACTCTCAGGTCCTCGGAATAGTAGATAGTGCTTTCGAGATTTTGGCTCAGTGCCTCAAGATTTCTATACTGCTTGTGTTTAGCTTAGCAGGACAGTTGAGGCTTGTAATTCACAGAAAGAGATTGTACAAGATATGTACTTTTGAAAAATAGAATGTAAATGTGTTACTTTTGTTCTATGTGAGAAAGTTTTTACTTTATGGACCTCTTGATAAAAAGTTTTTAATTTTTAGTGATTTTTGGTAAATTTGCTGCTTAATGAACACTTCCGCATTAGTTAATTATGTTTTCGTGAGTTGCATGCCACAATGTCTCTCTTATGGCACACCAAAGAACACAATTGTGCCTTGTCAAAAGATGATGATGAAGAAGATTTCCTACTCAAAGCATCTGCCACCATGTTTGCCTTTCCTGGATGGTAATCTATGGTGCAATCATAATCCTTGATCAGCTACATCCATTGTCTCTACCGCATATTCAATTCCTGCTTCGAGGAGATGTACTGTAGATTCTTGTGGTCAGTGAAGATATGACACTTCTCTCCATAAAGGTAGTGCCTCCATATCTTTAGAGCCTGGACCACTACAACAAGCTCTAGATCATGTGTCGGGTAGCTCTCATCATGTTTCTTAATTTTTCGCAAAGCAAGATAAATCATATTCTTATCTTGCATCAACACACAACCCAAATCATTCTTCAACGCATCACAGAGTACTATTTAGCCCTTTCTTAGCTTTGGCAGAGCCAACACCAGTGCGCTTGTCAGCTTCTCCTTCTTAAAGTTGGAAAGAATTTTGAAACTTGTCATCCCAAACAAATGGTACATTCTTCCTTGTCAGTTTTTCTAGGGGTAACACCACTACACTGAATTTCTTAATGAACCTCCTGTCATAGTCTGCCAACCCCAGAAAATTGTAGACTTCTATCGGTGTCTTCGGTTGTTCCCACTCCAGCACTGATTGAACCTTCTTAAGGTCCATGCGAACACTATTAGTAGATATCACATGTTGGAGAAAGGACACCTCCTTTAGCCAAAACTCACATTTGCTAAACTTAGCATACAATTGATGTTATCTCAAGAGGGTCAACACCTGACGCAGATGTTGGTCATGTTGTTGACTATCACGGGAGTATATCAAGATGTTGTGTATGAACACTACCAGAAACTGATCAACACAAGGTATGAATACCCATTCATTAGGTCCATCAACGTTGTCAGCGCATTGGTTATCCCAAACAACATAACCACAAACTCATAATGACCATACCTAGTCCTAAAAGCTGACTTGGGTTTGTCATCCGTGTTGATCCACAACTGGTGATATCCTGACCTCATGTCTATCTTTGAGAACACTACAACACCCCTCAACTGATCAAACATATCTTCTATCCGTGGAAAAGGATACTTATTCTTGATCATCACCTTGTTCAGCTATCAGTACTCAATGCACAACCTCATGGATCCATCTTTATTCTCCACAAACAACAGGGGAGAACCCCATAGTGAAGTGCTAGGTCTGATAAATCCCTTTTCTAGCACCTCATGCAACTTCATCATTAGATCATGCATCTCAGTTGGTCCCATTCTATAAGGTGTCTATGTTATCAGTTCTATATCAGGTACTATATTGATATCAAAATCCATCTTTCTGGGAAGGGTAACACTTGGAAACTCATCAGGAAACACATCTTCAAACTCACAAATAACTGACACTTCCTGATACTAGGATTCCTCACCTTGGTATCTACCACATGCGCCAAAAACACTTCCAACCTTACCTCATTAGCCTTTCCGTTATCATAGATGACACCAAACATGTCGAGAGAATCTACCTATCTCCTTAACAAAGCATCACTGTCACAAAACATCGCCACCTTGGCACTATAGTGCAAGACCACCCGATACTTCTCCAAAGTGTCCATACCAAGGATCACATAGAATCCATGCATATCAAGTGGTATAAGATCCAATTGGATGTCGTGTCCTAAAAAAGAAAGGACACATGAAGGACACACCTTCTGCATACCGAAGGAACTAGTTAAAGGGGTTTCTAAGCAAATACTATCACGTCTATGATTAACAAGAAAAGAAAAACTAGATATCACTTCTCTAGTGATAAAAGAGTGTATCGCGCCTAGGTCCACCAAAACAAATATAAAGTAGGAAGAAGACAAATAAAAATGAAATAACTCCATATGACTGGTCACAACCCTCAGGTTGACTACTCCTTCCGATTGACTCATGGCATAGAATCGATCCATTTCCTGTTGTCACCCCCGTCCTCTACTAACTGAGGTGCTAAAAACCTAGACTTCTTGAAGCCTCTATATGACTGTCCTTGATGCTTTGCTGGTCTTTTCTTGGCATTTGCCTCTTGTTTCTCCACAACGGACCACTCTATTCTCCTAACTAACTCCACAAACATGGCAAACTGTTCACTATTCTCTTAATATGATACTAGTGTTGTCAACTCAGAGCTCAAACCCTTCTCAAAATGCCAAATCCTATCCTTATTTGTAGCAGCCACATCTGGACAGAACCTTACAAGTTCCATGAACTTCGCCTCATACTCATTGATCGTCATATATCCTTGCCAGATCTTCTCAAACTGTGAGATCTTCTCATCTAGGTATGTCTCTAGAAAGTATCGACTCACAAAATCTTGTCAAAATTCATCCCAACTGATCACAATACCTGGCCTTTTCTCCTCCGCAATGGCCGACCAATGGCCAACACTCCCTTTCAACAGGTACACTGTGTGCTTCACCTTATCTTCTTCAGTGATATTGATGATCTTGAAGACCTTTTCCAACTCAGTAAACCACATGTTTGCATCCACTGGATCTATCGTACCGACATAATCCAACACTCCAACACCTATAAGCCTCTGACAGGTCTTCCCAAAACCCTACGATTTCCCATTGAGGATAGTTTCCCTTGCTTGGGGTATGGACATACTATCCACCATATGCGTTTTGTGGCCATGAACTGTCCAAACATGGAATGAAAAGTGGGATTGTCCATAGTTGTTGCTGGGTCGAATTGAGGCACTACAGGCACTCCATCATTCATTGCCTGCCTCTTGGAACCACCACCTGGAGCAAAAACATTACTCTCCGCATGTTCTTCATGTTCTCCAGACATATCTTTTCTTCTATTCTTCTTCTACGTCATAAAAAGTTACAATTAAATATGTCAGATGACACAAAAATAGACACAAACCCTAGTCCTATGTTATATATACTCAACAAACCTAAAGCTCTAAGACCAAACTTTTCACGTGACAACCCGATGCTACACGAGTGAGATTAGTCAAAACAAAATGTGAAACTAATACTAACATCCAAGATTATCATAAAATAGGGTAAATTAAAACCGATTCCATATAACCACAAAAGAGGAAACTTATTACATCCAAGTCTATAACCATCACCACATGTATCACATATCATGACAAAAGATGATACATATCACTATTCACTTGACCAACTTGTCACAACCTGTTACATATGATAACATGTTCACATATACAAGCCATATTTGTACAACCAGGACAAACTGTCAAAGAATCATATCGATGTAAAAAGTCTACAAAACATCCCAAGGACCTGAGAGTACTTGGATGACACATAGGACTATACTACAGAATACTAGAAACATATCCAACCTTTAACAACTACTGCTCCTCTTGATTCTCAACACCAACCACACAATATCTACCTCATCGTGCATGACCACCTAAAAGATGTGGAAACCCATGGGGTGAGACCAAGCATCCCAGCTAGATATATAACTCTCCGCCAACAACTATTATAAGCACATATTAGATAAAGTAGGAATATATCATTATTATCAGGTTGAGCAGATTCAACTAAATGATACGAGATAAGTAATTAACATTGTTTAAATAAATTAGGCATCTACAACTAAATAATAGAACATCTTATACTTTTAGAAGGAAGAAGAACTTATATAATAGTTGATTTCCCTTACCACATTATAAATCAACTAATCAGTACAAGAGATAAGGAAAATGTTCATCCAATGTGAGTTGTGTTTAACCCTAAGCAAATATTCTACACAATTGTATTACATATTTTATTATTATTATGCCCCAAGGAGATGAGGTATACCACTCATGCTCTAACTGACAACTGCTAAGTCAAAATCAACACCATAGAAGATCTAGGAGGAGCTCGACTCTATGATCACCCACACCCTCAGTCAGTCTGAGTCCGCCGTAGTGACATATACTATCCAACTACAACACAACCTAGTCCGCCTTGGTATATAGGCACAACACTAAATAAAACTGAGTTACAACCACAATCGCATTCATATTGAGGTATGATCACATCCATCCTCGTATATATATATATATATATATATATTTATTTATATATATATATTTGTATATACATATACACACACATATATATACATATATATATAATCACATTATCTGAGATATGGTCTCGAACCTTCTCCAACCAAGGTATGATCGCAACCAATCCTATGAAAATGCATATACTCATCAGTTTACGACTCCGAGCTTCCGTTGAGGGAGAACCCATTTCACCATCCATGAAATACTGACACTAAAGTTGGATCTATGGCACATGGTAACTACATGATTAGGATTTCAATAAATTAGTTAAGCTAGGTGTCTTTTAGCATCAATCATGTTACAATGTAAAAACCTTAAACAAACTCCAAAAAGATAAGGGTATGTTGCAACGTCAGAAGATATAAAACGTATGAGGTATGGACTTGTCACATCATCTCTTGATATTAGTGCCATACAAGGTTACCAACATTATCCCATCACTAGGGGACAACAATCCCTCATTTCAAAACTAGAGGATATCACCTCATAATAGGCATAAAGCATGTGCCAGGTCATAAGACCCAAATCAAATTATTGCAAAGTTCCTGCATATCATCAATAAAGAATTAGGGTTAGGGTTTCTCATATAGACGATTAGGGTTTCCATCTCAATTCTTGTTAATAAACCCTAGGTGCATCACTCCCCATATTCTTGGAACACAGTAGGGTTAATCATCATTATTATCATAATGATTAGTCAAGCATCCCAAGCAATACTATGTTTTGACCATACAAGTAAACAAAGTGTAGTGACCAACCTTCATAACATGTGTAGTGACAAAACAAAACACATGGTGCACTAACCATAGGTGATGAAAACCTTGTTGCGACCGGACCAAAAAACATGTTGTGACTAAAAAACCAAGAAACACATTGTGACCGCAATAAGACCAATGTAGTGACCAACTAAGGATCCATATGTAGCGGCCAAACTCAAGCTCAACCAAGTACAGATCACCCACTAGGGTTAGGGTTATTGTGCCCGCAACACATCAACAAGTGTATCAACCATAAGCAACAAGGTGAGTGTAGTGACCACAAGGCCATCCCACTACAAAAAACACATAACCAACTCCAAAACAACAATAAACCACGACTAAGATAGATGATACACATTTAAAAAACTAGCATCATCAAGGGGAAAAGCTCCATAAAAAGATGGTCATCAAAAACCTAAAACCAATGCCACAAGGTAACCATGGAAAATTATGATAATAGAAGTAAAACCATGCATCTCCTCAAGAAGATAAGAATGCACCAAGGTCAAAGGAAAGATGAAGAAGAAAGAAGCACATCCCTAAATTGAACAAAGAAGAAGAAAGAACAAAGAGGGGAAACTTCATGTCACTTAGGTACTACTATGGTCAAACCATAGTCTTGATCTCTGTGGAGAGAAGATCCTCAAGATAGACACCATGGCAAATACATAGTCTTACATCCAAGGAGAAGATGAGAAGTGGTAGGGTTCAAAAGAAAAATGAGATCAAGGAGATAGAACCATTTACCAAGAAGGAATATTACCAAAAATCATCACAAGGGAGATGATCAAGCTCAAGATCACCACATGCAAAGATGATCGGCCACCAAAGCTCCAAGATAAATGCCTCCTCGTGCTATACCAAGATCAATGTTGAAAAAAAGGTAGAAGAGAGGAAGAAAAGAGCTAAAAAGGATACTTGCATGTAAAAGAGAGAGCATATATACTCAAGAGGTAGGAGGGAGGTAAATATATGAGGTATCCAGGTATTAGAACACCAAAAGGACAATTGTCCCACAAAGGATCGACCATGAAACCACTCTAGACATGCATGTAAGAGAGGGTGATAAGAAAAAGATAGTGTAGCCACCACTTAGTTCCACTACACCCCAATGTCACAACAAAACCAAGGGTAGCGACCGCTACACTAGGTCACCAAAGCCAAACAATCACAACACTCCACCATAGCACAAACCCTAGTGACCCAAACACATGAGCAAGGAACTAGGCCACAAAAACATCAACTAAGAGAGTGTTGCGGCTGCAACACCTCAAAATCAACTCACGGGGTCTATACACCATCAAACTCAAGCATCCATACAAAGCCATGCAAACCCTATTCTCATCTAATGATGCCACCTCATCAACCAAGGCCCAAACAAGACACCCCTAAGCATCATTATCTCTCTCATGATTCTTATGCACAAAAGTCACAACCTACATGTGACAAATTGAAATATTAACCCTCAACATGGGTAAATTGCAACTTGGTCCAAAACAAGTATAACTAGCTCAAATATCAAGTAAACATGGTCAAACTAAAAACATAAACTTGTCACATGTTATTAATGTGCATCACAAGATTAGATTAAGGTTAATTCATATTATTAAGAAAAGAAAACACAACCAAGCACTAAGCTAGGTTAGGGGTCTTACATTATCACTACTCCATTTGGTTGTTATCTTTGGTCCAATTAATTGTTATATCTAGCTCAATTTGAGGTGTTCTCTCTAGTCAAATAGGATGCCATCTCTGGTCTAATTGGTTGTTATATCTTGTCCACTTTATAATTATCTTTTCTTCAATTGGATTTCTAGTCTACTTTGATGTTATCTCCGGTCCACTTTGATGTTATCTCCGGTCCCTTTGGATGTTATCTCTAGTCCACCAGTATGTTATCTCTGGTCCATTTGTTGTTATTTCCATTCCTGTTGGATGTCATCTCAGGTCCAATTGGACATTATCTCCAATCCATTTATATTTTTTCAGGTCCAATAGGAAGTTATCTCTGGTCCAGTTAGATTTTATCTCCAATCTAATTGAATGCTACCTCTTGACCATTTGGATGTTATCTCTGGTCCATTTGGATGTTATGTGTGGCCATTTGGATGTTATCTTAGGCTAGTTGTATCATTATCTCTAGTCCAATTAGATTTTATTCCCTATCCTTAGAATGTTATCTCTGGCCTAATTGAATTTTATTTAGGTCCAATTGAATGTTATCTCTGACCCAATTAGATGGTATCTCTGACCCATTTGTAGTTATCTCTGGTCCATTTGTCTGTTATATTAAATCCAACTGGATGTTACCTCTGGTCCAATTAAATTTTGTCTTTGGTCTAATTGGATGTTATTTTAGGCCGACTTGGTTGTTATCTTAGGTCTATTTGGATGTTATCTCATATCATATGTTATCTCCGTTCCGATTGAATGTTATCTCCGGTCCATTTAGATGTTAGTTTAGGTCCAATTAGATTTTATTTCAGTTCCAATTGGATATTATCTCTAGTCTAATTAGATGTTGTTTCCAGTTCAATTTGTTGTTATCTCTGTTCCAATTTTTTTCTATAAGAGAAGAAAAATACAAAGAATAGGAGACAAGTAGTGTTATTCATTTTTCTCAAAGGATGTTGACATTGGTCTTCTTGTAATATATTTTTGTAAAAATTATAGTGATTTTTATTTTGTCTAAAAATTCATTAAGGATTGGAATTTATAAGTAAAAATAAGTTCCTTTCTCCTTTTTATGTTTTTTCAACCACTCTTTGTCCTCTTTTCGATTGTATATTTTTATTTTTATAAATATATGGACTTCGGTCTCACTATAATATATTTTATAAGGAGTGTAACATTATTTATCCCGTCAAAAATTTTATTACAGCTCAAAAGTTATTATCAAAAACAACTTTTTTCTCTCTCTCCTATAGTCACTTTCTCTCTCCATTCCCCCTCTCCCCACTCCCTCTCTCTCCCACATTTTTCAAAGCAACCAATTTTTGAACAACATATCAGTTACATTGGGAATGCCAATAGATAAGGACAATGTTCGATCCACTTCTAGTCCATTCTGCTTGTCTGGATAGCTAATCTCTTTATTATTTAAGCACAAGAATATTTACTACATGAAGGTGTCTCATTTATGTGCATGATTCAACAGACCTGATGTGTCATGCGTTCTTCATTGTAACAATGATGGAAATAGACATCAATTACATGTGATTATGTGAGTGATGGATGGGGTATCTAGTGATGTAATTACACATCTGGGTTGATTTTGATACTCAAGGATGAAATCCATGTGGAATATTTGAAGGTTAAACTTGTTGTTTAACGGTTGTTTTAAATAATGATGGGAAATGAGAGAAAGGTTGTAAATTGGTTGAAGGAAAAAAATTCAAGTCCTACACTTCAATAGAATGATATCATATGTAATACTTTTGGAAAACAAATACAAGAAACCACCACATATAATATTATTTTTTAGAGTTGATGCCATAAGCCATGACTCTGTTGGGTGATTGCATTATAAATAGGAAAGAAAAACAACAAAAGGCCATCCAAAGTAGTATACTGGTCGAAATATTGGTGTTTTTGCTCTTCTTCCATGAAACAACCTCGACTCACGTCTTTGGACATTGGATTTGAAAAAACACCAGTTTTAGTAGTGCTTCTAGAACAAATCAATCTATGCCTAGAACTACTTCTGTGGAGGTTCTATATATAAGGTAATGTTTATTTTACCAAGCTATTCTAATTTGATTTTCAATTAAATAATGTAGAAAGTGTCGATGATTAATTTACTACACGACATTTTCTATGTTTCCACATAACCTATTTATTTCACATCAAAATGCTTATTTGGTATCCAGCTAGTCGAGAAGTTTCAATGAGTTCACAGTGCAAACTACAATATTGACGAGACAAAGAGGAAAATTCATGCACATGTGTTATGAATAAGAAACCGTACTAAAGGCAGTGGCAGAGCCAAACTTATAAAATACACCACAATATTCATGTAAATAACCGATACCACAATATTCAAAAAAATTTGATACTACAATGCCCATTAGGGTATAAAAAGTGCGCATAAATAATCAGTATATAGATGAATATTGGTTTAACATATCAATAATTTTGTAGATCATTTTTCTTAATGAAAACTTGACACATTATTTGTTATTCATTAATTAAAGACTCTCAACTACATGAGAAGGAAGAATTGTACAAAAGGGTGATGAAAACTTAGTTGAAACATAAAGTGGAGTTATTATCTCTTATGTTAGAAGTATGTGAAAATGCTGCACGCATGTGACACCATGATGCTACAAGCTTCTCTACCTTTTCTTGAAATACAATTGACAATATTCTAGCTACTATGCTTGGTATGTTGATGGCTTTGACATTGGATAAATGAAATGTATACCCTCTAATATACATCTTTACCATCCACTTGATCATTGTGAATTGGAGTAAAGCACTGTGTGTATACCACATAGTGAAATTTTATCAGTTCGTAGAGGTTTTATACACACAAGAGATAACATATGTGGAGACTTCAAAATAAAAACTACAGAGCGGCTAAAATGGATTTGTGCTAAAAAAATCATTGTTAGTAGTAAGTATAGTTTCATTATTGTAAAACATGAAGCAACAAGAATTAATTGTCGAGCTATATAAATCCAAGTTACTATAATTTGAATAGAGTAGGACAAGCACTACATGTGTAGAAATTGGAAAATTGAATAAAGAAGAACGTGAGCAAACAATGGAGAAAGGTATTCTCTTTGACACATACGTACTTCACCGTTAGAAACATAGACCAAACCAGGTCATCCTTCTATGATTGTTAGCCGAGATTTACATGATCACATGCCCTACAGTGATAGACAAAGAAGGGAAGCTTCAAAAAGTGAATTATATAAGACAAATAATATTCGAAAAGGAAATTGAAGTATTGAGAGAAATGATGGTTTATTTCTATAAAAGTACCATTTATACTAAATATTTCATTAGAAGATAAAACTCAATTAATAGATTATATAAATCAATACAAATAATTGACAACGAGGATGGTTGAAATAGAAAAAAAAATCTGTGCAAGATTTGAAGAGCCTGGATATTAGGAGAGCCTGTAATGATCACAAATTATAGCATGTTGTTTGTGGTTGTTATAGGAGTAGAGAGTGGGGAGAAAAGACCTGAGCGAGAAAAAAAAGCCAAGAACAGCAAAAACCAGGTTTTTGCAGTAGTGATCGCATGGAGTAAGAAGATTTTGTGAAAAGTGGGTAAAATATGTGCCTCATGTGGCCGTTACGTGGCTCCACCATTGACCAAATGTACAAGCCACTAACTACTAAGATAACATCTATGAAGTGAAATATGAATTTGACAAATGGAAAGTTTAACTCATCCATTTATTTATAAGAAGGAATTTTAAAGAAACTAAAATTTCTAGACCCTAAATTGATCCAACTAGTTTGCATAGGAGAAAAAACAATCTAAGGATAAGAGGAAGCACAATTGCCTCAAAACTTAATAAAATATGCAAAGTATGTGTATTACACTATGCACATGCTTAGTAAGTAATATTAGGATTGAGAAATGCTAATTTCAAACATGTAGCTTAATTTGTGATTTTATCCATAATTTTGTTTGATCTAATTGAATGCATTCTTAATTTAATAGTAGCTACAATTTAGATTGAAAAATCATTTTTATATTAACACAACGGTAAATCCTAATTAAGCCCAGTAGGATTCAGTTTATAGCATAATGTGAGAACTTAACAAGAAATTCAAAAATAGAATCTAATTAGAGATATTTTTCTATGATGACACTTCTGCTTATTAAGTAATCTAGGGGTAGAAACCCCATTCTAGCTTATTAGCATAGCTCAACTCTAAAATTCATTTTCAAATGAGTTTTATACATATATGTTATGCTAAATATCAGTTGTTTCCAGAAAAAACCAATTTTTTTATATGTAATAAATAAGAAAAACATAATTTAATATTACATTTTTCAAATTTAGTGCATAGTGAAATACCAAGAAGAATTTAATTTCAATCTCATATGGTGAGTAAACCCTTAATTTGAGTTAAGAAGTGATACATCTAAGTAGTTGACAATCTAATTTTATTAGATCTATAATAACAAAGAAAAGATACCCTAAAGTTTGAATACACACCTATATATATTACATTTGGGTTGTATCACAAACTTAAGCATTTTTCTCAAGTTCAGAAAACAATAATCTATGGTATATATAAGACATTCAATCGGCTAGTATGCATGGTCAAACTTGCTTTACATATATGATTGTTTGGAATCACTTGCATACAAATATTCATGTTTTCTGCATTTCTGATAGAAATCACCTGACTTCTATAAAATTAGACTAACTTGGGACCTAAATTGAGCTCAAGATCGACTGAATTTAGCAATAACTAAGGGACAAGTGGAGTCTATAGTAAAACTAACTTACAAGGAATTCAATAGACTTCCAAGTCAGCAACACACTAATTGCTAATTTATCATATTTTGGTATTCAAAACATTCATGACTTGTTCCCATAGATGGAACTAGAGATGTAGTTCATTGTAAATGCACTATACTCACTTCGAACCCTATATTTCACCACAGGTCAATTCTTGAGCAATTTTAAGAGATTTCTCAATAATGAGAACTAACATGTAGTGGTTCTTCATCTTGGATTAGCCTCAAAGTAGTAGGTGTTTTTACCAAGTGGTTTATTTTGTTCTACTTATGAGAATAGTTATATAATAACTCCATCCAATTTATCATCCTTTTCTTCCTTGAGTTGCTCCAAGCTTGATATGAGGAGCAAGTAACAAATCCCATTTCATCCTAGAATTTTTTTCTTGAAGACTAAATCTAGTTTAGGAACTCCTTTCAAAATCCTTGGACCTTCTAGATGAGTTTTATAAGTGGATAAATCAATATACCAGTCATTTGCATACAAAAATATTAACTCCTATATTGATGTCATTTCCATGTTCACAATGTATAAGCTTGGTTACAAACAAACTAATACAAGTTATACTTATAATATCTGAATTCTTGAACTTGTGATGATTAAATGATGATTTAAATGTAAAATTGAGTATTTTTAAGTCTGTAGAGGATTTACATATTTGTTTTATATTTTTCTAAAAATCTTGTATTCTCAGTTTTTGGGTCTTTGAACTATAGTTTAGTGATGCATAGAAAATGCTAATGACATTCCTTACACACTGAATTATAGAACTATATGTGTTTGATTTGTTTATTCTACCATTGTAGTTAGTTAGGGTTTGTGAAATAGTATATAATTTTGTGATAAGTCCATAAACAATAATGGAAACTCAATTTTGTATCATTGTCGCAGTGTAACTTTATTGAACTTGTAAATAGTTAATTGAGGTGATTCTAATATTAGTTAGCATTTTTAGTTGAATCTATAAGCAAGTAAAACTAAGGTTGACTGACTGGTATGGAAACCTTAGCTCAGATTCATACAAAGAAATGCTTGACCTATCTCCTTATTACTAGTGAATGGATGTAATGTATTCCCTCGTCTAGGTTTCTTTTGACACCACACTTTAATATGAAATTTATGGAATATGAATGACTTATGTAAAACCCTAAGTACATGGTGATTAGTAAATCAAGTATCTATGTATAGTGTATTAAGTGAGTTTAGCCAGATAGTTCAGTTATCATGTAAAATACAGAAAGAAATAATCAATCTAAGATAAAACAAATAATACAATAGTAGTAGCATATACCTCGAATACCAAAATATTATTCTAAGAGGATATATCAAGGCAACTGAAACATATGATTTTCTGGCAGCTCGAACCAAGAGAATGTCACCTAGAGTGTGACTTGATTGTAGGGAACCAAAAATCTTAATGTTCCCCTATAGATATATTAAGTACCCAAACCACCAACTAAGTACTAATGGCACTTTAGTTCATCAGAGTACCCACGATAACTATAATAGGCACCAATTTTACTGGTTCAACCTCTCATAATTTACAATGACTATGTATTATGTGTTATCCCTTATGGACTTGCATTACATGGATACATAGACTATTTAGCCTAGAGGCACAAATATTGAGTTCCCAAGACATGGGCCAAAGTATTAAACATGTTGTTTAACCTTCATTAGGCTAGAATCAACAACTTCACTATAGACCATGATTAGTTTAGTTAGTAGTCTTAAGGTCATAGATTTTACCCTAATACTTGTACAATAAGTCATACTTGAGTGGATTTCACTTGGATGGTATGATGCATGTAAAAGATGAAAGTGAAAGTTAGTTCAGTTCCTTTAAATTAGTTATATGGTTCACATATTTAGAGCAATCATTTGGAAAATATACAAGTGAAGTCATATCTATATACATGAAAAAGCTAAACGAGAACAAACTGGATTGTGATATAGATCCATGCTTATTACTAGTATATCATGCTACAAAATTACTTTTACATGTTTGTACAATTATCCTTTTTAGTTACATTATTTCTCTTCTTTTAAATTATAAAGTTCAAGTATATTATAACCCATAATTCTATGAAGTAAATCTCTTGTTGTCACCGGTTCACTGGGCAAGCACTTACTGATCTACTTACAATTTTCTAGATAAACTCCTATTTATGAAGACCTATATTGATAAGAGAAGTTGCCCCACATAGTTATGTGCTATCTTGTTCTAGTTTAGTCAGTCCATGTCACTCTAGGTTCTTGTATGGAAGTAAAGCAAGATGTATAAGACATTTGTAATTATATATCTTTAATGCCAAAGTCTGTATCTAATACCTACAATGAATAAGTCTATATAGGAAAATACTTTGTATGAATGATTTTGTCTACTTTTTTATATTAATAATCATATCAACCATTCTTAGTTCATGTATCAGCCTTCGATAAACAAAAGAGTTTTTTTATGAAAAAGAAAAAACAATTCTTAGTATCTAGTTTGTGCCATAATATCATGATTAGTGATGGTAGTTGTGTTATGTGGACGTAACAACTTGGTATAACACCACAGTTTGACTTGTTAGGGACCATTAAGTCATTAAGTCGAGACAGAAGTGTAGAAGTTAAGAGGTGCGCAATTTTAGTGTTTGGGTACTCTAGCCCAATATCTAAATACTTTGATCATCTAGTATTAAGCTACTATATTTATTATTTCAAGTGTGTGATGTCCATGTATGTAGTGGAAATATAGATCAAAGAGAACCCATGTAGGTATTATCGTTAGAACATTCAAAGTGATTAGAATTATATTTTATACTACTAATTTAAGAGGAAAATAATTTGACGATGATTGTTTACTAGGTATACTACTAATTCTTCAAATCACCTAAGCAATCACAAAAACACCCCATAATTTAGGATATATAACCTCTGAATTTAAAAGAAACTACTATTACAAAGAGAATAAAATTCAAAATTTTCAAAACACTAATCAAAATCACCATTGGAGGTAATTTTATATATGGTATACCTTGACTCCTAGACCACTGTCCATGAATCATGTGATCAGATTAGTTGATTTTAACTAGGCTCGACAGCCCGATCTTCTCAAATTTTATTATCTTTACAAAAATAGAGCTGAAGTAGAGAACCTTGAAATGAAAAGTCATGTCCTGAATAAGAACACTCCTCATAAGTCGAGTCTATGATAATGACCTTAAACCAAACAACATGCAATTTTAATCATTGTCCTAAGTTAGAAATTGTCATCTTAAGTCACATCTTGAGTAGGCATTTGCATTTTAAATCCCTACCATGAGTATGCATCTCATATCTAAATCCATCCTAGATCAAGATCACACATCATTATTTGAATCCTTATCCTAAGTAGACACCCATAGTTTTAAAGCACCATTCAAAATAGGAAGTACACATTTGTGTTCAACTTTAAGTACATACCTTACACCTCATCAAAAATCAAGCCATGTCAAACCTGTCATTGCATTTTGCATCTTAACCCTACCTTGATTAGGCATATATTAGATTCTAGTATTCAAGTTTTCAATCCCTACCCTAAGATGACATCTTGCATTTTAAAATACATTCAAGTTATATTCTGAGTAGTACTTTTGTGTGTAATGTGATATTCTAAACCATATTAAGAATAAACACCTTATACTTTGAAAATCCCCATTATAATAAGGAATTTTACACTTTCAATCATCTTTCTCCCCATCCCTTTCATGAATAGGTGACTCAGGCTGAGAGACCTTAAGTGATGTGCTCTACCATTTTACAGTTACGATTCTAGATCTATTTTGGATTATCATCATCTTACACAATCAGTCAAGTCTATGCACTTTAGGTAATGCACACATAATTTATAGAAAATGTCATCCTTTTGAAATCACGTCCTTTACCTCATAAAATTGGTTTAGGCATTAAGACTCATGCTCATCATAGTATTTATTGAAAACTCTCACTTTTGTCCTTTAATTACCTAGAATGTGGGTCGACAATTGTCTCAAGCCTACATTTCTCACGCATATGTAGAACTATGTCTTGGGAGGGAAACATTGTTTACACCCCTGTTGTGATCATTCAATTGACAATAATGATGCGATCATCTTTATGGGTGATGATATTATATTATCCATATTTTATCATTTCCTCCACCCATTTAAAATTCCATTTTCCTAGTTCATGTAGGGTTTAGAATGAGGCCCAAAGGAATAAAGAAAATATTCACTCTATACCCAATTTGTTGTATCCAACATATCTATAAAACATCAGTGAACAAAAGACATCAAAAAGGATAAAGGTTATACCTTTTTGCACACTAGTTGTCCCACAACTAGATACATATTTGTCAGTAAAGAACTCAATCTTCTAGATCTTGATCTGAATCAGACACCAAGAAATATGAATAGGTCAAGAAGAGATCCAAATCACCATAGTGTTGTGGTATGGTTGTCTTATTCACAAAACCTTGTTGTCTTCTTATGGAACAACTTATCCAAGCCTCCGCACATGTTCCTTAGACTCTACTTCATCCACATGAATGAAGGAGAACATGGTGCACCACCTCAGCCACCAAATCAAAGAGGAACATGAGTTGTTGATATGCTAGTCGCCCCAAAACTCCCTTTCTTCTTCTTCTTCTTATATCTTAGTCATCCATTCTTTGAGTTTCTTCCTATCTGTCCAAAAGATTTATGACAATCAAATTGTTTTGTAGGTTATCTCAAAAGATGTATCCAAGATGTATCCAACCCTTCAGGTCATGTTTCTTTTATATAGGAGAGTCATGGGATTGGAAAATCCTAATGTCATTACATTTCCTAATCACAATCTTAAAAATTATATTAATGCTGCAAACCTAGAATTGAATTTTAATTGGCCGGTGATTTTATCTGATCAGTCGATCAGGGAGCTGCTAAGACTCAAACAATACTCCAATCGTCTGACCAAGTTACGTAATCAGTCAAACTAAGTTAGTTCAGATCTAAATCTAAATTGCTTTCCAATTTGAGACCTTCCTTGTATAATCCTAATCAACTGACCAAGTTACCCAATTGGACCAATCCATTATAGTTTGAAATTCATTAGACAATTGATAATCAATCAAACAATTGACCCAACCAATCTGATCGACTGAATGGACATTCCATTCACCCGAAAATCAACATGTTTATAATTCACAACCATTGTAATCATTTATCTAATGGGAACTTCAATTCCCTTATGCATCTTATGTGTGTGACCCAATTGGTTCCTAATTATATTGATAGTAATGTTCAAAATAACACAAACAAAGATTGGTGTATATTCAGACATTATTTCCAACTAACTAATAAGAATGAGTTGGAGAATAACTACAATGTGTAAAGTGATCAATGTTGTCATGATCATATAATTCCTTATTTAGATATATTCATATTGAAATTGAGGCATGTAATTTCATCATCATTCAATCTAATTTCCTTGAACTAGAGCTGACTATTCAATATATTGTGAGCTCAATATCATATATTGACTCACATGAGCGTGACCATGTATTTCATAGTCTCGTTTATCATGGGGCCGATATACCATTTCATAGATGGGACAAATTTCATGTACATCACTCACAGTCATCCCCATGAGTTAAAGTACACCCAATTACTACCTTTATGAAAACTTTTATCTAGAGAACGTTGGACTAGTGGTCCAATTACACATAACAACATGTGATTATTACAATGTCTTAAGGCCTAAGGGTCACAATCACCATTGTCACATTGAGATATGACTCTCAAATGTCATTGCATGGCTTCCATTTGTCAATTTCATGGTGTGTATATCCTCCCTTATCCTTTTCCAATTCAAAATTTATCACAAAAAAAACAATCTTTCAAAAAAATTGATATTTTAGACTGAGACCAATTCAGAACCCCAGGGGTTAGAAACTTAGAAAAGGAATGATAGTTTACTGCCTGGGGAGCACTCCATCATATTTTCTTCCTCCACATGGAGTGCTATATGGTAGAATAATGTATTTTACCACTAGTTGCCCTCTACAAAATGAAGCAATCTTCAAGGTCCAGTGATCCCATGCAAAGTTTACTTCCTGATTCACTCTAAAAAGGATTCTCCATTCATGGATATTTATTTTCTTAGTTTTAAATGCCCTAAGACTCCAAAATAAATATGTGTAATACCATATCCAACATCATAACTCTCCCCACCCTCTTGAAGCCCTAGAGTGAACTACCTTTTTATTCAATAATATTGACATCATCATCTCTAGAAATTCATAGTTATAGAACAATGATTTTGATACTTAAGGAGCACGCAGAAACACTAACCCAGAAGAAATGGCCTCTAGATCTAGATGTACTTCTCTAACTTCTTATATGACTAATTTATCTAGAGAAATATCTTACATGCATAGTCTGATTTACCGTTTCTTAAACAAGTCTCTAATTGCTCTAACCATTCTATAAGGAGTGGGTCCCACAACATTACTACTTGTTTGCTAAACAATCTAAAACAACTCCAATTTTCATCCATAATAAATATAAAGGGTGTATAATAATTCTCAAAATTGTATGTAATATATAATAAATAGAGTTATAAAAGCATACATAAACTAAGCTATTAGAATCTTAAACAATATTCAACATATTAGTTCGCAATGGACAAAAAGGAAAATTGAGAGAAAATATAACATCTAATGAGATCGACTTCAGAGGGAATCCTATGAATTTTTAAATCTTCTCACAATGAAATACACTTGGAAGGGTGGCCAATCCTTGATCTTCGAAACCTTTATCTTTATACACTAGGTCAATGGGTAGCTCAAAGTTTGGGTAGAGGGGAACAACAACCAGAAATGAGAAAGTAGGAAACAAATGTATGATGAGTATGTGAACAGATAAAATATTTAAACATTACAAGATATGTATATACAAAGAGGGGGTTCCCATGCAAGACAAGGTTGTCAACATATAGGTAAGTAAAAAAAATAACAATAATGCATTTATACATAAGAGCATAAATGTATTATATATACTCTTTCAATTACATCATTCCAAAAGTTCACAAACTAATAAAATTGGATGTAGATATAAAATAGACTAAAAGTATCTAAAGTCAGGTCAAGACACCATTGTTTCATTATCCAAGGATGATTAGAGATGAAACTCACTAGTTGGAACGACATGCACTAATATGTAAATAGGTGGAACAACACATCTTGAGAAGAATAATGCGCTCTAATACAAAAATAAACGAAACAACAAACTTGAGATGGAACAACACAACCTAATAGTTATAATTACATTACATAAAAGTACTCTAAGTATCATGCACTTATAATAGAGTGACAAAGTGTATTTGTGTACTCATAGTCAAAATCACAAAGATATTTAAGGTATTCAATGAGCTCATGGAAGAGGGAAACAATATTATTTCAACAATCACAAAATGGATCAAATGTGTGAAATACTTAATTACATGATTCCAATGAAGATTTCACAAGGAATATTATTTAGTGGAGCGACTCATTATGGGAAATGGGATTATAGTCATATGAATTCACAAGTTAGAATGGAAGTTTTATTCAATTTTTCATATACATAGGTACTCCAAAAGTTCATATTTAGATATTTTGAACCTAATTACAATATACAAGTTCGTAGGATTTATTAATTATTCTAAGTAGTGCATTAAATATTGAAAATGATGTCACCAAAATTTTGGATTTTGACTCTAAAAACATCATAGATAAAATGAGTGAATTTTTTTGATTTGAAACGTATAGTTACTAAATTATATGACCTACCAATATCTCATTATGAATGTTATGAGATATAACCATTTAATTGAAATAATGTAAAAATCATGTGTCAAATGACCTAGGAGCCCTTATATCACACTTTGTGCATAGAGTGCATATTCTTACACTTTTGATTTGACATGATTTTGACTATAACCTCATGTGAAAAGGATTGAAACTCCTCAATTTGAGATACAAAATAAAAAGCAAAGAGGACCTACAAGGAAACTCCACCCTTATTACCATATCAATGTTAAGAATAGCCATGTCACCCATCTTGGGGTGGATGCAAGGATTTAGAACATGGCGTGTTAAAGATTATGGCTAGAGGGCAAGCTCCTTAACCCATCACCCTTCTTCAATCCCAACCATCCCTAAAACTAGACACAAGGATTCTAGATCGCAAAAATACATTCACTAAAAGTGTAGGAGCAAAAACTTGCTATCCCACAATGAACTAAGGGGAGGGAGGGTTCAATATCCACCATTAGTACAATCGTGAGCTAAACATATAAACCAATGATTTCAAAATTTACAGTGAAGTTAGAGCAATGAAAACTAGGGGAAATGGAGGGACAAAAAGCCTAAGAACCATGGATTAAAAAATTAGGGTGTTGTGCAAAGCCAAAACTGGAAAACAACTTTCTAATGGAAAATAAAAAAGATAGGAAGTGAAGAAGCTCCCTTACCTCCCCATGAGCCTATCACTCAATTTCCTGGGTGCCCAAAGGTCGTGTCTATCTATGTTACACCACTACTAGAGATGGAAAGGAGGTTAAGAAGAAGAGGGGAAAACAAGGTCAGTGGGATTTATTTGCTTATTAAGAGAGTAGGAAGATGGAGTAAGAAGAAGAGGTTAGAGAGGATAAGGAAATACAAGAGGAGAGGCACAAGAAGAGACCTCGTTGATTGCAACAACTAACTAAAAGTTTGCGGAAAGGACTCACATGATGCATGCTCAACAGGAGAAGGAAGGTGTTTTGGAAAATAAATCAATCGACTTTAGAGGTAAAAAGTTAATGTTGAAATTAATTAATTGATTGAACTTAGATCTACTACATACTTCTTTCTGCATTTGAATCAAGGAAGTATTTAATATCTAATTGCACCAAAAATTTCTTGGTGTACTAAGTAAGATGTTAGGAAAATGAATTTAACATTTAATTCATATTTAAAAAATGTATTATGTTATATTTCATTACTTGTATATTAAGCATTCACTTAATGTGTTTATCCCTCTCAATTAATCTATTGTGACATATTATTACATAGTAAATTGTTTTCTTTCATCACTTACTCTTAGAAAGATTCTAGAGAGTAAAATATATTGTTTAGTGTATTTTCACAATAACTATTACTATTGGGTTTATTATGGTTATTTAATTTATAAACTCCCTATTTTGAAGATAGTCACAAAACATGCAATTACTTCACTTCTATTGATCCTAATTCATTTTGAATTTGGGGAAAAGGTACTAGATGCTATTTTAATAAAAAGGTCATGAGTAAAGAGTTAGGAGACAAAAGGTACCTAGAGTTGGGTATGTTACAACACTCAACACCTTAGAAAGAATTTTCCCCTAATATTCACCCTTGCATAATGTAGTATACCTTTGCATTTTCTAAACCTTATCTACAAATGTCCATGACACCATACTATAATCAGTGTTTGCATAATTGTTCATCACGTGGATTTCATTTTTTAACATGTGGGTCAGAATGTAATGTTTATTAAGCATATCATTTTTGAGAAAATCCACGTGTTAAGCTTATCATTTCCTGAAAAGTCTAACTTAGTTTCATTGGTAAATATATGCACTACGTCAAACTTATACAAGTTGGAGAATAAACCTATGAAGAACAACTTTTCACATGTTAAGTTACTCAAAGATTTACCTCCTTATATAATTTAATGCTCTCAACTAGTTGGGTTCGCCCTACCCAGAATTTACCCTACTTTAACTAACACCACTAAAGGTATGTATTCATTTAGTTTATACAATTATTGCTTCATGTTCATCATCTTGGAAAGAATTTTAGTTCTTAAATTAGGGAGTAATTATATTTGTGTGGCCTTAATTGAGTACTTTTCCCAAGGGTTGCCTAATACATTCATTATTATGTTTGGAAAGTTGAATTGCCCTCCTAAGTTACTAAGGTGCAAAACTCAATCTCTAATAGGATTTATCCATGACTCAACATAAAAATCTAAAGTGGTAACAAGGGGTAAGTCAACTAAGTCATATATGTACACACAAGAATACACACACACACACACACACACACACACACACACACACACACACATATATATATATATATATCTGTGTGTGTGTGTTCAAAACTACTAACTCATTTTACTTTCCTTAGGTATAGGGTTCCTGGGTTCCATATAACCATTCTGATGTTTTACCTCTATGCATGTATTCAAAGTTATCAACTACACTAATTGGTGATTTGGTTTAGGAAAACATCAATAAAATCTAAACTTTTTCATACATATAGTATGAAAACATGGTGATATAAATCTAAACATGACATCAAAATCATTATTTGACAAAGTCTCCAATTTCTCTGTAACAACACAACATTGTGTATACTTCATTCATATTATCCTATCAAATACTACTAACATCTTATAACTATTTACTAAAAGCATGATCATTTAAAAAAGGTGCTGGTATATGACGCATGTTCGGGGTGGCATACCTTCAATGACTCCATTAATAACTTCAACAACTCTTGGGTTCATAGTATAGGCACACCCTACACATATTTCAAACGTGGGCCATCACACGTGCTGGTTATTATAGATAATGCAACTACTGTGGTTTTTGTTGATACTGAATAGGCTGCTAAGATAGACATGGATGATATAGGAGGTGAGGGGACTGAGGCGTATTGTGTCCCTCTTGATCATACTAGTGGAAGGCCACCTTCTCGTTGTCTCTTTGGGCTACATGGTTCCATATATGACACATGTTAAGGAGATGATGTACATCAATACACTTATCACGACAATCATCATACACATTCCACTTTTTTAGGTTGTGTGATGACAACTGATGTATAGGAAATGCTTCAATATACAATGCCTTATCACCATTTGTTGAAGATTTAGTGGAATATGGAGTACTAAAGAACGCCCTACTTGATAATTGAGACCTTCCAAGAAGAGGTAGGCTCTATGAATATCTACAAATCTAGTATCATAGCACTCCAAAAAAAATAATTTTCTAGACATACATAGATACACTTTGTCTCCCTTGTTTTAAACTATAGAGATCTTCTTCTTTCCTTCTAAAGTATGTTGATCAAACATATTTCTAACAAAATAAACTGAGAAATTCTATCCCTATCACAGGAGAAGTGTCATGTGTATGAGAAACCTCGTTCCAACACACTTGGGAAAAACCATTTAGAACATATGAAGAAATAAGACTTTTTGATTAGAAGGGAACACCATAACCTCAAAACTACACTCTAGGGCCAGGACCCAATCAATCACTTTGTCAACCATTTTGAACTTATTCTCATCCTTAAAGTAGGGTGGATACATCTTAATAAACCATGTCAAGGAGTATTACTTGGTATTATTTACTCTACGGGTTACATTGATCCTTCCTATCATGGTATCAATAAGAAGCAAGAAAAGAAAAACTAATTTGTTCTAAGAGGAAAATCCAGGTAAAGAGGGAACTTCCACATCTCGAGGCATTATAACAAGAAGTTGAGGCCCCCAAGAATGACTTGTGAATTAAGAGGCATCAATAGGGGTTCCACTAGAAGCATGTCACACTATGGTATTGGAAAAATGAACATAGATTATTCTTCAAGACTGGGAGGATCCAACGTCCCCACTCCCAAATAGGTTGCTGTTCTGAAAAGGGTAGGTAACTATGAGAATTTAACATGATATTTTGAGAAAGATAGTTGGATAAATTCTATGATCTGCTTCATACTTTAATGAGAAAGTCCCAAATGATGAACCACGCCTTACTAT
This sequence comes from Alisma plantago-aquatica, assembly GCA_963693085.1. Taxonomy (NCBI): domain Eukaryota; kingdom Viridiplantae; phylum Streptophyta; class Magnoliopsida; order Alismatales; family Alismataceae; genus Alisma; species Alisma plantago-aquatica. The sequence goes on from OY856412.1 coordinate 213,953,991, forward strand.
TATTTTGGAAATTACTCAAAACAACTCCAATATTCATACATAATAAATAAAAGGAAATGATTTATAATAGTTCTCAAAATTGTTTAGAATGTGGAGCAGATAGAGTGATAGAAATGGAAGTAAACTAAGCTATTACAAACTTAAATATTGTTCAACACCTTTATTCATATTGGATATAAACTAAAAATCAAGAAAATACTATTTCTAAGAAGACACACAATAGAGGACAACCTATGAATCTCTAAATGCTTTCATAGTAACCTAATCTTGGATGTGTTCATACAAGCCTTGATCCTCAAAATCTTTCTCCTCAAACACCAGGCCAACATGTTGTCAAATCTCATAGAAGGGTACAACACCCAAGAAAGGAGGAAGCAACATTATACTTCAGAATCTACAAATTATGTACACAAGTAAAACATTTGGACATTGTAGGGAAGGTATTCATAAAAGAGGGGGATTCCCATACAAAAGGGGGTTATGAACATTTATGTAAGTTAATAAAAATAAGAAAATGAGTCATTTTTGCATAAGAGCAATAAGATATCATAAAAAGTCTTGCCATTACATCATTGAACTTATTCACAAAATAATACAATTACATATGTTTATATAATAGACTAGAAGTATCTAAAGTAGAGCCACAAAACTATTGGATCATTGGCCAAGGATGGGTGAAGAAAGTACACACTAAGAAGAATAACACATCCTAAAATGTAAATGGGTGGAACAACACACTGGGCAAGGAAAATCACACCCTAATATAAAATAGGTAGAATAGCACACCTGCGGAGGAACAACACACCCTAATAGTTACTATACATTAGATGATAAAAATAGCATAAACACCATGTGCCTATAATAGAGTGGAAAGACATATTTTTCTAGTCATTAATTAGAATCAAAATATATCTAAGGTGTTTAATGAACTCATGGGAGGGGGGTTTTATAAACCCATGTCAATAGAATTATTTCAATAATCATAGAATGGATCAAAAGATTCCAATATATAAATTCAAAGATTCTAATGAAAATTCCAAAAGGAATAATATTTAAGAGAATGATTCATCATAGAAAATATGATTGTATTCACATGAATTAAGAAATTAGAATACAAGTTGTTGATACTTCAAAGTGGCCTAACTAATCCAAAGGTATTCCTATGGTTTATGGTTATGCCTTTCAAAATCTAAACACAATATATAAGTTCACAAGGTTTATTACTTATTCTTGTTAATGCATTAAACCATGGGATTTACCTCACTAAAAGTTTGTATTTTGATTCTAAAATAATCTTCAATTCATAGAGAGGACTTTTTTTATTTCAAAATAATCTATTGACTTTATTTTGACTTACCATATTTAATTAGGATTATTATAAGATAAAAGAACTTATTTGAAATGCTATAAAAATGCAAGTCAAATGATCAAAAATCCTTATATCACACTTAGAGCACATGCCATGGAAACTTAGTCATTCTTCCACATTGAATCTCACACAATTTAGATTATAACCTCATGCAAAAAGGCCAAATATCCCTATTGGTAGTATACAAAATAATCAAACAAGAATCTTGAAGGATACCCCAAATTTTGATTTTTAGAACACCATACTGGCGTGAAGAATTTTAACACCCAGTCCCACTGTCTAAGGCTCTAGTAGAGTTTGAGAAATTATGACCGGACCTATGGACCACCACTAGCCTTAAATATGTACTTTGTCTTCACTAAACACAAGCTAGTTCAACTTCCTGTCTGGTGACCCATCCTAGTATAAATCCTAGTTAAGCATGCTTAACTATAGAGTTCTTAATGATGTAATACTTGAAAAGGAGGTGCACCTTGATGATATGGGTATTCATATCCTTCCTTTTAAGACCATTCTATCCATGGACTCAAGACCTTAGACATTACAATCCCCCATACTAAGACTCTTAATGTCCTTGTTAATGCTCAACTATAAGGCCTCATAGTCATTCACCATTTCAGTGTATACCAATAATGACCTATGTACAAATAGATCCCAATAACTACCAATGAAAGGGTGGATACGTCACCAGGGATAGCCCTTTCCAACATATCTAGACCGCATGACTTAAGACTAACATGGCACATGCCCATGTGGGTTCCACCTACTAGACATGTTTTGACTTTGATACTATTTGTACTCGAGTCCACTTTCCAAGGCTCTAGTGGAGTTTTAGGAATGATGTATGGCCCCACAAACCACTAGTGAGTTTAACTATGTGCTATGTCCTTACTCATGTACAATTCATGATCAATTTCTTGACTAGTAACCCATACTAGTATTACTCCAATATGAGCACACTTAACTATAGAAATAATAGTGATGGGCTCCTTAAAAAGGAGGTGCACCTTGGTTATATGGGTAGTCAAATCATTCCTTCTAAGATCATTTTATCTGAGGCCTCGAGACTAGAGATGTTACAAGAACAACCATGGTGCCTAACTTAGGTGGAGCCATGGATCTAGACCATGGTATGTTGAATATCATGGTCAGAGTACAACCTCCTTGACATCCTCATCCTTCCCCAATTCCAACAATCCACAAAATTGGATGTGAGAAGTCTAGATCCCATAACTACTTACGCAAAAGAGAAGGAGAAATAACTTGATCCTCCACCATGAAATAAGGAGAGGCAAGTCTCATGGTCAACTAACAAGGAAACCATGATCCAAGCATAAAAATAAACCATTATAGAAGTTCTTCGTGAAGTGAGAAAGAGCAATGA